>JAFFSR010000015.1:2012500-2376494 GCA_017163975.1 Anastatus disparis | reverse complement strand
TTATACGGTTATAATGAGCAGTGAGACCTCGGAGGTAGGAGTCTCGTTGTTGCTCCTGATTCCAATGTTTGAATCGTTGTTTCTAAATGCTTCAGTGCATTAGCATGATTGGTCGTGACATTTTCGAGACTCTTGAAATTAGCTGTTATTAGATGAGTCTTCTGATTTGCTAATTTGATGATTTCCCCTATTGTCGTTTAGCAACTTATCGATATTCTGGTGTACCTTTCGATTTCATCTTCCGTGACTAATCCAAAAAGGGTGTTGCTAATGCTGCCAATGATGCCTAAAGGAGTCATTGATCTTTTGCTAGTTTCCTGACTGTTACTTGATTTGTCTTTAAGATGCAATCTAGTTAATAGGTCCTTGGTTTGCGTTTGAATTTGGTGGGTTTGTCTCTGTTTGCTTAGTAGCACATGCGAGTTTAACGCATTTTCGCAATCCTCGCCGTCAAAGGTTTTTAAACAATCTCTGTAACTATCAATTGCAGTTGTTCGTTGGTCAGCTATTTTGAGGTTGGCATTTTAGTTTAGCGAGCTGTTCTCGGCAATTATTAATCGAGAGGTTTATAACCTGGGTTATGTCTGTTTGAGAGTCAATTATGTCCGTGTTCACATGTATAATGATTTTCCATTCCGCTCGTTTTAGTCTTAAAATGCCTATTTTTTCATAATAAATGCCAGGATTAGTGGTTAAGGGCGTCAGTTTATGCGATGGTAATCCTGTAGTTCGCAATCCACACAACGCCACCACCGAGATTAAGGTTGTCAAAATGTAACCCTTCATAACTCGGTGTCTGAGCCTGTAATGGAATTGTTAATATCGTTAGCAAGTTTAACCTTATCGATATGTTTCAAAATAGTCTTATGATCAGGGGGTTTCCAGCAAGATGTCATTATGCCCTGGTATATCTACTATTTTTAAAGGTGCCAAATAATATTTTTCAAATTTTGAGGTTCTGGGCTCATTCTTTATGTACACATATTGTCCGATTTTTGGCTGGAATGCTTTGACCTTCTTGTCATAATAAATCTTCGAACGGGTTTTCCCTTCCACTTGGTTTTGTCCAGCTGTTAGCTTCATTTCCTCCAGCCTTTTAACAAGATCTGTCAAATACTGATTGCATGTCGCCAACCGATCTTCAGACGGTATTCTAAGAGGAAATCGAGCAGTCTTTCCATACACCAGTTCAAATGGTGTAAATCCCGTCGAAGCATGAACACTTGTATTGTATGAGAAGGCGGCGAATGGTGCCAAACGGTCCCAGTCCTCGTAATGCTCAGAATACGTTCTGATGAAGTCGACGAGAGGAGCATGGCTACGTTCCAATGCACCAGTAGTCTGCGGTCGATAGCCAGAAGAGTGCAATTGAGTCACCTTGAGTAATTGCAATAATGCCGCCATAAGGTCGGACATAAACTAGTCCCCTGTCTGATAATATGGCTCTAGGTGCTCCGAATTGGCAGATTAAATTTTTAGCTAGAACCTCTGCTATAGTCGTCGCCCGTATATTCGGAATAGGAATAACTATTACGTACTTAGTCAGATGGCACTGCATTGTTAACAAATGGCAATTCCCGAAGTTGTTAATCTTAACTTTCCAACCGTATCGATAGAGACTTTGTCGAAACTATCTAGCGGTGTGTCGGTAATTACCATGGGAGCATTTCTATTAATCCGATCTATTTTGTGTTGTTTACAAATAGAACATTTTCGTACATAATTTAAAATATCATTTCTCATGCCTGGCCAATAATATCTTTCTCTGATTTTAGCATAGGTTTGGTTTATGCCTTTATGACCACCTATCAAACTGTCATGCAAAGTAGAAATGATTGGATTTCTTTGCTCTTCTGTAAGATATTCAGATTTTCCGTGCTTAGGGTTAGGAGAATGCCCGTGTTCTGAAACTCTTCCCTCAAAATATCACTAAGTGTCCCAGGTGCTAGATGGTTAGTCACCTTACTCATTCTCGATATTCTAACGGTAGCGATGTTTTGCTTTCGAAATATGTCAATCGTTTGTTGTAAGAGATTACGCAAATCCTCGCAATCTAACGAATCCTCCTCGTAGTCCTTAACTACCAATGAAAAGATTTTGTGCTGCTTATAAGGAGTGATAATAATATTGCCCTTCTTAGGTTTTCGTCTTTTTATATCCCTTCGTTCTATTGCTCCGATGTCATTTAGTAGTTTGGTTATTGGATCGTGACGGTCGCAATCACCAGAGATAAAATGAATAATATTATCCCGTTGGTATGTGAGGCAATGCCTGGTGGGTTTTACTACTTGAACTCCGTCGTCAGTTATGACAGCCTTCGTTGTACTCGCATCAGAGGTAAGTGGGTCATCATCCCAAGTCCATGGGTTAGGTAGAATTACACCCATAACGTCATCTGGTGCTTTAGAATATTCAATGTTAACCGATCTTTCAGTTACTTCTGGGATTGCTTGCAAGTTGGGTTTTGGTATTGGTTTTCTGATAGTCCTGGGAGTGCTACTATGTCTTGGCACAGCTGGTCGTACACTAGGTGTGGTTGATAACGCTCGCTCATGTGATCGCGGAATTATAGAGGAGTCTAGGTTATCTTCGATATCAGCCTCTTCAGAACCTGCTTCTATGTCTGTTATGAAGTTTTCAACAGTTTGCTTCGCAGTACTCACAATTTCATGTGTTTCCGACAATAATGGCATGGTTGTTGGTATTGCAGTGTCCAGAGAGGGTCCTTGCTCCACTGCCCCTGGTTTGTCAATCGTGATTGATTTTTCCTTTGCCGAATTTCTGCTTATTTCTGTAAGCGTCAATTTCGCTGCCATCTTATCTAAAATTTCCCGTTGGGAAGGTGTTGGTTCCTCATCTTCAGAAAAATATTTTGGCAATGATTTTACAGGCGAATCGGCATTTTTTTCTACAAACAACCAGTTACCTGTATTAAACCAGTAATCCTGGAGGCTTTGTTCCAATTTTCTAGATTTGTTTGCACAGTCGCGCCTAATACGATGTTTATCTGCAGCGGTAAGTTTAGTGGTGCTTGCAGGTAAAGTCACAGCCAGATCAGGTCGATTGTGTTGGCCTTGATTAAAATCGTTTATCCCTGTTGATGACAAAATCGATTTTGGGGTCATTTCTTCATAATCAGGCAGGTCCGAAATATTGATGCGGGAGTCACTGGCATCTGTCTTATCTTCCGCGGTTGGGGTTTTAGTAGGAGTAGTAGTCATGATTCCCAGCTGACTATTTCCACAGTCTATATCTGTTCCTTCACCTGTATCACTTGGTTGTACAGCGTCCATTTGTATAATGTAAGGATTGCTGACTTCCGTCGTTTTATTCTTTTCGATATTTTCCTGTGAGCTGGATGGTTCTTCAATCTCGGTGGTAGAGAAATCCTGGAGGCAAGTTTTCCGTGGATCTTTTATAGGAGGTCGGTCGTCGGTGTGAGAAATACTCGCCTCACTTTCAGTGTCAGAGACGGTCGTAGTTTTCTTCTTGGTTAATCTCTTGCTTTTCGTTGAAGCTACACTAAGTTTACTACTGCGATCACTTGATATATCAGTAGCTGTTAAATTACTTAGCACGTCTTTATTGGTCACAGCCTTGCGAGCTTGACTTGCAAGTGTTTCCCGATAAGCCGGTTTAGTTCGGGTGGCCGTTGGTTTTGTTACTCGTCCCTGCTGAACACCACTCGTTGTTTTTGGCGGCGTTAATTGCTTAGATCGAGTTCGTTGAGCCACTACGCTATGCTCGAGTTCAGGTAATTTTCGTCTATTAAGGGGGCCAGGTGGCCTTCCCCGTCTTTTTGGGGGGCACAGGTGGTTCTGATTTAGAAACAGATGGTCCGATAGTTTGCGGAGGTTCGTCAGTTTCCGCAGCTGGTAGTCCTTCCAAAGTTTTCTTGCCTTTTCTGTCTAGTGTCAAAATTCTCAGCCTTGGCAATTGTTCATTAATTTCCTGCTCGGTCGGTGTTTCGACTGGATTCCTTGACAAGGCGTCGGCATTGGTATTTAATTTGCCGGGCTTGTATCTGAATTTATAAGTATAATCAGTGAATTTCATCATCCACCGCATTAGTCTTTGCCCTGGATCTTTTCGATTATGCATCCAGTTTAAGGGCTCATGATCTGCTTGGAGTATGAATTCCCTGCTTAACAAGTAAGGTCTGAAGTGATGCATAGCATATAGCGCTGCTAGACATTCTTTGTCTGTGGTACAGTAGTTCTTTTCTGCATGGTTTAGTAGTCGTGACAGATATGCTACAGGATGGTCGAAACCATCTTTTTCCTGACTCAACACTGCTCCGATAGCATAATCGGACGCGTCAGTGGTTAAAGTAAAAGTCTTGTTAAAATCAGGAAAAATCAGTATTGGTTGCTTGATGAGATGTCCTTTTAATTCTTGAAAACTCTGTTCCTGAGCCTCCCCCCACTCAAATTTTGCGTCCTTTTTTAGCAAGTTCGAGAGAGGTCTGGCGATTTTGGAGAAATCCATTATGAAACGTCTGTAGTATCCAGCTAAGCCTAAAAATTGTCGAATATTTTTAGGTGTTTTTGGAGTAGGGAATTCCTGGACTGCCTTGATCTTTCCGGGGTCTGGTTCGATACCCTTCTCACTGATTATATGGCCTAGAAAGGTCACTTCTTTTCGCAAAAATTCTACCTTTTCTGGTTGTAGCGCAAGATTCGCTGCTCTGAGGCGTTCGAAAAACTGACGAGTTTTTCTTTCATGCTCGTGTAAGTCCTTGGAGTAAATGATAGTGTCGTCTAAGTATACTAACATCTCCGTATTTTGTAGTCCTAGCAATATTTGGTCGACGAGGCGCTGAAACGTTGCGGGCGCCCCCTTGAGGCCCTCCGGAAGACGTGTGTACTGATAATGTCCGTTGGGGGTGGTAAACGCACTTTTCCAACGATCGTCCTCATGTAAGGGTAGTTGTTGGTACCCATGAGCTAAGTCGAACACGGAATAATATACTGACCCTCCGAGTTGGTCTAAAATGTCAGTTATGTTGGGTAACGGGTAAGCATCCCCTATTGTCTTTTTATTAAGATTACGGAAGTCGATGACCATCCGCCAACGCGGGTTTCCGTATTTGTCAGGTTTCTTGGGCACTATCACAACTGGATTATTTGAAGGTGACCAAGATGGTTCTATAACTCCGTCCTTGAGTTTTTTGGCTACTTCGTCTTTTATAACTTGTTTATGAATAGGCGGATGCCTATATTGTTTAGTATTTATGGGAATATCGTCGGTCGTTGGTATCCTATGCTCAGTTAAATGAGTAACTGGTAAAGGATCCCCAGGTAGAAGAAATACATCATGATATTCAGTGAGTAATTTCTCTACATGTGCCTTTTCCTCATGGTTTAGGTGGTCCAATGCCATAATGTCCAGGAGCTTTTGCACTCGTTGATAAGGGGTGGTGATACGCCCTTCATCAGTCTCGGTCATGGCATCTGTATAGAAGTCAGGGTCCACATATTCAAAAGGCAAGATCTCTCGAGGATTTATACTTATTAAGGCATCCTCTGCACTGGTGTTTATCACCAAGATTCTGCATTTCCCATTGTCATTGCTGACAAGTCCTTCCCCGAGAAACACCTGGTCATTACCTACGTCGATTCGAGGTAGGTATCCTTCTTTTAGTTGAGTACTTTTCAGATTTATTTCTAATACCTGTCTGCTTCTACTAGGAATGCAGTAATGAGTGGCAGTTTCGCTCGAAGATTCTACTGAGGTTTCAAGTTCGCACAATGATAATTGGTCGATGGAACTCCCATGAGTAGCATCATTAGTTTGGTTGGTTTTATTTGGCTCTTGATCAATAAAGGGAATGGGATGCATGACGTCTCCAGATATCATGAGAGCGTGGTTATAGTAAGATATAACAGCATCTTCTTCCTTGAGGTAACGTCTACCTATTAATCCATCCTGATCGATGGGGAATGTTGGTCCTACTAGATGGAATTTTACCGGCCTTTTCCTTAAAGTGAGCCAGGTGGTACCATATGTTTTATACTTTCATTGGTAATCCCACTCAACTCAGTGCTTCGAGTAGGATCGTATGGTATATCATTGCGTAAGGCAGTGCACTTTACCAAGTTTACTGCTGCACCGTTGTCAATCATGAAGGTCATCCAAGGTTGTTTACCTTCAGTCACATATAGTCTGATAGCAGTGGGGTCGTCTATTTCACTATCGTTGTCAGTAAGTCCCCGATACATGGAAACTCGTTTGCACTCTCGTTTATCAACATCACCTGCGTCGAATTCTGTTGAGAAGGTGGTTGAGGTGCATTTTGTATTACTGGTTGCGATGAGTTTGGTGTTGCTTGTCTCTGGCTCGTCGATTCTTGGTTGCGACGAGCCAGCTGCCAGTTTAAAGCAGGCTGGTTATTGAATGTAGGTTGTCGTGGAACTTCCGTCTGATTCGAAGGCATACGGTTATAATTAGTAGGTGTTCTATAAGCGTTATATCCTTGCTCATACCCTTGTGGTCGCTGATAATTAGTTGAAGGTCTCTGTCCCCGGGCACATAAGGGTTGTATAAACGAGCGTCCTGTGAGAACATTGGTTGCTGTTGCTGGGTATATTGCGGTCGAGGTGTATAATGATTTTGATTAAACCTCTGTGGTGAGTTATTCACATTATAATCCTGTGGTATTTGTCTGATTTGCGATTGATTGGTCCTTTGCACATTGTAGTTTGTGCGTCCCTGCCTCTGCTGGAATCCAGGCGGAGTATTATTATTCACCATGGGTTGAGATGCGTAGTTTTGGCTTTGATGCCGGTTTTGTCCATTATTCCAGTTGTTATTCGGATTTCTTGGCTTCCAATGATTTTCGGCCGAAAATTCGGTCTGTTCCCAGTTTACCTTGGGCATTTGTCCATGAAATTTGTACCTGGTGTCAGGCAGTATCTTTGCCTCCATACGAGTTTCTATTCGCACTGCATCTTTGTAAGCGTCAGCTAGAGTGGCGGGATTTTTCCCATCCACTTGTACAGATATATCTGCGGGTAGTCCTCTTATGAAGATGTCCTTTGCCGCATATTCCAAGGGTTTTATCATATCGTTCAGGTTAGCGTCCGTCGCTCCTGGGATGTCGTCCTTTAAAACATTCTTGGCCCCACTGAGCAGAATGTTTAGTCGGTCGTAGAAATCTCCTACTGCCTCTCCTTGTTTCATCCTCATGTCGTTTATTTTAGTGGTATAATAAGTATATGTCTTGCCTGGCGCGAATCTAGTCTTCAAATGATTCACTAGGCTGTCGATGTTGGCAAATGCATGGCCATAGGTGCAGTCTCTAGCATTGCCGCGCAACTTTGTTAGCACGGCCTTGACATATTGTCCTTCACTTCCTGCAGGCACATACTCTTTTCCATTGCGAACATCCTGTATAAAGTCCTTCAAGGGCATATTATGCCCGTCAAAACTGCGCAGGCCCTGCAGGGCATTATGTAAAGCGAAACTATTCGCCATAGCCGTCATCATCAGCATAGATGGATCGGCTTGTCCGTCTCGGTTTTGAGCGTTATTCGTTTCGTCTGGCATTTCTACTTCCAGTCAGCGTTATTCGTGACCTAGTCTTGCTAAATACCCCCAAATAAAATATTAAATTAATTTTAGCTATTACCTATGGCAATACTAATTCCGAATTAGATCTTCTAACTATGGATTCCGTTTCTGGAATTTCGCACCTAAAACGATAATTTACACGGTTAGTGAATTCAAGTTTTTATTTACTCAATTTAAATCTGGTAAGTCGCCACACATTTAATGTTTAGAAGTAATAAAGGAAAAGATTTTTTTTTCTTTGATTAACCAAGTAAATAAAATAGAATTGGACATTTTTTTTTTTAATAATTCCCTCAGTATGTTCAGAGCCATATACATAGTATGGACGCTTTATCAACCCTACTTTCGAGCAAGTCAATCCACCTCCCGATTCGCGTTCAATGAACTTTTCAGCAACGAAGAGATTCCGAAATCCCACTGCTACTGTCCAGTCTTTAAGAGTCTGAACTTAGATCAATCGAGGATCTAAAAATTAGAATTAATGTCCATAAGACCTCGTTTATTGTGTTCATGGGAGAATAGCAGGAATATAAAATTTCTGTTTTTATTCTAAAGATGCATATAGGTAGCTGCAGTATCTTAAGGAAAATTATTGACTAGCAACAATCTCCAAAACGTTTTCATATTGTAACCTGATAATATCACGGTCAGGGAAAGGATGGAAATGGTTAGGATAATTAAAAATGTTAAATAGTTACAGAGAAATATACTGGAACTGTCAAATTGACGTACCCGTGTCTAAATTTAGCAACATTAAGTGACAGACGAAGGTTACCGGATGTCAAGAAACAGAATTTGAAAAGTTATTAATAATGATCTAACCCATTTGTTATATTAGACATAGTTTAATTATAAACAAAGAGAATTTTATCACCAAAATGGAATAACCACGATTTAACGGAACAACAACAATGATTCTTAGAAAAGAAATAGAATTTTTGGAGAATTTATTACGAGTCTATTGTTGTAACAACTACAACAATTACAACGTAATATAAGCGAGAATTCTGAAGCAAAAATAAAGGGAAATGTTTTTCCAACGAGTGAAATTATTTGCAAGTCCATTACATTAAAATACTTATTGGCAAAAGAGGACAATGTGTTGAATAAATTCCACAGCAAAATGGAATAGACATAAAATAAAAGAATAAAATAAATTCTTATGCTTGCTTAACGTCAAGACAAGAAATTTGACAGAGTGTAGGAGTGTTCTAACGCGAGAACTCAGAGTGTAGCACTCCATTAACGTGTTAAACAATTAATGTAGTTATATTTTATTATTTGTAATTATATTTTCCCCTTGGGCAATTATAAAATATTTACTTTAAAATCGGACAATGTATTCGGATTTGAACCCAAGAACAGCATTTTTTTAAAAAGGTCGCTTTACAAGCGTTGACATCTCGACAACAGGGATATTTCCATAGAGAAAATAGTTTAAGAGCGATACATAAAGATTAGAATAACTTCCTTTACAATTCTGAACTTATCTTAATCCTGAAGAAATAGAAGAATAAGTTCACAAAATTGTCAATTACACAAAATTAATAAGGGTTAACCCGAGAGTAAAATAGTTGAATCTGATACGATACACCAGGATTAAATGGTGCATACGAAATATTTATTAATAGTCTAGAACAAGTTTATAAAAGTTTATCAGAAGTTTAATAATGTATTACACACAAAAGGAAACTATTACTACATTGATCTAAATAATTTAGTAAGTCACCCGTTGACCTCCCCCCCTTACTAAGTTTATTGTCGTCCCCGACAATCAATCCTAGTCAGAGTGAATATTAAACCAATGATATTTAAAAAGGCGAAATATTCAAGTCTAGAGTAGAGTTAGAGTGATTTTTCTTTTAGACTGTTATAAACGGATATAATTTAAATCAATTGTTTAATCGTTATCGATTGCGAATGGCAAAAGAGATACGACTCTACAAGCTTTAAATGCCATAATTTGAGAAGAGTTAGAGACTGATTAATTTATTTAGAAAATACAATAAATTAACTAATAAGAGGTGAAATTTACTTAAGTATAGAGTAGAGTTGGAGTTATTATTTTTCTATAGACTGTTATAAACGGATATAATTTAAATCAATTGTTTAATCGTTATCGATTGCGAATGGCAAAAGAGATACGACTCTACAAGCTTTAAATGCCATAATTTGAGAAGAGTTAAATAGTTATTAGGAATTTTAGGAGGTTTCAACAGGATCGTTTAGTTTTGAAGACTATTTAGAATTGTGGTATTTATTATGAATTTGATCAATAGTTTATATTTCTTCACCGTATATGTTTTTCTTTTTTTTTTTACGAAAAACACATGTCCGAGAAATATGTAGAAATATTTTACCTGAACATCCGGTTTAAAGAGAGTTGTGAGGATTTAGCTGCTGATTGACAGCACTACTGATGGCCGTACCATTATGAAAATTAAATATAGTTTTATATTTTACATTTTTGATAGTTCATAGGAAGGATTCAGAGAATTAAAGATAAAATAGGTATCTTGGATAGGAATTATGAAAGGAGAAGTTCGTGAAATCATTTATGAATTGATTATTAAGCAATTTGAGTTTTAACAAAAACTAGAAAAGAAGCGGAATCTTTGTTGTGCGCTTTACGCACCGACACGTAAGTGTTTAGCGGTTGATCTCGACCCGCCGGGAAGGAGTAAAGTGGGAGTGTTTAATATTTTTATATTCGTAAACTAAAGTGAGCGTGATATTTAGGCGAACTTACAATATGACAAAAACTTAGATTTAGTTAGAAAATTTTTGACTAATACGTCAAAATTAGATTACGTAACTAGTTTTTATGGACTAGTTTAAAGGTAAATATGATCAATAATTTTATCTTTTACATTAACTTTGAAAAGATTTGTTAATAACATTCATTGAGTAGTAAGTTATCTAAATGATAATATCGAAATCAATTCGCTATGTTCGTTTATCGAAGGCTAAGACTGACTTGCTTGTTTTCGGATTAATCTGCGCCGCTTGGATGAACACGTATCATCATAGGGAATTAATGTTGAAACACGTAATTATTAAAATTAATTTGAATGATAATGAAGACAATTTATAATAAAATAAAAAAAAATTACTAAATAGATTAATATATAACAGTAGTATTGTATTAATAAGTTAATTAACCGTAAATATAATTATTATTATTTTTGTATGATGGCAGCATACCCAGTGTATATGTATAAAAATAAATAAAAATAAAATAAAATATGATTTTACCTAGGTTTTTCCTAGTTTGGTCAAACTTGAATTCTCTAGACGGTGTTACACTAACACTTTATACCTACTATTTTGAACGCCGAAACTTATTCACTAATTAACTATCTTGGTTTATGATAATTATACAAATTTGTTAAAAGTTACTGTGTTGCTTCTGGAACAAGACTGATGCGCGTTGTCTTGTCCAGGTGGCTTATATACTTATGAAACTAATGGGAGAGGTACCCTCTCTTTCGAGGTTTGCCTTAGCTTAACTAAATTAATATTATATTTCTTTTAATCCCCTCCCTGAAGTTGCACTATTTTATGGGAACGCATCAAATTTTAGTTTGCTTAGCCGTTTTTTTTTCATTGGCCACAGTAGATTCTGCGTTTGCAGTTCTTGGTGTCGGAGTCACATTTTTAGATAAAAGTATGAAAACGAAACTTTCAAGCAAAATGATATTTTATAATCTTTATTTATCGTGAGAAAAACTTCATGGTGATTCTAAAAAAAAATTTAATTTTATTCATTTTATGTAATAATGGACAGCGCTGCTTTATTGTTTCTAAAATTAGTTTCTGAAGTAATTTTATTTCGTAATTATCTTGAACGTCTAGTACAAGATTTTCTTTTCTTTTACTATTTATCTAATGTATATATTTTTCGTGTAGTTCTTTTGATTCAGTACACTTTTGTTTTCTTTATTGTTATTTGTCGTAGTTTATATTTTGTTCATCATTATTTTCATTTTATAATAGTATATTTTTATTTCATTGTATTTCGATTGTAATATTTCACTACGGTTCCCCCTATAAGTTGAAAAAAAAAATTTTATTTTCATATTCGTAACCCTGAAATGGCTACTTTGGGCAATCATCAACAACAATGCAAATTTGGCTTCCACCCTTAAACAGGATGTTAAATTCCTCAAAGCTATTTGATGATCGCGTCAGTAAACCTTTCCGCGTAAAAACCGTATGTGTATCCCCCCTTATTATAGGAAATATTGCACTGTATACCTGGCTTCCGCCCCATACGGTGACGTTAGATATCACAGTACATCGAGAATTTCCACCACGTTCCACTGTTTGTTGGTCAAGTCAGCTCCCGTCCTATACAGTGACGTTTCATTGGAATCAACAGAAGCAGTGGAAGATATTTGTATTTTTCCTCATTTTTTGTTTTTTTGGTATGTATATTCATTCCATTGTATCATATTTTCATTGTTATTTTACCTTTATTTTCTTTTTGTATTTGTAATTATTTTGCTTTAGTTCTACTATTAGCGTATGCTGTGGGCATCTGTATACCCTTGCGATGCATTCGACGTCTTAATTATGCTACAGTGGTTGATCACAAATAGCGCTCGAATATCAACCGGCCAGGGTATGCTTATTGCATCTGTACTCCCCAGCGCGTACCCGACGGCTTAATTATACTACCGTGAGTAATCACAAATAGTATACGAGATTAAGCTACGCGATTTTCTTCATATTTCTTCATTTTGTAATTTTTTTATTTAGTCATCGGACCTTAACAAAAAGCATCCGGTAATAATCATCATCTCACGACCTTAACAAAAAGCATCGGGATGGCATTCATGTTCAATTCATTTGTATTCAATTTTGTATCTCATTTTTTTATTCTTTAATTCAATTTGTATTCATTTCGTAGTTTTTCGCATTATACTCGAGTCGCACATCTGATTCGACTAACCATGGTTGCTCTTTCTATGATAGAACATGGTGATCAGTCATGTCTTCTAAGCCATCGTGCGTGGACCATCTGCCCACTACCATGAAAGTCAAATATTTCCTAACCTACTTAATGACTATAATATTTTAAACTACCGGTACCGGATTTTGAATTTTATGATTTTAGAAATAAAGCAGCTTTTATTTATTAGTAATTTACAAAAATTTATTTATGTAAATAATGTTATTAGGTTGAAAAATAAAATTGTTTTCTTCTTCTTTTTTTATTAAAGGAAAAATTATGTTTCATATCCGCCAGCAGATACGTATTAGTTTGTAAGTATGATTTTGAGAAAAATATTACTATATTTCCACAAAAGAAAAATTTATTGTTTGTGACTCCGATCCAAAATTTATTAGGAATTATTAGGTTTAGCATTAGCAATTAGACTACTATTATTTTAATATACTACTAGGATTATTTCTACTTCATGCCTTAAATTTAAATTGATTGGGATGCATATTAACCGAAATATGCATACCTGTTAATTATTATTGAAATAAGCGTAAAAATCCCCTCCGAGTTGGATAGGTTGATCATGTTCACCTGAAACTCACGAAATTGCATTAAAGTATTTACTTAAATATATCTATAAATATTATTTCGTACAATAGCAATTCGTATACGCGGTTTTATTTAACATATATACGACGATATATTTTATTTCGGTAATATTTAAAATACTAGTTGTATTACTACGAGAAAAGTACATGATTAGTACGACTCTTTGCATTTTTATTGCCTTACTCGTTTTAAGTGACAACGTGAGAAAGACAGTTACGTTAAAAGAAAAATCGCATTACATTTCTATTTTTTTTTTTTTTGAAACAAAATTCCGGCCTGCAGCATTAAATTTTAAGTTAACGTTGTTAACATAAAACGTTAAGTTTTTATGGTAGTCTAAAAAGTTACTATAATTCTTAATATTATAAAGTATGAAATTTAATTAGATAAAGTGTAATAATAATTTAATTTATTGTACCGATTATTACTAACTATAAGCACAAGTTGCAGTTGATTTAAAACATTTTGAAATGGTTTTTAGTTTTGACCTCGAAATTATATTAAATAGGGAGTTAACTATGAATATATTTAATTATTAGTATCTATTTAACAGAACGACGTAGTTATGAATGTAAATATTTGAACATTATATATTTTTTTTAGTTTTTGATCATTTATTATTATTCTATTGTTTAAGTATTTACTTCTGAATTATATTTTAATATTGATTTTGTAAATTAGTTATTTTTATTGTATATAGGTAAATTATGTTATCTATTGTGCAATAATTTCATAAACAAAACAGACAACAAAAAAAAATTTAAACTTGAAAAATAGATAGTAGTTAGGTTAATTATTAGTTAGTTTGATTGTAATTATTAATTTATTTAACTAAACGAGAATAAAACTGAGAACAATGTATAGAAATAATTCAAAAAAAAAAAAGTTAGTAGTTAAATCAACTAATCATATTAGTAAAGTTAAAGTTGAATTATTTAGTTGAAAATTTAAAATTTATTATCCCGTGCTAAATACTAAGTTTAAATTGTAGTTACCATAAATGTCATTGATTATAGATTGTTACCATAAGTTATTTCTCCCGGATGGTAACGGATAACTGCAGATTTCTGTTACCATGTAGGTAGTTTTAAAGATTTTATCGAACAGAGATTTATTATATATATTACGGTGATTTTAATTTCAGCGCGGAAATTTAGAATAACTGATATTATTTAATTATTTAGATTAGTTTTAATTTTCGTAAATAATTAAAAATTTTCAAGATAGAGTTTATTTTTCATTTTTTAGCAAAAGTTTATTGCTGCATGGTCATAATTCAGCATAGAAAATTTAGAATTTAATTATCAAATTAGTTTTTAGTATTTTTAGATTTTATTCACGTCGTCACTTCTTACGCATAAGGTTAATGATGTAATTGAACTTTAAACAAAATTTATTTTAAATATGAGAATTGGCCGTTCATTAGCTTATTCTGATTTATTAATCATACCAATTGCTATTGTTTATTAAATAATTAGATAAATGCTTGCGAATTGGCGAGCATTTTATATATATATTTTTACGGATAATTCGTTAGTTATTTAAAATTTCGCATTTGATCTAAATTTTCATGTTCAATTTATTAATTATTGCAAGCAAGTTTGCATGCACCCTTTTATCTTAAATCTAATAGTTTTAGACTAATTTTAATTCCAATTTATTTTTAAAATAATTGGATTAACCTTTGTATGAATCGTATTGTTTTTCAGATTTTTCTTAAATTCGGATCTTTCATCATTACTATAGCTTACGTATTTAATATTATTAATTTGTATTCTGTTAAACTTTCCATTTTTGCTTGCATGAAGAGAAAGTTAATTCATTTGGAGTAATTTGAAAATATGTTAATTTATCATTGCTGGCGTTTTTCTCCGAGGACAAGGTTAGCACCTTAGATGGAAAAGAAACGTCAACAGAAAATACGTAGATAAAAAAAAAATTCAAAAGAAAATAATTTAGGAACTTCGAGACAAGACTTTCTCATCATGCCTGCAATAGGTTAGTTACCTGCTTACTATAAATTTTTACGTGATAAACCTAACTGCAAATCGCATAGACACTAATTTACGTGTGTCAAGTATATATTTCATTATTTTAGTCAGTTATTCGCATCTCGCAGATTTCTAGTATTAACCCGTGTAAAAGCATTGAGTTTAGTCAGATAAGAAAGTATCCAATTGTATTCGGCCGTGATTTAGTAAGAAAAACGGTTTTATATTTAACTCTTGGTGAGGATGAGCACCCCTCACTCCAGTGTCCAATTGCCGCCGTGTGAACGCGCTAAAATTTCTTAAAGTTTTTAATTACAGATTTTTTTATCCTTAACATCCTCTTTGGTGTCAAGATTTTTGGTTTCGCATTAATATTTTCATAAAATGAATTATTTGCTATACAAGGTAAAAAGAAAAATTTTAGTTTTTATTATTAGTAATAATAATAGATTTTTTTTTTGTTTACGTGATTTATTTGACTAATTAGGCTCGGAAGGGAAATCTTTTGATTTGGAGACGTTTTAGTTTTTCTTTTTTTTTTAACTTTTAAAATCATGTGTTTATTAAAACAAGACAGTTTTTGTAATATATAAATCATTTACTATTTATAAAAGAGAGATTAAAATTTTTGGAAATACATTTAGCGAACAATTTTATTTCTAAATTTTAATGTTGTTTCTTAAAAGTTATTATGCAAACTTAATTATATTTAATCTTACTAGAAGAATTGACGATAACACACTTGGAAAATAACTTTTAAGCTTTTATTTTAAAGTCATTTACTGGATACTGAAGACGCTGTACAAAAAAAATTTAGTGAAATTATACAGAATTAAAGTTAAACAATAATTATTAATCATTTTCTTATAACATTCAATTATTTAATTAAAAATAAAAATGATGGTTGCAATTTTTATACTCATTCTTCACAAATTTATTTTTATTGTTATTAATAATCTGAATTTTATTATTATTTTAGGGTTTATTAATAATTATTGCGTTTATAAACTAAGATTTTGGATTTATTAAAAGAATTGATTTAATTGAATCTAAAGCTAATTCAACTTATTACGCGAATAATGAATCATATATATAATTAAGTTATTTTCAAGTTAGATTATATTTTTAGTATAACAATAGTGTAAATATTTAATTAAACAAAAAAAATTCATTAACTAAATTATTATGACAAAAACAAAGAAAATGTAGAAAAACAGTTCTATTTTAAAAGCAAAAGATTTCAAGCATCATTCATTTATATTCGGTGAAGCAAAAAAAAAATGCTTTCAAGCTTAGAGCGTACTATGCACAAGCCAGCATGACGTCACTTCGCTTCAGACTCGGGCTGCCTTACAGAGCACGCTAGCACATGCAACGTATACTTCAACTAAGAGCTTGCAATGTGTGTTATCGCGCGCGGAGAAACACAGCCTCACTGTTTGAAAGCAAGTACGTTTTACGCTTACTTGGTTTTTCAGGATATTATTTTGAATTTTAACAATTATGATCTTTGTCCATTTACTGATGTCTCTTTATTTAATATTATTTATATTATTTATAATTATTATTTTGATGTAAAAATTTTACAATTTTGTTCAAAAATAATTTCACTTTTTATTAATAAATTAGATTTATTGTTGTAACATTTTACTTGAATTATTTTAGGGTTTTAATGTATTACTTTGAATTTTATTATGTTTCGACTGCAACTTATTAAAGAAAAAATTTTTTAAAAAGTGTAAATAGTAGTTTTAACTATTTTACTACTATATTAACATTATTATTTTGTAACTTTATAGTTTAATTTAACTGCTTTCGGTAATTTCCTTTTAAAATATTTTATTCAAAAAGGTTTTAACTATAGTTTAACAAAATGTTATTTATTCACAGTGTTGAGACATTTTTTTCCGAAATTTTGAGAATATAGCTATACGTAATTTTTTTAAAGTTTAAAATTAACACATTGTTTATTCTTTTCTTTACATCTTTTATTTAACAGTATTTTAAACAACTTATTTAAAAAAAAAAAAAAATAACTTATGACGAAACTTTAGTTATTTTACTGATAATTAATTCATAAAATGCTTTATTCAATAATATTTACAAGTTATTTTCCCACGTGTGGTAATTATACTTAGTAATTTTTATTTAGTTTAACTGTGTTTAGGCATGTAATATAGGTCTTAGAAATTTTACTTCCTTTATTAAATTTTATTTATTCAAATAGATTGCAACTATTTTAGCAGTCATTATGGTCATATTTATTTTTGTTAAGGCTTAAGCTTTAAGAGACTTAATTTAGAAAGTTGTATTCGAAAGTTTAAATTTAGGACTTTCACAGGGCCTCTCTCCCACTAGAGCGAAGGGACCCATTCCCCTCAAGATAGTGTTTTGGTATATAACACTAAAAATTCGAGAAAAAGAAGAAAAATTTTCTCTCTTATGGTTACATTATTTGTAAAAAATTTTTTTTTATACTATTTTGAACGGCATTTACTGAAGGCTTGCAAAAAAAACTATATGCTTCTACACAGAATCTCTAGGCTACAGCTAAAATTATACGTTTATAATAGTTACGCCTACTGTCCCTGCCTACCTACTACCTGTATTTTATAATGCGGAGGCTCAAGGGTACATTTATAAGAGTTATTACCCTAAGCAGTACTCAAAAATGTCAGTATAATTTTCATAATCTAGATATTTAAGATATTTATTTTTTTATTCTTTTATTTTTTGTAATAATACAATCTGTAAAAATAGAAGAAAATAAATGGATTTTAGTTTTTTCCCTCCGGAACAAGAGTAAAATCCCTTTCCAAGCAACCATAATATGATTTTATGAGTCTTGTTTAGCAAAAGTATGTTAATTTTAAGATTAATTATTATTTTATCTCTTAAAAAAAAATTTTTTTATAATGATTTTATTGTTTAATTAATAATAATAATTTGTTTATTAACGAAAAAAACATGGCAACTGCAACAGTTTATGATTATTTGATTGCCTTGTTATTGTATAATTTCAGAGTTTAATTATTGAAAAGGACGTTTGCGGGCATTAGTTAATTAATTAAAATTTTAAACAAGTTTTATAGATTTTAGAAAATGAAAAAGGTTTAATTGAAAAGTATGATATGTAAAGGTTTAAAAAAAAATTTTAAAAAAGTACATTATTTAATATTCTTTTAAACACGCTTACGTTTGCGTGTGTTCGGATCCCATTTGCTTTATCTCGAAGTTAATTTCTTAGGTTACGCTTTTTATTATTTGCTGACTCTTGTGAGACCAACAAAGATTAGTTCTGAGTAACCAGAATAATTTTGTAATGGGATATTTTTCTTTTAGACTTCAAACTAGAATTTGATATTTTTATTTTTCAGTCGACCGGATGTAACTGTATATAACTATACGAAGCTACGTGAAAATACGTTATGATTTACTGCACATGCACTGCATGACGCCATAACATTAACGATAAGCAACACGTTTGTTAATGTTCACACGGTTGACTAAAGAGAACATTTTTTTAATTCGAATTTATTCTAAGTTAATTAATTTTGAAAAATTTTCCAAAGTTTTTAATACTACAAATTTCAATATTAATTAATTGCAAGTTTTATTTAAAATTGATTATTCATACTAACTGATAAATTATGTATTATTTTTAATTTTCAATTTTTTCTATTTAAGTTATTCAATGATTACTATTGTTGAATTTCTGTATTTTTCTGTTAATGTGAACATTCCGAATTTACTGATTTTTATTGGGCATGTACAATTTTAAATTTGATTTTAATTAATTCAAAGAAAATTTATTTTTAAGGTGATTTCCTTAAATAAAAAAAAATTTTTTTTTTAACATTTACAATTTCAGTTTTTTGCGAAAAGAGAATTTTAAAATGGTCAATTTTTAGTAATTTTATAGGATATTATTTAACTTATTGTGCCAACATTTGAATATCCTTACGACTTATTTCATTTATTTAAGTTAACTGAAATGTGCGAAAAATTTATTATCCAATTTGTTAAACTTGAGTAATTCGTAGATCGTATTGTTTAGTATTTTGTAAATTTTACATAATAGGTTACCCCAAAAAAAAAACCTTCTACCTCCAGAGGGAAAACTTTCCGAAGTGTAAATATGTTCCTCATTTTATGGCTTTATTTAGCCGTTTAGACGAAAATCTCTTTTATGTTAAGAAAGAGAAAATTCTTTTCTAATACTATAGACTTAGGGTTTTCCTTGAAACCTCGCATTACAAGCAGGTAAACCGAATCTTCCTAAATATTATTTTTATTATCTTTACGCTAATAAAAGTTTATAAATAACGGTTTTTATTTAAAATTCGCATCTATGTATTATCTTAATGGCATGATCTTTTGATCTTGTCATTTACCATGTTTATCTCCAAATTACCTTATCGCACGGAAAAATCGATTATTTAATAAGTAAAATTTTGTTAAGCTTGCTTAAAGAAAAATATTTGAATTCTATTTTCTTCTTTTTGAAACAAATTTCTTTTTCCATGTCACAAACGAACAAACAAACAACAAAAAAAAATCCTTGTTCCCTTGCGGAAACACTCTTTTGATTTCTGCCTCAATTTTCCACTTTAGGGAAAATCGAGTATTTCATAATTAAGGAAATTTTTCGGAATCACTCATGATGATTCCTTCGCGGACGCGGTTGGGTCAGAATATTATTTCGTTGCTAGTTACTTTTTGATTAAAAATTTTTTCTATTATTTTTAAATGGGTCAGCTCGCGATTTTAGCGCCAGTTAACGAACGGAGGCAAATATTTTAGAGGTTTATTATTTGTTATTTTAATATTCCCGACGCGGTATATAATTTATTTAAATAATCCTGGTCCACCTGAAAAGTGTTTTGAACGAGGGGAGATCCCAATTCGTTCACTCCCCTTTGTTTTGTCGCGGCCTATCTTGATCGAACTATTGTTTCCGGCAGCTACTAAGTGATGGGCCTACTCATCACCTTTCACACCCTTTCACAATAGCCGATATGGCTATAATTAGGGATAAAAAAAAAGAGAAAATACATATTGATTAAATATAAATGTATATATATATGTATATTATATAATAAGATATGTGTATATTGAAATTCGTTATTTTAAAATTTTTTTTTTTAACTAATACAGCGGGCTCGTGGGTTCGAGTCCCGATCATACTAGAAAAAGAAAATTGAGGCAGCAATCAAAAGTACTCGTGAATATTAACATGAGAGAACATTCCGGACATTGCCCGGAATTTATTTCTCTAAAAAAAATCTTTAAGATTTGTTCAAATCAAATTAGCAACTTTAGATTTCTTAAAACTGTTCAATTTGTACTTGCGAATTTCGAACTTATTTCAACGAGAATTGAAAATTCGCAATTCTATGTTAAAGAAAATAACTTTTCTTTTTTTTTTTTTTTTTTTTTCTTCTTCAGCTCGAAAATTTTTCGAGCTGTTTCAGACGCTACTTACGATCTACGGGATGCGAAATTTTCTTTTAAATTTAACAAATATTTTAGTTTATTTTCAACGCAATAAATACACGCCCTTTTACTGACATGGCTTTCAATTCAATCTATAATCAACGCATTCATATCAATGTACTGATTGATTCGAGTAATATTTTATTCAACGCTAAATGTTAGATTTTTAGAATGTACAATTTCGTACTTCCTTTATACTTCCTATTTGTTTCTTTTTTTTTATGTCACAAATAAAATCCAAAAGTAAAACTATTATAATTAAAATCATTTTAAACAATGCAATCGTTATTTCTTAATACATTTAGACAATAACGTTTAGAAATGCTGTAAGTTTCATAATTAATATAATTACGGTTAAATGAAAAACCTATTATGTTTGGAGAAGAAAAAAAAATAATAATGTTGAATGACGAGAAAAACTCATTAACAAGGTAATGCTTGGAATGCTTGAGATAATTATGCACCGACAATTTGAAAAGTGTTAACTTTGAAACCAAACATTGTAATGGGTTGGGCTTACACGTATTGAAAATAATTTCTGACAAGATATAACAGATTTTAGTTTAAAATTTTAGTAGATATTATAAAGCAACATTAATAACAAATTAAATTAAATATTAATAGATGTAACATTGTAAATTGGAAACTAAATATTATTATAGTAAAATTAACCAATTATGGGTAAAATATTTTGTTTGCCCACAAAGCTATCAATTCCTGTTAAAAGTATTTTTATGGTTAAAAGTATTTTCCTATAAATTTATGTTATTTTTATGATATTTTCAAACTGCGCATTCAAAATGTTAATATATCACTAATAAATATTTTGTTCAATATAATTATCTTTCATGTAACTATTATTTAATTTTTAGCAGGCAATATTAATAAAAGTTTAAGGATATTTCGAATTTATTACTAAAAACCCGAAAACAGTATTGAATCGCGGATATGATAAATAAAAAACCAAATTTAAAAAGATAACGTGCCAGCTGCATCTACTAAAATATAACATTGTTTTCGAAAATGAGATAACACAATAAATGAAATAAAAAAAATTCGTTTAAAATAATTGAAAAATCTATTACATATTAGTGAAATACAATACTAAATGTACATTAGAAATTCACTAATGAATATTATGAAATATCGTTTTATAAAAAAAAATGAGATTAAACTAACGAGATTTTTATAACTATTTTAATATAGAATTTCACGCAATTAGAAACTTTGTAATCAATATGTTTGAAAAGAATAAACAGGCAAAAGAAAAATATATTTGAACTTATAAAACCACGGCTATCCATTGATTTTATGAATTAACTTTAATAATTCAACAAAAAATTTTCTTTCTTCTTCTTTTTTTTTAATAATAATAATAATAAATTCATTCATCATTTTTCTTTCTTAAATTTACGCACTTACATCTATTATATCGCTGATATTTTTCTTCCGTCGGGTCGCGGGGCACTCACCGTTAAGCTCTCACCGAGCCAGCATTTCGTGCAAGATAACTAAAGTTTTGCCAAAATTTAGGCAAAACCCCGGTCATCCTTTGATCGGTGCCCCAACGTAATGGGCGCCAGTGTAAAGAGGCGGGGTCTTCCTTAAAGAGTTTTACCTCCCTTAACAAACCCCGCCGCCAACAACTTACTTTTATTTACCTTCTGAAATCGAGAAACCAACCCAATTATACTTCATTAAATTACCCATTACTTAACTGTATATGGTTTTTTATTATTGTTTAATTAAATAGGTAAGGTTAACGAAATTCCTCAATGGAATAAACGGCAGGATAAAAGAAAAACAATTTTCACTTTTTAGTTTAACTTTAATTGAGACAAAGCAAAATCTTTCTAACTAATACTACAATCGATACAGTGGTAGATCTCTCTTTATTATTAACTTCGTTTCTGCAGTTTATATAAAAAAAAAAAAGAAAATACTTCAAATACATTTTTCACTTGATTAAATTTTTTTTCTGTAGTCATAATTAGTCATGCTATTCATTAAATAAATCATTTATTTAATGCTTATGTCATAATTTAAAAATTCTCTTATTTTTCTGATTTGCAAATTTCATTATCTCGTGAATCTGGAAATTTATTATATGAAAATCCTTGCTTATAAACCCTCACTGTTTTATTAGTAAAAATTTTTGTAATTTTTTTTAATACTTCATATCGCACAATCTATTTTTGAAAAGTTGTATTGTAAAATTTCATGAATACTCTACAATTAACAAGAAATCTGCTTCTCATTCTATTTACGGGAATGAGTGTAAATTAAAATATTCAAAAGCCTATCAGTTAACTTAGATTTATAACCGTCACCTTTTACATAGAAATTTTTGGTAAATTTTGATGATTAATGAGTCTTTATAACACTTTAACATGTTTATTAATGGTATAAAAAATTCGAAAAATTTCAATCAGAATAAAATCATGCTTGCACTCATTATATCATCACAACTTGCATGCTTTACCCTCGGATATGTCTTTTTATGACACTTGTCCTTTCTGTTTATTATTTTCTTTTTTTAACGAATTACAACATGAAGAAAAATGAACTATTTATGAACTTGGGTACTTATCTGTAATTTATAAAGTGTGGGCCGGCTGGCACAGCATTGCCGGCTTTCCTGGACTCTCCAAGCTGCTCCGGATAGGCACCCAAAAAAAACTAATCGTGAATACGCGAACACACTGCACTATACCGCTCAAAACACGACAAGCGAGTTTTCTCGACTCTAATCCCGGTTAAACGATGTTTAGTGTAGCAACATCCGAAAAAGAAAATTTAAATAAATAAATAAGTCAACACACTAGTTTGCGCAATGAATTTAATACAAAAGTTACCCCTATGAATGAAATAGAACAACAAAAAAAAAACGAAAAACAAAACCGAAAACGAACAATAGAAAATTTGAAGTTAGTGTCTGCAACCTCGCGGGCTGCAGCACACCTGCCCTTAGGCCTGGTCACGCGCGTCTCTCTAGAAAAAAATTTCTTCGCTTGACAATCTTTCGTCAAGCCAGCTTCAAACGTTTTTAATTGTTGTGGGGGAGAGCGCGAAGACAGAGAAAGGTAGTTCTCTCTCTCCGTTGCTCTCACCCGTCTTCTGCATGGGAACCGACGCTAAGTCCCCACTTCAACTCAACGAAGTAGAGAAAGAGCGGAGACGAAGCGAAGGCTCCCGTCAACGATCGAGCTTGGCTTCTTGGAAAATTGATAAAAGTGTGAAAAGAAATTGGCCTTGATACTTTTAAGACCTATTTCTTTTCATCATTGTAATAAATTAAAAGAATAAATTTAAGAGTTAATAGGTAAATAAAGAAAATTAGGAGGCGAAAATTTTGTCACTTAACACAATACTATCGAATGAATATAAAGAAAATTCATAAAAAGACATGATTATGAAAATGTAGAAAAAAATTAATAATAAATTAGAACTGAGGCGTATTCATAGTGTTTACGTAAAAGAAAATCATATAAAAATAAAAGAAGATAGACCATATAAATATGAAAAATATTAAATAATAATAAGATAATAAAAATGAAATTAAAAAAAAAATACTGATGAATTGGAACAAATGCGTGCAAATGAGGCTTTAAGAAAAAGAGAAGCTTATGTTTAAATGAAAAAAAAACAACCAAATAGATATAAAAAAGTAAGAAAATACAAGCATGACTAAATTAAAATTCAAGAAAGAAAAGAGTACTGATGAATTGGAACAAATGCGTACAAATGAGGCTTTACGAAAGAAAGAAGCTTATATTAAAATTAAAAAATTACAATTGAATAAATATAAAAAAAAGTTAGAGAATAGAGGGATATCTAAACTTTCAGAATCGATGTTAAAAACTTTCAAAAGTTGATCTTGTGAAATAGAATGGCTTATTAAAAATTATTTGTTTATAACTTGTAATTGATATTATGAAAAAACTATCAGTCCTACAGAATTCTGCTTGCGTATGCTTATTGTGCATATTAAAAACAATTTATTCCCACAGGGCCAGCTCTTAAATCATAAAATTAAAAAAGTTATAAATTTTTGAAATTTTAAGCATTTTTAGTAGTTTTTCGCATTTTTATCGGGAACTATAAATGCAATCCCAATGATTACCCACACAGCATGAAAGAATTTCGAAATAATTTCATGAAATATTACAAGTAATAATACGTTGAAAAAATTTAAAAAGGACTTAAAAAGATAACCATATTCTTTTGAAAAGAATTTATGAAATAATACACAGAAAGATTACAAAGTCTTTACAAAAATAATACCAAGAAGGAAATGAAAGTTAAAATATGAAATATTACACGAATCCTTTCTAAAAGGACTTTGAAATGACTTCTTGAAAGGAAACAAGAAATAACTCAGAAATCTTCCAAAGATTGTAGTCATGAAATAATTTAGAAAGATTTTTGAAATAATCTAAGGTATTCTTTCAACGAATCATTTCAAGATACTTACAAAAAGCTTTTATGTAATAATTCCAAGCAAGGTTTTGGTAATATTTCAAGTAATCTTACATGAAATAATTTTAAAACCTTTTTGAAATAATTCATGAAAGAACTTATCTTGACGATAAAAGTTATTACATGAATCCTTACTGAAAGGACTTTGAGAGAACTTCTTGAAAGGAAACAAGAAATAACTCAAAAATCTCCCAAAGATTCTAGTCATGAAATAATTTAGAAAGATTTTCGAAATAATCTAAGATATTCTTTCAACGAATCATTTCAAGATACTTACAAAAAGTTTTTATGTAATAATTCCAAGCAAGGTTTTAGTAATATTTCAAGTAATCTTACATGAAATAATTTTAAAACCTTTTTGAAATAATTCATGAAAGAACTTATCATGACGATAAAAGTTATTACATGAATCCTTACTGAAAGGACTTTGAGAGAACTTCTTGAAAGGAAACAAGAAAGAACTCAGAAATCTTCCAACGATTAAAATCAGAAAATAATTTAGAAAGATTTTCGGAATGATCTAAGGTATTCTTTCACCGAATCATTTCAAGATTCATTCAAAAAGCTTTCATGAAATAATTCACGTAATATTTTGGTAAAGTCTCAAGAAATCATACATGAAATAATTTTAAAACCTTTTTGAAATATTTCATGAAATAACTTATGATGAGAATAAAAGTTATTACATAAATCCTTACTGAAAGGACTTTGAAAGAACTTCTTGAAAGGAAACATGAATAACTCAGAAATCTTCCAAAGATTCCAGTCATAAAATAATTTAGAAAGATTATCAAAATGATCTAAGGTATTCTTTCAACGAATCATTTCAAGATACTTACAAAAAGCTTTTATGTAATAATTCCAAGCAAGGTTTTGGTAATATTTCAAGTAATCTTACATGAAATAATTTTAAAACCTTTTTGAAATAATTCATGAAAGAACTTATCATGACGATAAAAGTTATTACATGAATCCTTACTGAAAGGACTTTGAGAGAACTTCTTGAAAGGAAACAAGAAAGAACTCAGAAATCTTCCAACGATTAAAATCAGAAAATAATTTAGAAAGATTTTCGGAATGATCTAAGGTATTCTTTCACCGAATCATTTCAAGATTCATTCAAAAAGCTTTCATGAAATAATTCCAAGCAAGGTTTTGGTAAAATCTCAAGTAATCTTACATGAAATAATTTTAAAACCTTTTTGAAATAATTCATGAAAGAACTTATCATGACGATAAAAGTTATTACATGAATCCTTACTGAAAGGACTTTGAGAGAACTTCTTGAAAGGAAACAAGAAATAACTCAGAAATCTTCCAAAGATTCCAGTCATAAAATAATTTAGAAAGATTATCAAAATAATCTAAGGTATTCTTTCAACGAATCATTTCAATATACTTACAAAAAGCTTTTATGTAATAATTCCAAGCAAGGTTTTGGTAATATTTCAAGTAATCTTACATGAAATAATTTTAAAACCTTTTTGAAATAATTCATGAAAGAACTTATCATGACGATAAAAGTTATTACATGAATCCTTACTGAAAGGACTTTGAGAGAACTTCTTGAAAGGAAACAAGAAAGAACTCAGAAATCTTCCAACGATTAAAATCAGAAAATAATTTAGAAAGATTTTCGGAATGATCTAAGGTATTCTTTCACCGAATCATTTCAAGATTCATTCAAAAAGCTTTCATGAAATAATTCCAAGCAAGGTTTTGGTAAAATCTCAAGTAATCTTACATGAAATAATTTTAAAACCTTTTTGAAATAATTCATGAAAGAACTTATCATGACGATAAAAGTTATTACATGAATCCTTACTGAAAGGACTTTGAGAGAACTTCTTGAAAGGAAACAAGAAATAACTCAGAAATCTTCCAACGATTAAAATCAGAAAATAATTTAGAAAGATTTTCGGAATGATCTAAGGTATTCTTTCACCGAATCATTTCAAGATTCATTTAAAAAGCTTTTACGAAATAATTCATGTAATATTTTGGTAAAGTCTCAAGAAATCATACATGAAATAATTTTGAAATCTTTTTGAAATATTTCATGAAATAACTTATGATGAGAATAAAAGTTATTACATAAATCCTTACTGAAAGGACTTTGAAGAGACTTCTTGAAAGAAAACAAGAAAGAACTCAGAAATCTTCCAACGATTAAAATCAGAAAATAACTTAGAAAGATTTTCGGAATGATCTAAGGTATTCTTTTACCGAATCATTTCAAGATTCATTCAAAAAGCTTTCATGAAATAATTCATGCAATATTTTGGTAAAGTCTCAAGAAATCTTACATGAAATAATTTTGAAATCTTTTTGAAATATTTCATGAAATAACTTATGATGAGAATAAAAGTTATTAAATAAATCCTTACTGAAAGGACTTTGAAAAGACTTCTTGAAAGGAAACAAGAAAGAACTCAGAAATCTTCTAACGATTAAAATCAGAAAATAATTTAGAAAGATTTTCGGAATGATCTAAGGTATTCTTTCACCGAATCATTTCAAGATTCATTCAAAAAGCTTTCATGAAATAATTCATGCAATATTTTGGTAAAGTCTCAAGAAATCTTACATGAAATAATTTTGAAATCTTTTTGAAATATTTCATGAAATAACTTATGATAAGAACAAAAGTTATTACATGAATCCTTTCTGAAAGGATTTTGAAAGGACTTTATGAAAGAAAACGTGAAAGATAACAGAATCATTTAGAAATATTTTCGGGATTAGTTTATAATTTATCCGCTTGATGGCGGTATCTCTTACTCTCGCAAGCGGTAAGAGTGCTTCCCGTTTCATATATAAGGAAAATAAGAATCTTAAATGGAAACTATAAATTGTTATGCGTGCGATGTCTGTGTTATGATAACTTCGATTTTAACCGCTGTAAAACTATTCGTAATCCTATGAATAATTATATCATCATATATCCGTTATATATATATATATATATATATATATATATATGTGTGTGTGTGTGTGTGTGTGTGTGTGTGTGTGTGTGTGTGTGTTGATTCTAAATTGATTCTTAAATAATACAGGAAAGAATAAAATTTCTAGAACTTTACACGTCTCTCAACTAAAGATAGATGAAAAGATTAATGCATTATTACTAAAAGAATTCATGGATCCTTACAGAATTCTTTCATTGAAAGGATTCTGTAATAATTCTATGTCCGAGGTATATTTCTTTCAGAAATAATACAATGAAATATTTTTAAAATATTTTATATCATTCTTACAGAATACTTTCAATAAAAGATGTATGAAAAGATTTAAGAATTATTACCAAAAGAATTCATGGATCCTTACAGAATTCTTTTATTGAAAGGATTCTGTAATAATTCTATGTCCGAGGTATATTCCTTTTAGAAATAATACAATGAAATATTTTAAAAATATTTCATATTATTCTTACAGAATCCTTTCAATGGAAGATGTATGAAAAGATTTACGAATTATTACCAAAAGAATTCATGGATCCTTACAGAATTCTTTCATTGAAAGGATTCTGTAATGATTCTATGTCCGAGGTATATTCCTTTTAGAAATAATACAATGAAATATTTTAAAAATATTTCATATTATTCTTACAGAATCCTTTCAATGGAAGATGTATGAAAAGATTTACGAATTATTACCAAAAGAATTCATGGATCCTTACAAAATTCTTCCATTGAAAGGATTTTGAAATGACTTGTGAATTCTTTATGAAATATTTTTATGTATTATTTTTAAAAGAATAATACCTCGGACATAGAATTATTTCAGAATCCTTTCAGTGAAATATTTCTGAAAGATTGTAGTCCTTTTATGAATCCTTTCAGAATCCTTTCAAAGTCCTTTCATGCTGTATGGGTAAAAATTCATTTCAAAGATCTTTTAAAAACCTACATTTTATCTCATCGGGCCATTATTATAGCTTTTACGACTCTAGAAATATTTGCAATTAAAGGGAAATAATGGCAATTTTCAATGTTTAAACATTGTTTAAACAAAAACGGAAAACATCTGTTGGGGCCATTTTGGATATTTTACTCCCACAAACCTACTTTACATAACTGTACAGTTGGTTTGCTGTTCAACTTTTTTACAAATATCAGACATTTTTCAGCTAAATTGATTGGGCTATATACGCATATATCCATCTTCGTTGTGAGTCGCACAGCACAACGTAGATTTTTAAGCTTGATGTGCGAGTATAAGAGTGAGACGGGGAGAGTCTGTGCTAATTTTTATTGTTTGCACCCACTGCTTTTACTTTAAATATATAGAACAAACATATTAAGTTAATAATTTTTATGATAAATTTTATAAAATGTACAATTATTGCTTAAAAGAATAAATGACATCAAACATGGTAAAATGGAAATTCCGCAAGCCCCCTGTGTGCAAGCGCGCCAACCTCCACTACTAATTATTTTGTTAAAGATTTTAATGAAAATAAAGAAAATAATGCTTTATTTGAACTTAATAATATTTTTATTAATGAATATATGTCTTATAAAGATTTTGGTTTACCTGAACCAAAAATAAATTTAATCACTTTGAACAATAATCATCATGATGAAATAGAAAGCAAAAAAAATTTAAAATTAATGTATAATAAATTAAACGATGAACAAAAATTAATTTTTGAAATTTTAACTGAAAAAGATAATAAAATATATTTTATTGATGGTCCTGGAGATACAGGAAAAACTTTTTTATATAAGACTTTAATATTTTATTTTATATTAATTAATAAAAAAATTTTGTCAATGGCTTGGACTGGTATTGCATCTACTTTATTACCTAAAGGAATGACAAGTCATAAGACTTTTAGATTACCTTTAAATTTAAATACAATTGAAAATGCATTTTTAGAATTACAATCAGATAAAAAAAAATTAAGAGAAGCTGATATAATAATATGGGATGAAGCATCAATGATCCCAAAAAAAGCATTAGAAATAGTTAATAATACATTAAAAGATGTTTGTAATAGTAATTTTCTTTTTGGTGGAGAATTAATTATTTTAAGTGGTGATTTTCGACAAATTTTACCAGTTGTTAAACATGGAAATAGAAATTTAAGTATAGAAGAAACAATAAAAAGTTCATATTTATGACAATTTTTTAGTATATTAAAATTAACAAAAAATATTCGATCTAAAAATAAAAAATTTGCTTTATTTCTATTAAAAATTGGTGATGGCGAAATAAACCCTTTCATAATTCCAAACAAATTACAAACTAATGATATTTGTTCTAAAATTTATTCGAATATTAATAAAAATTGTTGCAAAGAAAAAATTATATTAGCTCCTCATAATAAGAATATTAATAATTTAAATAAAAAAGTATCAAATTTATTAAATGGAAAAACTGAAACATATTATAGTATTGATTATGCTACGCATAAAGGTGTTGATCAAACTGATGATAACATTTATTTGAATTATCAAATAGAATTTTAAAATAAAATTAAAAAAGGTTTACCACCTCATAAATTAATTTAAAAGTTAATGCTATAGTAATGTTGTTAAGAAATTCAAGTATATCGGAAGGATTATGTAATGGTACACGATTGAAAATTATAAATTTATATAAACATAATATAGAAGCTGAAATAATAACAGGCGATAAAAGTAGAAATAAAGATTTCATTCCAAAAATTACTTTAAATACAGGAAATAATTCTTCATTACCATTTATTCCTTACAGAAAACAATTTCCAATTATATTAGCATTTGCAATAACTATAAATAAATCACAAGGTCAAAGTTTCGATAATGTAGGCTTATTTATAAAAAGACCATTGTTTCACATGGTCAATTATACGTTGCTTTGTCAAGATGTAAAACTTTTAATAATATTTATATTCAAAATAATTTAGATGATACATAAAAAATAGATAACATTGTTTGGACGGAAATTTTCAATAAATAATTTATTCAAATTTTTACCATTTTTAACGATTAATTGATTTTTAAATTTTATTTTGTTGTGTAAATTCGATTCACTTAAAGGGGATTTTATTTTTATTTAACTAAAATTAAAGATTTTTTTCTTTTGTAAAACTTGTTTTAAATTAAATTGAAAGCTAAAACAGTTTCTGCATAGCTGTCAGAAAGTAATTAGTCGAAAATATCGGAGTGGTAGCTGTTTCGTGAGCCGCGCCACTCATGATGCGATTTTTGTCGACAAAAGCTAACAAATTTTTCACTGTGAAGATAAGTGTGTGCATCGGGCAAGCGACCAGCAAAAGCCACTTCAGTGTTGGGTAGGCAGCTAAGTAAAGAGTAAGTAGACTCTTTCTCTTTCTCTCTCTTTCATATTAGAAAATTGCAATCAATGAAAATGTCAAACAAAGCAAAGGTGGACCCCTAAAAAGTCATTGATGTAAATTATTAAATGTGTTATGCTTATTATATTTTATTTTTTTTAAATATAATAGAAACAGAATAAAATTTAACTTAAATAAAATTATAAATCTCCATATATAATGTGACGCATTGCTTTAATCGGTTCTCGAACGAGAACCGAACGCGCTTTCACGTGCGCGCAGATATCCCCATACGCCCTACTATTACCAACGCGCTGTACGTTAATGATACATGTAATATCCCTACTCTAGCGTAAGAGCGGCGATATGAGCGTCGGCGGTTCGAATGCGAGCCTACGAGAACAAGAGATATGTACAGAAGAATCACTCTTCTGCCTGCCTTCGATCAAATAAAGTTTTAAAACCAAAATCCGAGTTGGTAATTGTATTCTTTTAAAATGGAGTAAAAATACGGCGAAGTAGATCGACGCATGTTTGGTCTACATACCCGTTTATTCCATTTTAAAATAAGTGCTTCTTTGTTGTTCGCGAAATAGTGAATAAAAAGTGCATTTAATAAAGTCTAAAGACTAAAATCAAATAATTGATAAATTTAATTGTGTACTTGCAAATGTTTGTATAGGAGAAATATCCTTTAAACATTTGCAAGTCAATTAAAATTGAGCCGTTTAATAAATTAGTAAATTTTAAAAGGCAGTAAGAGGCACTAGAATATCAAACAATATTTTTCCTTTTCCTTTTTTCCTTCCAACACGAGCAAGTAATCCCGAAGTAGTTGGTCATGACGTATCGGCTACGTACGGATTAGCTCTAAACATACAAATATTACACTAAATACGAAACAACACATAATAAATTAAAATCTAATAAGTTATAAATTTAAAACACGTGGTTGCGCCCGTGTAAGTTAAATAATAAATTAATTTTGTAAGTGGCTTCACCACGTTATTTTGTATATATCTGCTCGTAAATCGAGAGTATTCCTCATTTAAACTAATCAAAAATCTTTTTCTTTCTTTAAACGACATTAGCGCGAAAGGGACATAAGTTTCGTTATTTCTATAAATGAAAGAAACGATACTTTTCCTCGTAAATCAAAGTTAACAGAGGTTCGTTTGATGTCTTAATCTTGGCATTAAACAACCTTAACGTTAATACAAACACATATGGCTACGGCCAAAATTCAAAGTAATTATCTTGTATCGGGAATAAATTAGTGAAATATATTTGATTTTCATGTGTTTATGAGGAATAAAAATCGTGAAACGAAAAGATATTCTCGATTATTAATTAATGTATATTTTATGCTCAACGCTAGTTTAAGGTATATAGACACTAGCGATTGTTAAAGATAAATTCAAAGTCGCGAAAAGAGAGAGATAGAAACAAGGGATACCCCTATGTTTCTTAATTTCAGTTTTTGTTGCGTAAAATGAATATTCTCGTGTTGAACTCATCGAAAATTGTGTGTGCCTTATAGGTGACTATATTCTGTTCGCGATTACTAAAGCCATCATAATATTACACGAAATAATAAAGGAATATAATGTGTTATAAATTCTTTTCTCAACGCGGTTTGTTTACTAGGCTTAGCTTAGGTATAAATTCCTTTACTCGGTAGAACCCGAATAAAGGTACACATAAGCTTCTCTGAGTTTAGATTATTGTACGTTAAGTCAATTTATATTTAAGAATATCATTTTATTGACTTTCAATTAATTAAAAACTTTAGAGAAGCTTACAATAAAATATAATTAAAATGTTTCCCAAGTTTTTTATAAAATTATTATTTAATGAAAATTAATGTTTAAACTTAATATTAATAGGAAAAATGGATGTATTTCAATGCCCGTTTTGCAAAAATTCTTATTCTACATCTGAATTTTGAAAAATACATATAAATAGAATTCATATTAAAACTATAAGTTGTAGAACATGTGGCTTATTTATTAAAATTAAAAATATTAGAAGATATGAAAGAACTCACGAACGAAAAAAGGAATTATGTATTTATTGTAAGAAAAATTTTAGTACGAAATCTAATATAATAAGACATATATTAGCTAAGCATAGGTAACAAAAATTTACATGCTTTATTTGTAATAAAAAATGTTCAAGAAATGATCATTTAAAAAGGCATATAAAAAATCACGTAGATAATGATTTACTTGAAAATTCATAATCATAAAATTATTTTTTATAACAATAAAATATTTATTTGCAGTAAAAAGAAAATTGGTTCATAAATTGAAAATTATGATCAGTTTATATAATATAAAAACATTAAAAAAGGTATTATATTTTTTATAATATAAATTTATATTAAAAAATTTTTTTTATCATATTTTTAAAAATTTAAATTCAATATTTTCAATTTTTAAATGTTATACACTATTAACTAAAAATATAAATAATTAAAAAATAATTTATTTTTATACAAAATATATGTATGAATTATGTATATATAATTAATATTACATATAAAAATTCCAAGAAGTATTTTCCAGAAATTTTATTTTTTATTTATAAAAGTAAGTGAAAAATTATATAAAATTTTATAAACAATTATATTAAATAATTTTACAATATTTACAAAAATTAGAACAAAAAGATGAAAAAAATTTCAAGTATATTGACAAAAAAAAGGATAATACATAAAAATTTTTTTAATTTCTGTTTTCAAAATTTTGAGTCATAATAAAAACAGGTACGATTTTTTTAATATTCTAAACAAACAAACAAAAAACTCGTCACGTTACTTTTACTTTTTGACTTCAGTAAGGCATTCGACACGATCTCTCCCTTCAAGTTACTTACTAGGCTTAGATCGATGGGGCTTTCCAGGGCTGCTCTCTTGTGGATTAACTCCTATATTTCAGGAAGGAAACAAATGGTTTCCACGCATTTAAACAAGGAATCGAGTTGGCTGACAACCAACCTTGGAGTTCCACAGGGTTCGGTACTGGGGCCTCTGTTGTTTTGTCTTTACATTAATGACGTACGTGACGCTCTTGACTCTGGTTGCGTCGGGCACCTACTCTATGCAGACGACCTGCAAATTTACACGCAAGTGCCTCGCGAGAATGTGGAAGAAGGTATTCTCACTCTACAGAGGGCGGCCAAAGCGGAGTCGGAGTGGGCTGCTGGTGTCTCTCTCACTTTGAATTCTAATAAAACCAAGGCAATCGTCTTCGGCGATAGTCGTTTTGTAAATTCTTTTTATGCTGATGGGTCTTGTACGATTGATCTTGAGGGAGGCATTAGTATACCTTCCTCTGACTCCGTGACGAGTCTTGGTGTTGTGCTTGACCCTAAACTTTCATGGGTACCGCACGTTGATATGATTACAAAAAAGTTTAATAGAGTTTTGTATGCCCTGCGGTTTTTCCGTCGGTACACCACGGAGACTCTGCGTAAACGGCTCGCAACTGCCCTGCTGTTTCCACATCTTGACTATTGTTCGGTAGTTCTGCTCGATGCTTCTCAGGAGTTGAGAAGACTAATACAGAGATTACAAAATTCATGTGTGAGATATGTAATGGGTTTGAGAATGGGTGATAATGTCTCTCCTTATAGAACCGCGTTGGGTTGGCTGCGCACTGATTCGAGGAGACAGTATATTTTGGCTGTGCTTATGTACAAAATCGTGCGCATGAATACTCTGGAGCATCTAGTGAGTCTCTTCACTAGATGTGTACCTAGAACGGCTACTAGGGGAGAGACTAAGGATCTTGCGGTGCCCTTTATGCGCACTGAGACTGGAAGAAATTCCTTCTAAGTTCACGGTGTGCATTTTTGGAATTCCCTACCTGCTGAAATTAAGTATCTTCCATCTATCAGCAGGTTCAAGACGGCAGTGAGGGGGTACCTACTTGACCTTGAGTAACGGATATTCTCTTTATGTTATATTTATAGTCCCTTTATGTTAATTTATTATCATGTGTAGTCCCGTATATAGATTTAAGGTGTGCTTGTATTTATAGTATGGATGATGAGCGCATGGTTGAGAGTGAATGCATTATTTTTTTATTATCTTTGACTATTTGACTCGTTTGATTTTATTATATTTTATTTTTGGTTTTGTTTTTACTAGTTTGACTGATAGATATTAATTCGACATATTTGTTTATTGTTATTTTATTGATGATTGTGTGTGTATTTTATTATGGTAATGATCTGTGATATCACTCTGAATAGTGACTTACTTTTGTAGTATTATTAGTTTTAGGAAATCGACTGTGATATCATAAGTGCAATAATTACATTATCTCATTTCTGTATCTTATTATGTATTAAATATTATATTTTTGTTTTGTTACACACTTTTTGTAAACTATTACAAATAAATAAAATATCTATCTATCTATCTATTCTTAATTTATGAATTTAAAAAATTTTTGGATTTCTAAATACTGTTTAAAAGTAAGTATAAGTAATATTTTTTGTATATTTAAATATATTAAATTTAATATACATATTATTTTTAATATTTTATATTTCAGCGAACATATTTAAAAGATGTTATTTTTTATTTTTAATATATAAATAAAAAAATTATTTTTTTTATTTTCAATATATAAATAAAAATATTTTTTTTATTTTTAATATATAAATAAAAGAATTATTTTTTTTATTTTTAATATATTAATAAAAAAATTATTTTTTTTATTTTTAATACATAAATAAAAAAATTTTTTTTTAAATTATTTATTAAAAAAAAAACATTTTTTAAAAATGTGAGTGGAAATAGGCCTCCTGGGGAAACCACTAAAAAAAAACGCGCCTACATATATACCTCGGTATTTAAAAATACTAGGTGGTATGGAAAATATAGAAATATATTTATAATACAAACTTTATAAATTTAATAATTTAGGTAAAAAAACAAAAATTTATCAATGCTATGGACGTTCATAAGATATTAGTATTTATGAAAATTGGTTTTATATAAACAATAAAAACTTTTATTATATAACATCAAATAAATAAGGAAAACAAAAATGGGTTTGTAATAAATATTTAAATATATTTTTGAGTATAACTTAATATATTTTAATAATTATATTTTTTACAGTTGATAAAAATAAAAAAATTAAGATAATGTAACTTAAATAACAAATAGGGGGTTGGTGAGCGGAGCGAGCAGTTATCACTGTATTTAAATTTGATTTTTTTTCAGGCTTAAACTCAGGCCTGATATCTCATAAAATACCATGAATAAAGAGTCATATGAACTAATTTTTGTATGAACTTGGGATAGAAATTAGATATGAAGGTCGACAAACGAAATCTCAAAATATTATACATTGAAAGTTTGTATATAACTTTTTATGTATAGTATTTTGATGGATTTTTTGTGTTGTCCAAACTCAAGTTAAATCTTACAATTTTTTACTTCAGCGAAAAAAACTCGATTAAATGCACCGCTTACTCCTAAACTTGGATTGAAAATATTATTAGAAGGGGGGAGCTTCGTTATGCTCTTAACGTTATAGGTATGTCGGGGGTGTCCGAAACTCCTTATCCTTCCTATACTTGAGGCTTTATTAAAATAGTCAAAATTATTTTTTATATTATTTTCCATTATTATACAGCCTCTTTTTTGACGGTTATTTCATAGAATTTACGTAATTATTTTTAATTGAACGTGAATTTGTCAATATTTTGTAATGTTTTTGCTTTTATTGTGTGTAGGGGGAGGCTAGGGCGTGATGATTTGATTTTGAGAAACTGTTTCACTTTTTTCAAAAAAGAATTACATACTGGGCCATTTAGATCCTGTCACTTTTTTATTGCTTTTTATTTCACAGCTACTGAATTTTTTGATTTGTAAAAATGTTTAAGTAGGAATGACTGGGGCGGGTTGTTAATTTTTTTAAATTCGATTTTTTTGTGCCGAAACTATAAGCCCTATTAAAAATAATGACGTTTTTTAAAGACGTCTTTAAAACACGTCTTCAAAAGACGTCTTTGGACGTGTCTGGATTTGGAACAAAAAAAGACGTCTTTTGAAGACGTCTTTTAAAGACGTCTTTTTTATCAAGATTTTAAAAATAATACCTACTAAAATGTTTCAAAAAAGAACGTAATTAAGCTAAAGTGTATATACTTGAAGTACGTAATTAAAGTATGTATACTGATTTTCAACTGTGAATAAATCAGCAAAATTATAACCTTATTACCTGCATCTCTGAAATTTGGATAAGGGATTGCAAAGTTAAGAAAAATGGCACCTCACAGTTAAAAATGTAACTACTGAAAAAATTATTGAAATCGACTACTAATTCTGTCTTTTACTGTTAGGTGGCGTTTTTCTTAATACGCGAACTCCTACGAAAGTTTTAGTGACGTGGGTATATAAGGTTATAACATTTCCAGTTTGTTCGCTTAAGCTTTTTGGTCTGCAGAGAGCTGATGCTTATTTTGTTTCTATATCTTTCTTTAGGAAGATACCCTATTGAAAATAATAACAGCTTTTCAAGATGTCTTTTGTTGTATTGGGATTTGTAAATACTCATCCAATGACATCTTTCAAAGACGTCTTTATATACACTTTAGCATAAGTACGTTCTTTTTTAAAACATTTTAGTAGGTATTATTTTTAAAATCTTGATAAAAAAGACGTCTTTAAAAGACGTCTCTTTTTGTTCCAAATCCAGACACGTCCAAAGACGTCATTATTTTCAATAGGAAGACCTACGAAAAAACTAAAAAGCACCTGTAAAAGTACTTCGCTATAGCAATATTTGAGAACTTTTTATAATCAAAAACCTATATTTACCTAGGTGGAAAGGATGAATTTACGAAACGAGAAGTTAACAACTCAAACCGAAGGCGAGAGGTGTTACGAGTTCCGTAAAGAATCCATTACACCTTAGGTAAATGTAATTTCTCTCACAAACCGAGAAGTCGAAAAAAGTAGAAATTTTGAGGTTAGAGTGAGAAACAAGTTTTTTGAGGCAAAAGTTAATGACAACTAGTACAATTTTAGGAATAATTTCGATAAGAAGTTGGGAAAAGTCGTCAAATAAACTATTAATCATAAAATAAGAATTGTGACATTAAAAAATAAGTATCTCATATTAATTTTAACAAAATTTATTATTTTCATTATAATTGTACATTGTATATTTTAAATATACAAAGCTTAATTTAATAAATATAAAAAATAGTAACAAAAATTAGAATTATTGATATAGTTTAAATCGTGTTCAAATTATTTAGCAATATTATAAGTTTCATCTTTTACATACCTAAAAAAATTCACAAAAAATAGAATGTTTGCAAAATTTAAAATTTCACAGAAAACGCCAGAGTCAAATTGACCCAGTGTGTTCTCGGAGGGTTAAGACAGTATTTTATTTTGTTTCATAAAATTTAATTTCTTGAAATTATTTAGAATTCTATTCGAATTGAATCGATAAATAAAAATTTTAGTCAAGTAACAAACAAATAATTAGAATTATCATAAAAAGTCTAAATATTTTTATTTAATTTTATTGCATGACATTTTGTTATAATAATTAATAGTATGATAATTACTTATTATAATTATTTGATAAACATATGTAAATAAAGATACGAAAAAAATTTAATTTTGTATATTTATTACACGAAAAAACGTTTATTAATACATTTACGATTTTGAAGCGTTTGAAACTTTGTATATATGAGTACCTTTGCTGACAGTGAATGAATAGGAGCTGGAGTCCATAGTTAAAAATACATTTAAACATTTTTTTCGAATATTATGTAAAATAAATAAAATTATTTTATACTATTTTTTACGTATTTAAAAATAACTTAACAATATATTTTTTGGACTTAAGGGCATAACGGAGCTCCCCCTTCTAATAATATTATTATTCAAAGTTATGATTAAACGATCCCTGTTGAAAATAATGACGTCTTTCCAGTACGTCTTTGAAAGATGTCTTTGAAGACGTCTTTGAATACGTCTTTGAAGACGTTTTTGGTCGTGTCTTAGATTGGAACAAAATAAGACGTCATTTTTTTAATGTTCCGGAAATATAGTAACCAAATGACGTCTTTTTTATAAGTAAACTAGAGCTTGAACAGCGCACGTTGCGCGCCCTAATTTTTAACATGAATTTATTAAAATTTAATTATAAAATCTATAACGTTATTTAAAAATGACATCACTAATTTATTATTTAAGAGGAGGTCACGTAACTCCGTCCTTTTCTAATCAGAGAATTATTTTTTCTGCAATAACTAATAACTTTAGTAAAAAATAAAGAGATAGCCCCATTTCGTATGACAAAAAACAATATTTTCTTTGATCAGAAATAATTGATTTTACTTATTCGTTTTCAAGAAAACCTTGAAAAACCAAATTGTTTACCCTAATCTCTATGTTTTGAGTTTTTCAAGGTTTTTTGAAAACGAAACAATAAGATCAATTCTTTCTCATCAAAGAAAATATTGCGTTTTGTAATACGAGATGGGGCTATCTCTTTATTTTTTGCTAAAGTTATTAGTTATTGCAAAAAACTCAATTCTTTGATTAGAAAAGGACAGATATATTCGGCCTGCTCTTAATGTGTTGTCTATAGACTTTACTACATTTTCATCTTGAATCTTGTTTCTATTATTACGATTTGTGTTTCCATAACCGTAAAATTAATTGTGTAAATTAAATTGGAATTTACGCAAGTACACTGAAAACAAAATTTACTATTAGCAAGTAAACGTTAACTTCAATAATGGCAAGTAGATATTTTTTAAAAATAAATATCTGTTTGACCGAAATACCATTTTCTAAATTGAAGTAATATTCACTAAATTATTACCCCAATTTAGTAAATGGTATTAAAGTCAAGTAAATATTTAATTGTTTTAAAAAAATATTTACTCACCATTATGCAATTTATCGTTTACTTGCTAGTAGTAATTTTTTTTTCAGTGTACCCATTTCATTTGTAGTTAATTTTATTTTAACTATTATATTTAAAATTAAAAAGCTAAATATTTAAATATTTGCCATCATAACTTGAAAAAACAATAATTTTATCAGCAGTAGTTCATGCAGAGGAATACATTGACGGATATTCACAACTTTTTCTGTAACGCAGTATTAACTATATGTGAAAAAAACTTTTTACTAACATTTACTAAATATATAGAAATATATAGAAATTTTTCTTGAAAAACAAAATTAGTTGATATATTGATATTTTTTGTTCAATACTCGTTTAAACAAAGTGATAGAGAAAATTTTGCAATAATATTTTCTTTGACCCTAAACATATACTAAAAAATATTAATTAAATCACTTTTTATACTGAATTACACTATGTTTGGTGAATTAAAGTTACAAAGTTTGTTAAGTTATTTTTAATAAATAAGTCATTAATATTTTTTTATTTAAATTAAAAATATATCATTATTATAATGATAATTAATTATTTTCAATCAATTATATTTTGAAATTTATTTGAACCTATTTTTTTAAATTGATACCATAAAAATGAGTTGTAAGTCTTTACATGGATGAATATTTGAATGAAAATAAAATATACTTAAATCCAACTCACCTAAACATCATCTACAGGAAATGACAAAAATGTATATATTTCCAATTATAATACTAAATGTGTTTCCTCGTGGATGATGTTTCGTGATCCTGGCGGCCATCCTGGCCACCTGGACATCATCTCTAAGAAGTGACAAAAAATTTTAAATTATAATACTAGATTCACTTTCTCGAGAATGATGTTTTGTCGACTTGGAGGTCGTCCAGGTCACCTGGACATCATCTCCAAGAAGTGACAAAAAATTTTTAATTATAATACTAGATTCACTTTCTCGAGAATGATGTTTTGTCGTTCATGGTGTTCATTCAGTTCATGGTGTAATTGATAATTTTAAAGTTTTTATAGTAAAAAAAAAAGCGAAAGAAAACTAAGAATATTGAATTCTCTGCGTTACATAACATCACATATAAAAAAAATAATTTTTGAGCACAAAATAGATTTTTATTTATTGTAATAGGATGTATTTTTGTTCTTTATCTTTGAATGTATATGTATTTATTAAATTCATATTTTAAACTGTTATTTAACACACGTGAATTAGCTAACAATTAAATTATAAACCAGTACACATTAACATTGAGCATTTCACCAACAAAATATTAATCTACGGGCCTGGCAAGTTATTTTGTAGATATTTAGTAAAATTTAATATGTTTTAAAGCTCTAAAAAAAGCTTTAAAAAAAAATGAATTGAATACAGAAGTACTCGACGATTGCTTGATTGATTTCGAAACTTTCTTTAGCCAAAACTGTAAATATTTTATGAATTTCATATTATTCATATTATGAACTTCATATTAAAAAGAATGAATTAATACGGAAGTACTCGACGATTGCTTGATTGATTTCAAAACTTTCTTAAGCAAAAACTAAAGATAAATCAAATAAAAGTATAAACTTGATGATGATATTTCAGTACTTTCGAAAGCTAAAATAAAAAAAATATTATGTATTGGGTAAAATAAAATATTTAGAAAAAATGTTCTAAAGAATACTATACTATTCAATACCTGAACTCGCCTAAAATATACTTTTTTAAAAGTAATAATAAAGATTAAATAGTATTTATCAATTTGAACAATGATTAAAAACAAAATTAACAGTTATAATATTCAAAAATTTCAAGAAATTTGATAAAATTATAAAATAAAAAAATAGTTTAATGGTATTTTTATGAATTTTATATTATTTAAAAAAAGTTGAAACAAAAGAGCTTATTAATCAATGTCAATTTCATTCCTTTTTATTAAAAAGAATGAATTGAATAAAGTAATACTCGACGATTACTTGATTGATTTCTAAACTTTCTTCAGCCAAAATTGTATATTTATTTAATAGTTTGAAAGATTACGAACTTCATATCAAAAAGAATGAATTAAATACGGAAGTAATCGATATAGTTTACTGGATATAGTTTGTATCTGAAAATGATTATATATAACTTTTGTATAACTCTATAAAACTAGATACGAAATATAACAAAAAATCTTTTAAAAATTTATAAAGAAATTGTAGACAATTAAATATTCAAAACAAAAAAAATTAGAAAGTGAACAAAATTTGATAAAATGTTTAATTAAATTAAACATTTATGTTCAATTAATTTTTTTATGTTTAATTAATCGTAACACGATTTTTCAGTAGACGCTTGAATACATTAATTACAAATTAACGTACATTTTTATCACTTCCTGAAGATGATGTCCAGGTGACCTGGACAACCTCTAGGTCGACGAAACATCATTCAGAAAGTGCATCTAGTATTATAATTGAAATTAAAAAATTTTTTGTCACTTCCTGGAGATGATGTCCAGGTGGCCAGGATGACCTCCAGGATCACGAAACATCATTCACAAGGAAACACATATAGTATTATCATTGAAAATATATAAATTTTTGTCACTTCCTATAGATGATGTCCAGGTGACCTAGATGACCTCCAGGTCGACAAAACATCATTCTCGAGAAAGTGAATCTAGTATTATAATTAAAAATTTTTTGTCACTTCTTGGAGATGATGTCCAGGTGACCTGGACGACCTCCAGGTCGACGAAACATCATTCTCGAGAAAGTGAATTTAGTATTATAATTTAAAATTTTTTGTCACTTCCTGGAGATGATGTCCAGGTGGCCAGGATGGCCTCCAGGATCACGAAATATCATTCACAAGGAAACACATCTAGTATTTTCATTGGAAATATATAAATTTTTTGTCACTTCTTGGAGATGATGTCCAGGTGACCTGGACGACCTCCAGGTCGACAAAACATCATTCTCGAGAAAGTGAATCTAGTATTATAATTAAAAATTTTTTGTCACTTCTTGGAGATGATGTCCAGGTGACCTGGACGACCTCCAGGTCGACGAAACATCATTCTCGAGGAAACACATTTAGTATTATAATTGGAAATATATACATTTTTGTCATTTCCTGTAGATGATGTTTAGGTGAGTTGGAGGACCTCCGGGTCGACGAAACATCATTTACAAGAAAGGGTTTAGTTGATAATAAAAAAATCATACTATGTTAGAATTATAGAATACGTTTATACGAAAATATTATTTTAATTATAAGTATAAATAAATAATTTCCGTATTCGTTCCCTGACTCGCCGTCGATATATATACTATAGCATGATATACTAACTTGAATACAAACCGCATGCACCATACTAACTACTATACTATAGCCGAAAAACATAAAAAATATGCTCATAGCTCTCCTACAATATTAAAGTGTGACGTCACAGGCTGGAAACAAAAATTGAAGGGCTGATGACGAAGAAGAATTTTCATAACGCGAAATCGACACTTTAAAATTTTAGATTACGTTTTCTCGAGATTGAGTAAACCGATCGTCATAAAACTTTTTTTAAATTAAAGATAAAATAAAAATCTTTCATTATCAATTTGTATTTATAAAATATATGAATGCATTTTCAAAAGATTCTATTTTAAAATTTTCGACACTCTAATTCAAAGTATAAGAGGAGCGCCTCGACGTTTTCGTATTCGTACCTTAACTCGCCGTCGAGGCGCTGCCGCGCCTCTTGATATATCAACATTGAATAAAACAAAATAAATTAGTACAAACGTATTACTTGCGTTTGCTAAGTAAAATGTACCTGAGTTAACTGATTTTTTTAATGAGATTACTATTTCATATTTATTAGTAATAGTAAATACTAAATTTTACAAGTATTTTATATGAAGTACAATAATATAAAATAAATTTTGTATTCAAAATAACGATGATTAATAATAATTTGTAGATTACAAGATTAATAAAAAGTTGTTTAATGAATTGACTGACAATGCAATTGATGAAATGTTCCCACCTTCCAAATCAGAGCAATGGGATGATTTTAAAAATAAGTACCAAACTTATTTATTAGGGAATGAAAATAAAGAAATAGTTTGTCAAGATTCGACTAAAGAAAATGTATCTCCAAATAATGTTTTATACGAAAACATAACAGGCTCTGAAAATAATGTTAATTTGAACAAGGATAATGACTTGACTTAACTCATAAGATGGACTGTAACGAGGAGAATGTTGATGTTTTGTATCTAACATGTGAATCGGATATTCAATTAGTACTAATTGCACAATCATACACTGAACGTAAATGTTATTGCATATTTCTCTCATGTTTCTTAAAAAATAATATATTGATATATTATATTTTTACAGTTGAAAGAAATATGCCATTATTTCAATTACTCCTAAGTTCCTTACCTGGTAAAAAAAAGTTTATAGAAAAGATCTATGTAGAATAATGATAGAGAAAGAAATGGATCTTACATTATCTGCCCTACTAAAAAATCTCAGGTGAGAAATCACCTGATTTCTCAGGTGATTTATCATGCCAAAATCTCATGTGACGATTTTTTTGGTTTTTACACGTTTCAAAGCATACTTACAAGGAGAGTGTTTCACCTTCGGGTCACCGTTTTTGCTCAAATTTTGGGAATGTTTTCTGGATGCAGAAATATGAAGAAAGCCAAAATTTTAGAGGCCAACGCTCAATATTTCCCTAGTTACAGGCTATCAAAGAAAATCACTAAAAAAGTTACTAGATTTTCAAACGCATATAGTTTCTCAGAATCATTAGCTAGAAGCTTAAACCTTTTTTTAAATGAAAGCTGAGCTCAAATCCTTTCAAAATAGCACCTATAGTATCTCAAAATATTATTTTTTCCCAAAGTTAGAGCATAATAAAGATTGGACCTGAATTTTTTGTTTAAAACATTAATTAATAATAAAAGCTAAAATTGGGTTCAATCTTTATTATGCTATAACTTTAGAAAAAAATAATATTTCGATGTGCTATAACTACTATTTCGAAAGGATTTGAGCTCAGCTTTCATTTAAAAAAAGGTTTAAGCTTCTAGCTAATAATGCTGAGAAACTATAAGCGTTTGAAAATCTAGTAACTTTTTTAGTGATTTTCTTGAATGGCCTGTAACTAGGGAAATATTGAGCGTTGGCCTCTAAAATTTTGGCTTTCTTTATATTTCTGCATCTAGAAAACATTCCCAAAATTTGAATAAAAACGGTGAACCGAAAGTGAAACACTCTCCTTGTTAGTCAATTGCGAACTATTTTTGAAAATTTTTGAAAAATTGAACTTAAAAAATTTTTTGTAAAATGAGTCATAATTTTTTCTAGGACCAAATTTTAAAAAAAATTTTCTAAGTTCCAATTTTTTAAAAATTTTAAAAAATAGTTCGTAATTGACTAAGTATGCTTTGAAACGTGTAAAAACCAAAAAAATCGTCACATGAGATTTTGGCATCATAAATCACCTGAGAAATCAGGTGATTTCTCACCTGAGATTTTTTAGTAGGGTGCCCCAGTACCTTTTTCGTAAGAAAAACAAACTTTTCTTATTTTCATTATTTATATTAAGCGTTTCAATTTTTTTAATGATTTCAATTAATTTGTATCTGCAATGTTAAATGTAACTTTATGAACATAAAGAATTTTTTATAAGATGAAACTATGACCGACAAACTTGAAATTTATTATAATTATTTTGTTCAATATTTCACTGACAAATTAAAATATTATTTTATAGAGTTGAACATACTTTGAAAACTAGTATTCTAAAATTCTGAACTTATTTTTAGTTTATTTAAAAAATAATCTATAGCCATCAACAATCTTCTATTAAGGAGGTACCCTCGATAATAGAATTTAAATTGAGAATCTTCTGATATTTATTCGCGCTTACAATAAAGCTCTGGTTAAAATTTTGTGATCTTTTAGAGCTTCAAAAGTGACAAATTGTTGGAAAATAAAATTTGATCTTATGAGAAGTTGTACCTTTTGTCTTTCTTTTTTAAATAATGCTAATTGAAAATTTTTTTTTTAATTTTATAATATGCAGAAATTTATTTTAGATTAACATCATTTATAAAAAACATATTCGGAGCCTGTAATACTATAAAAAAACTTATTTTTTATCTAACTGTGATTATTTTAAGGTTACTATTTCATATTTTTTTAATGTTTTTTTAAATTTGATCATCGTATAATCATAAGCAGACATAGATAGTCATGAAAAGCAGGATAATAGTGTGACATTGCCAAATCCACAACTGATATTATGATTAGTAATTATTAGTTCAAATAGTTTCTCAATAAAATTGTTATGTACTGAGGGTATATTCTTAAAGCCTGATATGCTAGCTTGAATTTTCAGCTAATTTGGCACTAAAACATGAGCCAATCTAAGAAACTTTTGCATTTTGAATTAAGAAAATATGAATCTCTAAATTGAGAGCACATGAAATTGGGGAAAGACTCCTTTATAAGTCTAAAAATAAACAAAATTGTGTTCCTTATTTTTATTACTCATTACTTTTTTGTTAAGCCTTCAGTTTTTCAGTAAAAAAAAATACTTAAGTTTGGAAAAAACAATTCTTTAAATTTTTTTACACAAAAATCTAAGATTGTACGAAAAAAATTACAAAAGACTTTTTCTACTTACAATGGGCTAAAGAATCATTTAAAAATATTTTCTTAAGAAATAGTCAATTTTTAATTATTTCTATATTGTATTGAAGATATCAAAACTATGTGATACAGAGTGCTATATATGTTGGATATACGTTTAGCGGAATAAGAATATATTCTTCACATTATACCTAGTTCAGACCAATAATTCTTAGTGATTTCCAACCAAAATTTTGAAAAAATTAGTAATTTAATAAAATATTTCGTTAGGTACAGAAAATTCAGAAGTTTCTGAGATTAGCTTATACTCAAAATCAATTGTCGTTCAAATAATCATTAGCATTGAAAAAAAAAAATTTTAATTTGCAACTATTTTGTTAAATTTTAGAATCAGATTCACATATATTTTTAAATTATTATAAATAAATTCTTTTCCGAAATAATCAAATCCATATAAACATTACCTCTCTTTTTTAAACACTATTAACATTTTAAAAATGAATTACAAAATATGTAATTATTTTCTAATCTTAAAAATACATCAAATTTATGTTAATTTTATTAAAAGGTATCACATTTCATAATCATTTATATTTATATATTAGGTACTTACGTGAAAATTGAAATTGAATATTTACAGATTGTTTATTTTAAATAAAGTTAATAAACATAAAAATGTTTTGTTAATTGTAGGACAATGACCTATTCTACGCATGCATTTAATAATTTTCGAATAAAGCTCATACAAATTTGAATCCAAAGCAGTTCATTTTTAATATTTAAATTGATAAATCTTTTAATGAAATATGTTAATTTTGCAGGCTGAATCGTGTACATTTCTTTGAGTTCATTGACAGAATTCAGACTTTATTCAAAACGGAAACTGAAAGAGATTTATACTATACCAAGAGTTATTATATGAAAACTAGTGATGGCAAAATAAAAAAAGTAAATTCTACAGGTTTTCTATATGCAGCTTACATGTCATTTAGAGACAAATTAGGACAAGCAAATCTCCTAAAGAAAACCAATGATAAGGAAACAAAACAAAAAGGCACAAGCGCTACGAATGTAGAAGGTATAATAATTTAATATTTCATTTCAAATATAATAAATGTAATGTTTTTTATTTGAATTTATGAATTTATGCATAAAATTAATACATAAAGGGACAATGTCTAGAAGGGCTGTTCTCTGTCCACTTGTAAAAAATAAAACTTTTTTTTTTAATTTCAAGGCCGATAAAGAGTTTAATTTTAAGACTAACCAGGTTGGTTTTGTACGGGCACCGAATATGGCCTGAGTATGGAAGTTGCCAGCTTCTGAAATTTTTTTACAATACACTGAAAAAAAAGCCGATTGCACACGCTGCGGAGTCGATTGTTGTGAATGATTCAGACAACATTCGCAGCTATTAATAACGGAAAATCGCAATATAAGAGTGCGTAACAATATCGCAGCCAATCATTCCAACTTTCTGTATAAAAGATTACATTGATCGGAGCGGAGCGCTGCGACTAAGCTGCACTGAGAAAAAAATTTCGTTGAGTCCATGAAATAAATTTAGTTATTAAATATTTTGTTGATAAAAATTAATTTTGATTGAAGTAATATGCAAAGTTATTAAATCACTGAAATATTTAGTTGGGATAAAAGAAATGATACCTAAGTTAAAAAAAAATAAACATTTTTTTAAAATAAAGAAAAATTTATTGTTTTGGTTAAATTATTTGATTGATTTAATCAAATCAATTTCATTAAGGCAGCTAATAAAATTTTATAAAATATTTATTTGTAACAATAGAATATGTTTGTAAATTATCTATATATTTTGTTACAGTAATTAAATATTTATTTTAGTAAATCGTTTGTTAAATTTACAAAATCTTTTATAACAATAAAAAAATATTGGTCAATCATCAATATAATATTTGCTTGAATTAACGGTCATCCGATTAAGTTAAAGAAGCTTATATTGTAAATAAACGTTTCACTAAGTTAATAACATTGTCATTTAATTAATAATATATGTGATTGTATAAAAAAAATATTTTGTTGTGTATAACACATAAAATTTGATCAGTATTTCAATAAAAATTACAATTAATTTAAAGAAATAGGTTCTTTAAAATCAACAAAAACGATTTCAATGAATTCACAAAAAGAAAACCAATAAATTATTTTTTTAAAGTCAAGAAAGTTGCAACGTAAAATCAGATATTAAATTTTTTTAAAAGAAATATTTATTAAATCAAATATATTTATTTTATTATTTCTATCAAGTTGTTATTGAAACAAGAATATAATTCACTGATTTAGTTAAATATTATATTAACACTTCCATTAAATTACTTTAATGTTCAATAATGTATTAGATTATCTTAATGAAATATTTATTAAACCAAATATATTTATTTTATTATTTCTATCAAATTGTTATTGAATCAAGAATATATGTCACTGATTTAATTAAATATTGTATTAACACTTCTATTGAATTACTTTAATGTTTAATAATATATTTGATTATCTTAATGAAATATTTATTAAACCAAATATATTTATTCTATTATTTCTATCAAGTTGTTATTGAGACAAGAATATATTTCATTGATTCAATTAAATATTGTATTAACACTTCCATAAAATTACTTTAATGTTCAATAATATATTTGATTATCTCAATGAAATATTTATTAAACCAAATATATTTATTTTATTAATTCTATTAAGTTTTGATTGACATAAGAATATATTTCACTAATTCAATTAAATATTATAATACTTCTACTACATTACTTTGATGTTTAATAATATATTTAATTATCTTAATAAAATGTTTACTAATTCTAACGTATTTTTATCAAATTTTGATTAAAAGAAGAATATATTATAATTAATTGGATGCATTAAATTAATTAAATTTTCAATTGATTCAAATATTTGATTTATTTTGTTCTATAAAATTATTTTATTACTTTATTATTTAATTATATTGCGTCTATAAAATCAGTGATTAATTGAATTAATTATTATTTTTAACAATTAAGTATTTTATTATTTATGTCCCAATTAAATATTTTGTTGTATTAATTAATTTCTTCATCAGATCGATTAAATAATTATTTGATTATCTTAATGAAATATTCATTAAAACAAGCAGTTATTATTTAATAACATACCCACACAGCATGAAAGAATTTTGAAATAATTTCATGAAATGTTACAAGTAATAATACGTTGAAAGCATTTAAAAAGAACTTAAAAAGATAACTATATTCTTTTGAAAAGAATTTATGAAATAATACACAGGAAGATTATAAAGTCTTTACAAAAATATTACCAGAAAGGAAACGAAAGTTAAGACATGAAATATTACACGATTCCTTACTGAAAGGACTTTGAAAAGACTTTTTGAAAGGAAACAAGAAAAAACTAAGAAATCTTCCAACGATTCAATTTATAAAATAATTTAGAAAGATTTTTGGAATAATCTAAGTTATTTTTTCACCGAATCATTCGAAGATTCTTCCAAAAAGCTTTTATGAAATAATTCATGTAATATTTTGGTAAAGTCTCAAGAAATCATACATGAAATAATTTTGAAATCTTTTTGAAATATTTCATGAAATAACTTATGATGGGAATAAAAGTTATAACATGAATCCTTACTGAAAGGACTTTGAAAAGACTTCTTGAAAGGAAACAAGAAAGAACTCAAATATCTGCCAACGATTAAAATCAGAAAATAATTTAGAAAGATTTTCAGCATGATCTAAGTTATTCTTTCACCGAATCATTCGAAGATTCATTCAAAAAGCTTTCATGAAATAATTCATGTCATATTTTGGTAAAGTCTCAAGAAATCATACATAAAAAAATTTTGAAATCTTTTTGAAATATTTCATGAAATAACTTATGATGAGAATAAAAGTTATTACATGAATCCTCACTGAAAGGACTTTAAAAAGACTTCTTGGAAGGAAACAAGAAAGAACTCAGAAATCTTCCAACGATTAAAATCAGAAAATAATTTAGAAAGATTTTCAGAATGATCTAAGTTATTCTTTCACCGAATCATGCGAAGATTCATTCAAAAAGCTTTCATGAAATAATTCATGTCATATTTTGGTAAAGTCTCAAGAAATCATACATGAAAAAATTTTGAAATCTTTTTGAAATATTTCATGAAATAACTTATGATGAGAATAAAAGTTATTACATGAATCCTTACTGAAAGGACTTTGAGAAGACTTCTTGAAAGGAAACAAGAAAGAACTTAGAAATCTTCGAACGATTAAAAACAGAAAATAATTTAGAAAGATTTTCGGAATGATCTAAGGTATTCTTTCACCGAATCATTCGAAGATTCATTCAAAAAGCTTTCATGAAATAATTCATGTAATATTTCAGTAAAGTCTCAAGAAATCTTACATGAAATAATTTTGAAATCTTTTTGAAATATTTCATGAAATAACTTATGATGAGAATAAAAGTTATTACATAAATCCTTACTGAAAGGACTTTGAAAAGACTTCTTGAAAGGAAACAAGAAAGAACTCAGAAATCTTCCAACGATTATAATCAGAAAATAATTTAGAAAGATTTTCAGCATGATCTAAGTTATTCTTTCACCGAATCATTCGAAGATTCTTCCAAAAAGCTTTCATGAAATAATTCATGTAATATTTTGGTAAAGTCTCAAGAAATCATACATGAAATAATTTTGAAATCTTTTTGAAATATTTCATGAAATAACTTATGATGGGAATAAAAGTTATAACATGAATCCTTACTGAAAGGACTTTGAAAAGACTTCTTAAAAGGAAACAAGAAAGAACTCAAATATCTGCCAACGATTAAAATCGGAAAATAATTTAGAAAGATTTTCAGCATGATCTAAGTTATTCTTTCACCGAATCATTCGAAGATTCTTCCAAAAAGCTTTTATGAAATAATTCATGTAATATTTTGGTAAAGTCTCAAGAAATCATACATGAAATAATTTTGAAATCTTTTTGAAATATTACACGAAATAACTTATGATGAGAATAAAAGTTATTACATAAATCCTTACTGAAAGGACTTTGAAAAGACTTCTTGAAAGGAAACAAGAAAGAACTCAGAAATCTTCCAACGATTAAAATCAGAAAATAATTTAGAAAGATTTTCAGAATGATCTAAGGTATTCTTTCACCGAATCATTCGAAGATTCATTCAAAAAGCTTTCATGAAATAATTCATGTAATATTTTGGTAAAGTCTCAAGAAATCATACATGAAAAAATTTTGAAATCTTTTTGAAATATTTCATGAAATAACTTATGATGGGAATAAAAGTTATAACATGAATCCTTACTGAAAGGACTTTGAAAAGACTTCTTGAAAGGAAACAAGAAAGAACTCAGAAATCTTCCAACGATTAGAATCAGAAAATAATTTAGAAAGATTTTCAGAATGATCTAAGGTATTCTTTCACCGAATCATTCGAAGATTCATTCAAAAAGCTTTCATGAAATAATTCATGTAATATTTTGGTAAAGTCTCAAGAAATCATACACGAAATAATTTTGAAATCTTTTTGAAATATTTCATGAAATAACTTATGATGGGAATAAAAGTTATAACATGAATCCTTACTGAAAGGACTTTGAAAAGACTTCTTGAAAGGAAACAAGAAAGAACTCAGAAATCTTCCAACGATTAAAATCAGAAAATAATTTAGAAAGATTTTCAGAATGATCTAAGTTATTCTTTCACCGAATCATTCGAAGATTCATTCAAAATGCTTTCATGAAATAATTCATGTCATATTTTGGTAAAGTCTCAAGAAATCATACATGAAAAAATTTTGAAATCTTTTTGAAATATTTCATGAAATAACTTATGATGAGAATAAAAGTTATTACATGAATCCTTACTGAAAGGACTTTGAAAAGACTTCTTGAAAGGAAACAAGAAAGAACTTAGAAATCTTCGAACGATTAAAATCAGAAAATAATTTAGAAAGATTTTCGGAATGATCTAAGGTATTCTTTCACCGAATCATTCGAAGATTCATTCAAAAAGCTTTCATGAAATAATTCATGTAATATTTTGGTAAAGTCTCAAGAAATCATACATGAAATTATTTTGAAATCTTTTTGAAATATTTCATGAAATAACTTATGATGAGAATAAAAGTTATTACATGAATCCTTACTGAAAGGACTTTGAAAAGACTTCTTGAAAGGAAACAAGAAAGAACTCAGAAATCTTCCAACGATTAAAATCAGAAAATAATTTAGAAAGATTTTCAGAATGATCTAAGTTATTCTTTCACCGAATCATTCGAAGATTCATTCAAAAAGCTTTCATGAAATAATTCATGTCATATTTTAGTAAAGTCTCAAGAAATCATACATGAAAAAATTTTGAAATCTTTTTGAAATATTTCATGAAATAACTTATGATGAGAATAAAAGTTATTACATGAATCCTTACTGAAAGGACTTTGAAAAGACTTCTTGAAAGGAAACAAGAAAGAACTTAGAAATCTTCGAACGATTAAAAACAGAAAATAATTTAGAAAGATTTTCGGAATGATCTAAGATATTCTTTCACCGAATCATTCGAAGATTCATTCAAAAAGCTTTCATGAAATAATTCATGTAATATTTCAGTAAAGTCTCAAGAAATCTTACATGAAATAATTTTGAAATCTTTTTGAAATATTTCATGAAATAACTTATGATGAGAATAAAAGTTATTACATAAATCCTTACTGAAAGGACTTTGAAAAGACTTCTTGAAAGGAAACAAGAAAGAACTCAGAAATCTTCCAACGATTAAAATCAGAAAATAATTTAGAAAGATTTTCAGAATGATCTAAGGTATTCTTTCACCGAATCATTCGAAGATTCATTCAAAAAGCTTTCATGAAATAATTCATGTAATATTTTGGTAAAGTCTCAAGAAATCATACATGAAATAATTTTGAAATCTTTTTGAAATATTTCATGAAATAACTTATGATGGGAATAAAAGTTATAACATGAATCCTTACTGAAAGGACTTTAAAAAGACTTCTTGAAAGGAAACAAGAAAGAACTCAAATATCTGCCAACCATTAAAATCAGAAAATAATTTAGAAAGATTTTCAGCATGATCTAAGTTATTCTTTCACCGAATCATTCGAAGATTCACTCAAAAAGCTTTCATGAAATAATTCATGTCATATTTTGGTAAAGTCTCGAGAAATCATACATGAAAAAATTTTGAAATCTTTTTGAAATTTTTCATGAAATAACTTATGATGAGAATAAAAGTTATTACATGAATCCTTACTGAAAGGACTTTGAAAAGACTTCTTGAAAGGAAACAAGAAAGAACTCAGAAATCTTCCAACGATTAAAATCAGAAAATAATTTAGAAAGATTTTCAGAATGATCTAAGTTATTCTTTCACCGAATCATTCGAAGATTCATTCAAAAAGCTTTCATGAAATAATTCATGTCATATTTTGGTAAAGTCTCAAGAAATCATACATGAAAAAATTTTGAAATCTTTTTGAAATATTTCATGAAATAACTTATGATGAGAATAAAAGTTATTACATGAATCCTTACTGAAAGGACTTTGAGAAGACTTCTTGAAAGGAAACAAGAAAGAACTTAGAAATCTTCGAACGATTAAAAACAGAAAATAATTTAGAAAGATTTTCGGAATGATCTAAGGTATTCTTTTACCGAATCATTCGAAGATTCATTCAAAAAGCTTTCATAAAATAATTCATGTAATATTTCAGTAAAGTCTCAAGAAATCTTACATGAAATAATTTTGAAATCTTTTTGAAATATTTCATGAAATAACTTATGATGAGAATAAAAGTTATTACATAAATCCTTACTGAAAGGACTTTGAAAAGACTTCTTGAAAGGAAACAAGAAAGAACTCAGAAATCTTCCAACGATTAAAATCAGAAAATAATTTAGAAAGATTTTCAGCATGATCTAAGTTATTCTTTCACCGAATCATTCGAAGATTCTTCCAAAAAGCTTTCATGAAATAATTCATGTAATATTTTGGTAAAGTCTCAAGAAATCATACATGAAATAATTTTGAAATCTTTTTGAAATATTTCATGAAATAACTTATGATGGGAATAAAAGTTATAACATGAATCCTTACTGAAAGGACTTTGAAAAGACTTCTTGAAAGGAAACAAGAAAGAACTCAAATATCTGCCAACGATTAAAATCGGAAAATAATTTAGAAAGATTTTCAGCATGATCTAAGTTGTTCTTTCACCGAATCATTCGAAGATTCTTCTAAAAAGCTTTTATGAAATAATTCATGTAATATTTTGGTAAAGTCTCAAGAAATCATACATGAAATAATTTTGAAATCTTTTTGAAATATTACACGAAATAACTTATGATGAGAATAAAAGTTATTACATAAATCCTTACTGAAAGGACTTTGAAAAGACTTCTTGAAAGGAAACAAGAAAGAACTCAGAAATCTTCCAACGATTAAAATCAGAAAATAATTTAGAAAGATTTTCAGAATGATCTAAGGTATTCTTTCACCGAATCATTCGAAGATTCATTCAAAATGCTTTCATGAAATAATTCATGTAATATTTTGGTAAAGTCTCAAGAAATCATACATGAAAAAATTTTGAAATCTTTTTGAAATATTTCATGAAATAACTTATGATGGGAATAAAAGTTATAACATGAATCCTTACTGAAAGGACTTTGAAAAGACTTCTTGAAAGGAAACAAGAAAGAACTCAGAAATCTTCCAACGATTAGAATCAGAAAATAATTTAGAAAGATTTTCAGAATGATCTAAGGTATTCTTTCACCGAATCATTCGAAGATTCATTCAAAAAGCTTTCATGAAATAATTCATGTAATATTTTGGTAAAGTCTCAAGAAATCATACATGAAATTATTTTAAAATCTTTTTGATATATTTCATGAAATAACTTATGATGAGAATAAAAGTTATTACATGAATCCTTACTGAAAGGACTTTGAAAAGACTTCTTGAAAGGAAACAAGAAAGAACTCAGAAATCTTCCAACGATTAAAATCAGAAAATAATTTAGAAAGATTTTCAGAATGATCTAAGTTATTCTTTCACCGAATCATTCGAAGATTCATTCAAAAAGCTTTTATGAAATAATTCATGTCATATTTTAGTAAAGTCTCAAGAAATCATACATGAAAAAATTTTGAAATCTTTTTGAAATATTTCATGAAATAACTTATGATGAGAATAAAAGTTATTACATGAATCCTTACTGAAAGGACTTTGAAAAGACTTCTTGAAAGGAAACAAGAAAGAACTTAGAAATCTTCGAACGATTAAAAACAGAAAATAATTTAGAAAGATTTTCGGAATGATCTAAGATATTCTTTCACCGAATCATTCGAAGATTCATTCAAAAAGCTTTCATGAAATAATTCATGTTATATTTCAGTAAAGTCTCAAGAAATCTTACATGAAATAATTTTGAAATCTTTTTGAAATATTTCATGAAATAACTTATGATGAGAATAAAAGTTATTACATAAATCCTTACTGAAAGGACTTTGAAAAGACTTCTTGAAAGGAAACAAGAAAGAACTCAGAACTCTTCCAACGATTAAAATCAGAAAATAATTTAGAAAGATATTCAGAATGATCTAAGGTATTCTTTCACCGAATCATTCGAAGATTCATTCAAAAAGCTTTCATGAAATAATTCATGTAATATTTTGGTAAAGTCTCAAGAAATCATACATGAAATAATTTTGAAATCTTTTTGAAATATTTCATGAAATAACTTATGATGGGAATAAAAGTTATAACATGAATCCTTACTGAAAGGACTTTGAAAAGACTTCTTGAAAGGAAACAAGAAAGAACTCAAATATCTGCCAACGATTAAAATCAGAAAATAATTTAGAAAGATTTTCAGCATGATCTAAGTTATTCTTTCACCGAATCATTCGAAGATTCATTCAAAAAGCTTTCATGAAATAATTCATGTCATATTTTGGTAAAGTCTCAAGAAATCATACATGAAAAAATTTTGAAATCTTTTTGAAATTTTTCATGAAATAACTTATGATGAGAATAAAAGTTATTACATGAATCCTTACTGAAAGGACTTTGAAAAGACTTCTTGAAAGGAAACAAGAAAGAACTCAGAAATCTTCCAACGATTAAAATCAGAAAATAATTTAGAAAGATTTTCAGAATGATCTAAGTTATTCTTTCACCGAATCATTCGAAGATTCATTCAAAAAGCTTTCATGAAATAATTCATGTCATATTTTAGTAAAGTCTCAAGAAATCATACATGAAAAAATTTTGAAATCTTTTTGAAATATTTCATGAAATAACTTATGATGAGAATAAAAGTTATTACATGAATCCTTACTGAAAGGACTTTGAAAAGACTTCTTGAAAGGAAACAAGAAAGAACTTAGAAATCTTCGAACGATTAAAAACAGAAAATAATTTAGAAAGATTTTCGGAATGATCTAAGATATTCTTTCACCGAATCATTCGAAGATTCATTCAAAAGCTTTCATGAAATAATTCATGTAATATTTCAGTAAAGTCTCAAGAAATCTTACATGAAATAATTTTGAAATCTTTTTGAAATATTTCATGAAATAACTTATGATGAGAATAAAAGTTATTACATAAATCCTTACTGAAAGGACTTTGAAAAGACTTCTTGAAAGGAAACAAGAAAGAACTCAGAAATCTTCCAACGATTAAAATCAGAAAATAATTTAGAAAGATTTTCAGAATGATCTAAGGTATTCTTTCACCGAATCATTCGAAGATTCATTCAAAAGCTTTCATGAAATAATTCATGTAATATTTTGGTAAAGTCTCAAGAAATCATACATGAAATAATTTTGAAATCTTTTGAAATATTTCATGAAATAACTTATGATGGGAATAAAAGTTATAACATGAATCCTTACTGAAAGGACTTTGAAAAGACTTCTTGAAAGGAAACAAGAAAGAACTCAAATATCTGCCAACGATTAAAATCAGAAAATAATTTAGAAAGATTTTCAGCATGATCTAAGTTATTCTTTCACCGAATCATTCGAAGATTCATTCAAAAAGCTTTCATGAAATAATTCATGTCATATTTTGGTAAAGTCTCAAGAAATCATACATGAAAAAATTTTGAAATCTTTTGAAATTTTTCATGAAATAACTTATGATGAGAATAAAAGTTATTACATGAATCCTTACTGAAAGGACTTTGAAAAGACTTCTTGAAAGGAAACAAGAAAGAACTCAGAAATCTTCCAACGATTAAAATCAGAAAATAATTTAGAAAGATTTTCAGAATGATCTAAGTTATTCTTTCACCGAATCTTTCGAAGATTCATTCAAAAAGCTTTCATGAAATAATTCATGTCATATTTTGGTAAAGTCTCAAGAAATCATACATGAAAAAATTTTGAAATCTTTTGAAATATTTCATGAAATAACTTATGATGAGAATAAAAGTTATTACATGAATCCTTACTGAAAGGACTTTGAAAAGACTTCTTGAAAGGAAACAAGAAAGAACTTAGAAATCTTCGAACGATTAAAAACAGAAAATAATTTAGAAAGATTTTCGGAATGATCTAAGGTATTCTTTCACCGAATCATTCGAAGATTCATTCAAAAAGCTTTCATGAAATAATTCATGTAATATTTTGGTAAAGTCTCAAGAAATCATACATGAAATAATTTTGAAATCTTTTTGAAATATTTCATGAAATAACTTATGATGGGAATAAAAGTTATAACATGAATCCTTACTGAAAGGACTTTGAAAAGACTTCTTGAAAGGAAACAAGAAAGAACTCAAATATCTGCCAACGATTAAAATCAGAAAATAATTTAGAAAGATTTTCAGCATGATCTAAGTTATTCTTTCACCGAATCATTCGAAGATTCATTCAAAAAGCTTTCATGAAATAATTCATGTCATATTTTGGTAAAGTCTCAAGAAATCATACATAAAAAAATTTTGAAATCTTTTTGAAATATTTCATGAAATAACTTATGATGAGAATAAAAGTTATTACATGAATCCTTACTGAAAGGACTTTGAAGAGACTTCTTGAAAGGAAACAAGAAAGAACTCAGAAATCTTCCAACGATTAAAATCAGAAAATAATTTAGAAAGATTTTCGGAATGATCTAAGGTATTCTTTCACCGAATCATTTCAAGATTCATTCAAAAAGCTTTCATGAAATAATTCATGCAATATTTTGGTAAAGTCTCAAGAAATCTTACATGAAAAAATTTTGAAATCTTTTTGAAATTTTTCATGAAATAACTTATGATGAGAATAAAAGTTATTACATGAATCCTTACTGAAAGGACTTTGAAAAGACTTCTTGAAAGGAAACAAGAAAGAACTCAGAAATCTTCCAACGATTAAAATCAGAAAATAATTTAGAAAGATTTTCAGAATGATCTAAGTTATTCTTTCACCGAATCATTCGAAGATTCATTCAAAAAGCTTTCATGAAATAATTCATGTCATATTTTAGTAAAGTCTCAAGAAATCATACATGAAAAAATTTTGAAATCTTTTTGAAATATTTCATGAAATAACTTATGATGAGAATAAAAGTTATTACATGAATCCTTACTGAAAGGACTTTGAAAAGACTTCTTGAAAGGAAACAAGAAAGAACTTAGAAATCTTCGAACGATTAAAAACAGAAAATAATTTAGAAAGATTTTCGGAATGATCTAAGATATTCTTTCACCGAATCATTCGAAGATTCATTCAAAAAGCTTTCATGAAATAATTCATGTAATATTTCAGTAAAGTCTCAAGAAATCTTACATGAAATAATTTTGAAATCTTTTTGAAATATTTCATGAAATAACTTATGATGAGAATAAAAGTTATTACATAAATCCTTACTGAAAGGACTTTGAAAAGACTTCTTGAAAGGAAACAAGAAAGAACTCAGAAATCTTCCAACGATTAAAATCAGAAAATAATTTAGAAAGATTTTCAGAATGATCTAAGGTATTCTTTCACCGAATCATTCGAAGATTCATTCAAAAAGCTTTCATGAAATAATTCATGTAATATTTTGGTAAAGTCTCAAGAAATCATACATGAAATAATTTTGAAATCTTTTTGAAATATTTCATGAAATAACTTATGATGAGAATAAAAGTTATTACATGAATCCTTACTGAAAGGACTTTGAAAAGACTTCTTGAAAGGAAACAAGAAAGAACTTAGAAATCTTCCAACGATTAAAATCAGAAAATAATTTAGAAAGATTTTCAGAATGATCTAAGGTATTCTTTCACCGAATCATTCGAAGATTCATTCAAAAAGCTTTCATGAAATAATTCATGTCATATTTTAGTAAAGTCTCAAGAAATCATACATGAAAAAATTTTGAAATCTTTTTGAAATATTTCATGAAATAACTTATGATGAGAATAAAAGTTATTACATGAATCCTTACTGAAAGGACTTTGAAAAGACTTCTTGAAAGGAAACAAGAAAGAACTTAGAAATCTTCGAACGATTAAAAACAGAAAATAATTTAGAAAGATTTTCGGAATGATCTAAGATATTCTTTCACCGAATCATTCGAAGATTCATTCAAAAGCTTTCATGAAATAATTCATGTAATATTTCAGTAAAGTCTCAAGAAATCTTACATGAAATAATTTTGAAATCTTTTGAAATATTTCATGAAATAACTTATGATGAGAATAAAAGTTATTACATAAATCCTTACTGAAAGGACTTTGAAAAGACTTCTTGAAAGGAAACAAGAAAGAACTCAGAAATCTTCCAACGATTAAAATCAGAAAATAATTTAGAAAGATTTTCAGAATGATCTAAGGTATTCTTTCACCGAATCATTCGAAGATTCATTCAAAAGCTTTCATGAAATAATTCATGTAATATTTTGGTAAAGTCTCAAGAAATCATACATGAAATAATTTTGAAATCTTTTTGAAATATTTCATGAAATAACTTATGATGGGAATAAAAGTTATAACATGAATCCTTACTGAAAGGACTTTGAAAAGACTTCTTGAAAGGAAACAAGAAAGAACTCAAATATCTGCCAACGATTAAAATCAGAAAATAATTTAGAAAGATTTTCAGCATGATCTAAGTTATTCTTTCACCGAATCATTCGAAGATTCATTCAAAAAGCTTTCATGAAATAATTCATGTCATATTTTGGTAAAGTCTCAAGAAATCATACATGAAAAAATTTTGAAATCTTTTTGAAATTTTTCATGAAATAACTTATGATGAGAATAAAAGTTATTACATGAATCCTTACTGAAAGGACTTTGAAAAGACTTCTTGAAAGGAAACAAGAAAGAACTCAGAAATCTTCCAACGATTAAAATCAGAAAATAATTTAGAAAGATTTTCAGAATGATCTAAGTTATTCTTTCACCGAATCTTTCGAAGATTCATTCAAAAAGCTTTCATGAAATAATTCATGTCATATTTTGGTAAAGTCTCAAGAAATCATACATGAAAAAATTTTGAAATCTTTTTGAAATATTTCATGAAATAACTTATGATGAGAATAAAAGTTATTACATGAATCCTTACTGAAAGGACTTTGAAAAGACTTCTTGAAAGGAAACAAGAAAGAACTTAGAAATCTTCGAACGATTAAAAACAGAAAATAATTTAGAAAGATTTTCGGAATGATCTAAGGTATTCTTTCACCGAATCATTCGAAGATTCATTCAAAAGCTTTCATGAAATAATTCATGTAATATTTTGGTAAAGTCTCAAGAAATCATACATGAAATAATTTTGAAATCTTTTTGAAATATTTCATGAAATAACTTATGATGGGAATAAAAGTTATAACATGAATCCTTACTGAAAGGACTTTGAAAAGACTTCTTGAAAGGAAACAAGAAAGAACTCAAATATCTGCCAACGATTAAAATCAGAAAATAATTTAGAAAGATTTTCAGCATGATCTAAGTTATTCTTTCACCGAATCATTCGAAGATTCATTCAAAAGCTTTCATGAAATAATTCATGTCATATTTTGGTAAAGTCTCAAGAAATCATACATAAAAAAATTTTGAAATCTTTTTGAAATATTTCATGAAATAACTTATGATGAGAATAAAAGTTATTACATGAATCCTTACTGAAAGGACTTTGAAAAGACTTCTTGAAAGGAAACAAGAAAGAACTCAGAAATCTTCCAACGATTAAAATCAGAAAATAATTTAGAAAGATTTTCGGAATGATCTAAGGTATTCTTTCACCGAATCATTTCAAGATTCATTCAAAAAGCTTTCATGAAATAATTCATGCAATATTTTGGTAAAGTCTCAAGAAATCTTACATGAAATAATTTTGAAATCTTTTTGAAATATTTCATGAAATAACTTATGATAAGAATAAAAGTTATTACATGAATCCTTACTGAAAGGACTTTGAAAGGACTTTATGAAAGAAAACGTGAAAGATAACAGAATCATTTAGAAATATTTTCGGGATTAGTTTATAATTTATCCCCTTGATGGCGGTATCTCTTACTCTCGCAAGCGGTAAGAGTGCTTCCCGTTTCATATATAAGGAAAATAAGAATCTTAAATGTAAACTATAAATTGTTATGCGTGCGATGTCTGTGTTATGATAACTTCGATTTTAACCGCTGTAAAACTATTCGTAATCCTATAAATAATTATATCGTCATGTATCCGTTATATATTTATATATATATATGTGTGTGTGTGTGTGTGTGTGTGTGTGTGTGTGTGTGTGTGTGTGTGTATTAATTCTAAATTGATTCTTAAATAATACAGGAAAGAATAAAATTTCTAGAACTTTACACGTCTCTCAACTAAAGATAGATGAAAAGATTAATGCATTATTACTAAAAGAATTCATGTATCCTTACAGAATTCTTTCATTGAAAGGATTCTGTAATAATTCTATGTCCGAGGTATATTTCTTTCAGAAATAATACAATGAAATATTTTTAAAATATTTTATATCATTCTTACAGAATACTATCAATGAAAGATGTATGAAAAGATTTAAGAATTATTACCAAAAGAATTCATGGATCCTTACAGAATTCTTTCATTGAAAGGATTCTGTAATAATTCTATGTCCGAGGTATATTCCTTTTAGAAATAATACAATGAAATATTTCTGAAAGATTGTAGTCCTTTTATGAATCCTTTCAGAATCCTCTCAAAGTCCTTTCATGCTGTATGGGATATTTACTAAATCAAATGAAATATAATGTTAAAATTAATATTTAATATTATAGAAAAATATTTTTTTGTATAAGTTATCATCCTTTATACTCAAACAAACTCATGTTTTAAATACGTGTCTTGCTAAGTGAATAACTTAGCAAAATATGTACTAAAATTAATAAAAATTACAGAGAAATCTGATTAAATACTTGTTAAAATCAAGTAAATCCATTATTTGATTCAACTACATAATTTATTTCATTCAAATAAGAAATATTTGAACTAAAAGAAACATTTATTGTTTTAACAAAATCATTTAGTTCGATGGTTTGATGATACTACCGCTTGGTGGCGTCGTTAATTTTCGATCTCGCAAGCGGTAAGAGGGCTTCTAAGTTAATATATAAGGAAGTTAAAAATCCAAGATATATAATACGTAAATTGTAATGCGAGCGAAATTTATGTTAGATTTACTGCGTGTGCGATCACTGTATAAAGCATACTAATGTTAGTATGTTAATAATTGTTATTCTTTACCATATAAATAAATGGAATCATATTCACCTGTCCTTTAATGAGTCATCAATTCATTGATGTTAATAAATAAATATAAATCACTAAAAGTAAATACTGTTGATTAAAGACAGTATTTGTTCGATTAAAATATCTATAAATCGAATTAATTAAATATTTCTCTACTTTGAAGGAATACTTTATTTGTGAAACCGAATAATTAATCAATTTTTTGTTGAGACAATGAATTAATTTTATTAAATCTTAAAATTTTATTAAATTTAAAATATTCAATAAATTAAACTTTCATTTGAAAATATAAAATATTGAACTAATTTAATTTCAATATAACATTAATATGATGAAATAATTAATTAGAAAAACAAATGGACATTTTAATTGATAATTTTTTTTATTAAAACAATGAATTAATTTTATTGAATCAATCTTCGCGACATTTAATAAGTCAAATATTTAATTGAAAATACGAAATATTATTTGATTTAATTCCAATATGTATATTAATGTAATGAAATAATCAATTAGAAAAATAAGTGGGCATTTTAATTGATAATATTTTTTATAAAAACAATGAATTAATTTTATTGCATCAATCTTCGCGACATTTAGTAAGTCAAATATTTATTTGAAAATACAAAATATTATTTGATTCAGTTACTACATGCATATTGATGTAATGAAATAAGCAATTAGAAAAACAAATATACATTTGAATTAATAAAAAATTTTTTTTAAACAATAAATTAATTTTATTCAACCAATATTTGTGATGTTTAGTAGAATCAAATATTTATTTTTAAAAAATGAAATATTTATTTGACTCAATTAAAATATTTGTATCAATGTAACAAAATATTTTATGTGCCGCCTGCACCTAAGGGATTTCATTGATTCAATTAAGCCTTACTTAATCCAACTAAATTTTTTTCTCAGTGTGCGTTGTGGCTCGCTACGGCTCTCCGTAGTCTACGGCACAGAAAGCTGAATCCAAGCTCAGCGACTAAACTACTTTGTCGCTTGCTACGGCTTTCCGTAGTCTACGGCACAGAAAGCTGAATCCGAACACAGCGATTTATTGTGTGGTTGCTCGCTTTGAAAGACGATCTCAAGCATTGCGACAACGCTTTGAACACACTTGCTTGATTAATAAATAACATTGAAAAAATGATAATTTTTACTTCCTTTTATATTTTTTTTTAATGTTCATGTAATTATGTGAATTCATAATTTTGAACTATTTTTAAAAATTTATAATTTATAAATACAGTTATTAATGCTTTAATATCTTTGATTATTTTTTTTTATTTTTAGAATTATTAGGACATATTTAAAGTTAAATAATTAAAAAACTATACTAATAAATCTATTAACGAATCTAAAAATAAAACAAATAAAAAATTAAGAAAATAAATTTTTTTGACAAACAATTTATGTGATTATGGATAATAACATTTATAAAGTTATTACTAAACATTAGATTGCCTTAATTATATTGTTCAAAATTTCATACGCAAGTTGTATTCACTTGCCGTAAAAGGGAAAATATTTACAGATGATTTTTGTGCTATTTTAAATTCTTAATTAATTTAGGTGCATAATAAATAATTGATAAATATTTCCAAGTAAAAAATACTCAAAGTCTGTTAGAACTAAGATTTATTGGTAATATCGTCACTACATATTTATGGATGATATCTGATAAAAATGTATTTGTACGTTTTCTTCAAAACAAAGTGCGTTTGAAGAAAGAAAATCTTATGATTGATTAAAAATGACTGTTTTAAATACTTTTCCGCAAATCCAGGTGTTTTTAGAAATTTTCTTCGTTATCGCTGAAATTTATTCGTTCTTTATAAAAAAATATTAAGTCAAGTCATTAAATATCAAATCAACTTAGGCAGTTTTTGTGTATATTCAATAGTGATTTTTCACCTAACAGGTAAGTTAAAAAGTCTAAATATTGTCATTTAAAAAAATTCAATCATATTGTACACCTTATTTTCAACAAAAATACACTGTTAAAAAAAGCATGAATTTTAATGTATTTTTCAGCGCCATTCATACATGAAATTTAATGTACTTGGAAATGAAAGCTTATTTTATATATTTTTGCATTAATATTCATGTTATTTACTACAAATTTTGCTGTATAATAAACATGGATTTCCAACGACGTACGTAAATATCGCATTAATGTATACATATTGAATTTCTAATGTATCAGTACGTGAAATATAATTTATAAATGCTTCAATTTTTATGTTACTTTTTATGTTAACTGTTTGAAAAATCAAGCACAATTGAAAAAAATTCTAGTAAAATACGTTTTTACAAATTTAATGCGGGTGGACATTTTTTTAATGCAAATTGCATTAAGTTTCATGTTTGATTACTAAAAATTTCCAGTTGTTTCGTTTTTAATAAATTTAATGTGAATATGACATTTTCAATGTGAAATACGTTAAATTTTAAGCAAAACATCTGGAAATTTTCAGCAAATTGGTTTTTTATTTAAGGAGGTTAGTGCGCCCCGCTTAACATCATGTGTGCAGACCTCGGTGCAGACAACGTTTCGCACCTTGAGTTAACTGGGCGCATTGTTTGCTAGCATGCTAGTATACGTACAAATTTTGTAAATAGCATCCATTCAATGACTATATCTGTTAAACTATGAAGCTAGGCTATCTGAAATTTTGATATTATATTCTAATTATAATTATTAAAAATATATCAGTTTTTTGGTTTATTCTTAAGAAAATTATCGGAGTTATTGATAAAAACGTTTGCTTTTTTCTGTTTCATGGCGACCTACCCATAAGACGCTGTGTTAAATTTTTTAACTTTCAGACTTCATATCTCGGCTTCGGTGAAGCTAAGCTATCTGAAATTTTAATATAATGTGTAAAATAGTGCTATTTTTACTGTCTTAAAATTTCAAGATATTCTTAAGAAAACGGGATATCGCACTAACCCCCTTAAAATTTAATGCAAATCAAGTTTTTTAATGTAATGTACATTATATTTCGAGTTTGAATGCAAAAAATTTCCAGCACTTTCGTTTTTAGTAAATTTAATGTGAATATGACAATTTCAATGTGAAATACGTTAAATTTTAAGCAAAACAACTGGAAATTTTCAGAAAATTGGTTTTTTATTCAAAATTTAATGTCGATTAAGATTTTTAATGCAATGTGCATTATATTTCGGGCACGATTAAAGAAAATTTCCAGCAGTTTCGTTTTTAGTAAATTTAATGTGAATATGACATTTTTAATGTGGAATGCCTTAAATAGAACCTTAAAAAATTTTCAGCAAATTTGTTTCATTCAAAATTTAATGCAGATACAGATTTTTATTATAATGTACATTATAATACGGGCGCAATTGCAATAAATTTCCAATTTTTTTGTTTTTAGTAAATTTAATGTGAATATGATATTATTAATACGAAATACATTAAATTTCAAGCAGAACATCAAGAGATTTCTCGCAATTTTTTTACTATCCAAAATTTAATGCAGATCTAGATTTTTAATACAAAGTGCAATAAACTTTAATTTCAATTGCAAAAAATTTCCAACAGTTTCGTTTTTAATACATTAAATAAAAACACAACATTCCAATGCGAAGTACATTAAATTTAAGCAAATTATGAAATTTTCAGCAAATTTGTTCTTAGTGAAAATTTAATGCAGGTCAAGATATTTAATATAGAATGCATTAGATTTCAAACTAAATTGTAAAAAACTTCATTCAGTTTCGTTTTTAGTAAATTTAATGCAAATTGAAATTTTTTAATGTAAATGCATGAAATTTAAAGTTAGATTGCAAAAAATTGCTTGAGCTTCTTAATTATGCCGATAGGAGGACGCGCGTTGATGCGCGTTTTGTCCCTAAGCGGTGGGAAGAGACCTTACTATATAAGCCGGGTGTTTTGGGTGGGCACACATGCGCAGTGGCTGTCTTATTACCATATAAATGCGACGTTATAAGTAAATTTGAATGTATTGTATGCGGATATGTGTTGATATATAAGTATGTGTTATAAAATAATATATTCAAGTATCATGTAAATAAAAATCTATTCAATATTCCATAGTTACAATGTATAAATATACTATAGAAAAAATGTAACAAAAATCATCTGATTTACAAAAAAGGATCAAAACAACAAATACTTTCAAAAAAATAATGAAATAAATTATCTTAATCCCATTACTATCAAATTAACAAAGCACGTGTGAATTGCTGGAAATTCTATGCAATTTTATATGAATATTTAAGCTTGTACATTAATTTAAGTTTAGGAAAGCTCATCCGAATTTTATACATTTACACTTTAAATTTAAAGCACTTTAATATTAAATTTCATGTAGGTACACTAAAAAGTGAATATGCGAATCACTAGAAATTCTATGTAGTTCTGCATGAAATTTTATTCATTTTACATGAATATTTAAGCAAGTGCATAAAATTCAGCTTGGATAAAGTCACCTGAAATTTAATATATTTTTACATAAAAATTTAAGCATATTGCACAAAATTTTATTGAGTAGCTTGGGCACCTATGCGATTAACTTTCAATTTTTTATTAAAAAAAAATGTCAAAAATTGTGGAACTGTCTGCAGATTTTGCAATTGCAATAAAAATAATTGTGATAATAATAGTTTTTTTTTCATAAACAATTTATCATCTTAGGCTCCTATAAATAAAAAATATATAGTTATCGCTCAAAAATACGATGAAGAAAAAAAATCATACGAATCGATTGCAATTTAATTGTGCATTTTAAAAACATTTGCGAAAATAGTGTAAATGCATTAATTAAGATAGAAATAAATTTTTTATTATTTGCGAGATTTCTCCCCTCCTCTCGTGTCGTATAATACTCTGCATCTGCTAAAATTAAATTATTTATAATATTTAAGTATTGCAGTAATTGTGGAATCGTCTGCAGGTTTTGCAATTGCAAAAAAAATAATTGTGCCAATAATAGTTTTTTTTTTATGAACAATTCATCATCTTAGGCTCCTATAAATTTAAAATTATAGTTATTGCTTGAAAATACGATGAAAAAAAAGTCAGATGAATCGATTGCAATTTAATTGTGCATTTTAAAAACATTTGCAAAAATAGTGTAAATCCATTAATTAAGATAGAAATAAATTTTTTATTATTTGCGAGATTTCTCCCCTCCTCTCGTGTCGTATAATACTCTGCATCTGCCAAAATTAAATTATTTATAATATTTAAGTATTGCAGTAATTGTGGAATCGTCTGCAGGTTTTGCAATTGCAAAAAAAATAATTGTGCCAATAATAGTTTTTTTTTTATGAACAATTCATCATCTTAGGCTCCTATAAATTTAAAATTATAGTTATTGCTTGAAAATACGATGAAAAAAAAAGTCAGATGAATCGATTGCAATTTAATTGTGCATTTTAAAAACATTTGCAAAAATAGTGTAAATCCATTAATTAAGATAGAAATAAATTTTTTATTATTTGCGAGATTTCTCCCCTCCTCTCGTGTCGTATAATACTCTGCATCTGCCAAAATTAAATTATTTATAATATTTAAGTATTGCAGTAATTGTGGAATCGTCTGCAGGTTTTGCAATTGCAAAAAAAATAATTGTGCCAATAATAGTTTTTTTTTTATGAACAATTCATCATCTTAGGCTCCTATAAATTTAAAATTATTGTTATTGCTTGAAAATACGATGAAAAAAAAAGTCAGATGAATCGATTGCAATTTAATTGTGCATTTTAAAAACATTTGCAAAAATAGTGTAAATCCATTAATTAAGATAGAAATAAATTTTTTATTATTTGCAAGATTTCTCCCCTCCTCATGCGTCGTATAATACTTTGCATCTGCGAAAATTAAATTATTTATAATATTCTTGATGATCGAATTGAAGAGAATTCGTTAATAAAATATAACAAATAGTATAATGAATCGTATTATATGATAATGCGATTAAATTTTCAATTAAATTCATTGATTTAAATAGACCGCTAAAAGTTATTGCGCGGTGGCTCTCACTATTCACTATTCACCATATTCCGTTTTTTTGTTCCTCTGTGTTCTAGAATTTTTCAAATAAAATTTGAGTTTACCATTTACCATCTCAATTTTAGTTTGTATTTATCTAGTATGTTTATTTTTATTATTTTTATTAAAAATATAATTTCGTTAAAATTAGAACTTAATTCTTAATTGCAATAATAAAATTAGAATTTAATCAATAATAAATATTGAATCATAAAAAATATAATCTAGTTTCATAATATCAAATGATTTGAATAATAAAATAATTATAATTGGAAAACACTTTAAAAATTGTTTTTGAATTCATTAGAGAATTGAAATATATTTAAATGAATAAAAAATACAACTATCTTGTCTCTGGATTTGTATATTATGTATTTTTTCTCATGCGTGCTGGGTAAGTGGCCTATTGCGCATGCGTTTCGGGGTGGTAAGTAGCTAATAGCGCGCGCCGCGTGTGGTTTGTCTTTGAAGCGTGTGTTTGAGTAAAAAACGTTAGGTTATAAAAAATAACGTCACGCAAATCCGTTAATTAATGAAAAAAAGAAAACCACGATTTTGTATATGCAGAAGTAGCATCGCGCGGGCGAAGATGATAGGAGAGAGAGAGAGAGAGAGAGAGAGAAAGAGAATGCTTTATCGAAAGAAAACAAGACACGCCAGAACGTGTTTACGAGTCAGTCGTACGGCAGATATGAAAGAGAGAGAGAGAGAGAGAGTAAGAGAATGCTATACCGAAAGGAAACAAAACACGCTAGAACGTACACGAGTTTCTATGTACGAGTCATTTGTGTGCTAGCTTCTTGATGAAAGTTGTTGGCGATGCAAAAAATAATATTTATATGAAATGTTTTTTTTTTGATTTACATATTAATTTTTTTAAATGGGGAGGGCTTCTCCCCCCCCAACCCCCCCTTTCCGCGCCCTAACATGTCACTCTCTCTCTCTTACACCCAGCACTTATGAGAAAAAATAGTATGTGAATCTCGTTCGGTTTAGTTGACTATTCGCTACGCTCGTGCGCCAGCTTGCCCTCGTGCGCGATAGTCAACTAAACCTTACTCGTTACACAATATACTATAATCTAACAGTAGATTCACTTTTTCCCATTTTTTTTTTTAAATTCACATTATAAACAAAAACATAAATCCGGGCATTTCGCATATGTAGATGACGAACTCTAATTTCATTTAAAATTCTAAGACATTGAAAAACAGAGGAAATAGAACATAGTGATTCATTGTAGAACAGAGTTAAACGGAGTTAATTATAAATTCTACTGCACTATATTTAATATACTTGAAAAAATTATGTAATTATTGATTCGTGAATTAATTAATATTATAATTTTTATTAATTTCCCAAATATTTTAATTGATTCTTCTTTATTTTTTATTTTATACGCATTTATGAACGATAACATTGTAATTTTCATTTACAGTTGCCTAAGATGATAAACTGTTAAAAAAAAAAAACAATTATTGGCGAAATTATTTTCTTTACAATTGCAAAACCTGCAGACAATTCCACAATTACTGCAATACTTGAATATTATAAATAATTTAATTTTGGCAGATGCAGAGTATTGTAAGACATGAGAAAAGGGGAAAAATCTTGTATATAATAAAAAATTTATTTCCATCTTAATTAATGCATTTACACTATTTTCGCAAATGTTTTTGAAATACACAATTAAATTGCAATCGATTCGTATGATTTTTTTTTCTTCATCGTATTTTTGAGCGATAACTATATATTTTTTATTTATAGGAGCCTAAGATGATAAATTATTTATGAAAAAAAAACTATTATTGGCACAATTATTTTTTTTGCAATTGCAAAACCTGCAGACGATTCCACAATTACTGCAATACTTAAATATTATAAATAATTTAATTTTGGCAGATGCAGAGTATTATACGACACAAGAGGAGGGGAGAAATCTTGCAAATAATAAAAAATTTATTTCCATCTTAATTAATGCATTTACACTATTTTCGCAAATGTTTTTAAAATGCACAATTAAATTGCAATCGATTCGTATGATTTTTTTTTCTTCATCGTATTTTTGAGCGATAACTATATATTTTTTATTTATAGGAGCCTAAGATGATAAATTGTTTATGAAAAAAAAAATATTATTGGCACAATTATTTTTTTTTGCAATTGCAAAACCTGCAGACGATTCCACAATTACTGCAATACTTAAATATTATAAATAATTTAATTTTGGCAGATGCAGAGTATTATACGATACGAGAGGAGGGGAGAAATCTTGCAAATAATAAAAAATTTATTTCTATCTTAATTAATGCATTTACACTATTTTCGCAAATGTTTTTAAAATGCACAATTAAATTGCAATCTATTCGTATGATTTTTTTTTCTTCATCGTATTTTTGAGCGATAACTATATATTTTTTATTTATAGGAGCCTAAGATGATAAATTGTTTATGAAAAAAAAACTATTATTGGCACAATTATTTTTATTGCAATTGCAAAACCGGTAGACGATTCCACAATTACTGCAATACTTAAATATTATAAATAATTTAATTTTGGCTGATGCAGAGTATTATACGACACGAAAGGCGGGGAGGAATCTTGCAAATTTTAAAAAATTTATTTCTATCTTAATTAATGCATTTGCACTATTTTCGCAAATATTTTTAAAATGCACAATTAAATTGCAATCGATTCATCTGATTTTTTTTTTCATCGTATTTTTGAGCAATAACAATAATTTTAAATTTATAGGTGCCTAAGATAATAAATTGTTTATAAAAAAAAAATATTATTGGCACAATTATTTTTTTTTGCAATTGCAAAACCTGCAGACGATTCCACAATTACTGCAATACTTAAATATTATAAATAATTTAATTTTGGCAGATGCAGAGTATTATACGAAACGAAAGGCGGGGAGGAATCTTGCAAATTTAAAAAAATTTATTTCTATCTTAATTAATGCATTTACACTATTTTCGCAAATATTTTTAAAATGCACAATTAAATTGCAATCGATTCATCTGATTTTTTTTTTTCATCGTATTTTTGAGCAATAACAATAATTTTAAATTTATAGGTGCCTAAGATAATAAATTGTTTATAAAAAAAAATATTATTGGTACAGTTATTTTTTTTGCAATTGCAAAATCTGCAGACAATTCCACAATTTTTGACATTTTTTTTATAAAAAATTGAAAGTTAATCGCATAGGTGCCCAAGCTTATGTGAGTTCATGAAAAACTGAAGGGCGCAAGTTGCTGAAAATTCTATTCAGATCTACACGAAATTTTATTTATTTTACAATAATATTCAAGCTAGTGCATTAAATTCGCTCAACGAAAATTGCTTGAAATTTTATGCATCCGTGCATTAAATTTAGAGCAGGATCAGTGAAAAAATTATGTATTTACGTGATTTGTATTTCATGTGCTCCGATAAAATTTTGCTTCCAGCACTTTTACATGAATTTTCATGCATGTATTGTTTACAGTGTAGTTCTATTATATTTTTACAATAGTTTGATACTTTTTAATAGAAAATTTATTAAAACATTAATTTAACTAGAAAATTTGAGTAAATAAAAATATTCCATTACTTTGAATTTTTAACCACAAAATTTTTTATTTATATTTTGGAAACCAAATGGAACATATTCCCAGACTCATTGATTTTTATTATTTAGCTGTGCAAATCGATGTGAAATTTTTTGTATGTATATATATATCTACAAGTTCTATGGATTTAATGTTATAACTAAGAGTATTATTTTAATATAATTTCATAAAATGGAATAAAATAATATATGAACGAAAATTATTTTAAATAAATTTCAAAGATATATTGGTACAGTCGACGATCTGAGTCGCTGCCTTCTCCTCCATCGACTCACTCGTGCGTTACCCCCACTCGTTGACTAAAATAATTTTTTTTTAAACATTCTGAGTCCCGCCGCTGCTCTACGCGACTTTTTCACTTGTAAAAATGGGTTTATTAATTTCATTTTTTTGTTTAAAATACAACAAATGTTTATTGAAATAAAAAGTAACAAAGAAATAATACAATATTGCATAATTCTCATTCATATCTACTCAAAAAATATAGAAATTAAACTAGATATATTTAATTAATCAATAAAATGTTTTTATTTGAAAATTTATGTGATTGCTTTATAAATAAAAGATAAAATAAATCTTATTTCATTTCATTTTCATAATAACAATGAGTATTTAGTTCATCAATAAATAATATATACTTTAATTTTTAAATTTATGTTACCTATAAATAAAAAAATTTAATTTTTATATATTTTATAGTAAATATAAATGAGAATTATGCAATATCACAATATTTTTTTGTTACCTGTCATTTCAATAAACGTTTATTGTATTCTAAACAAAAAAATTAAACTAATAAATCCATTTTTATAAGTTAAAAAGTCGCATAGAGCAGCGGCGGGACTCAGAATGTTTGGAAACAAATTCTTTTAGTCAGCGAGTGTGGGTAACGCACGAGCGAGTCGATAGAGGAGAAGGCGACGGGACTCAGATCGTCGACTGTATATCTTTAAAAGTTAAAACTTTGAATATCACTTTTTTCAAACAATTTTTAAACAGTGACTATTCTGTTACATTAAAAAATACACAACTGTTTGCGAATAAATTATTCTTTTTTGAAACTATTAAACAAAATTCATTTTTCAAAAAGCTATATTGCACGGTACCTTGAAAATTTCATTAAGAGGCGGTCGGAATCAAATCGGTGACTTGCGGTATATATCAAGTTAGCATTTTTCGCTTTACGATAATATTTTGTATATTTTTATGTCTTAAACTATTTCAAATTATTCTTTATATACATGACTAAAGGAAATGACTATATTTTTACCATATGAATAAGTAAATAAATTATTATAAGCATTTATTACAAATATCAAACTGACTTGACATATACCGCATGCAAAAAACTGTCGTGTCGATTGTTAGGTGGCATTTTTCGCTTTATAACAATATTTTGTATATTTTTGTGGTTTTAACTATTTTAAATTATTCTTTATATACATGACTAGAGGAAATGACTATATTTTTACCATATTAATAAATGAATAAATTATTATAAGCATTTATTACAAGCACCGAACTAAGTCACCGATTTGGTTCCGACCGCCTCTTAATAGTATCAAATATTTTCTAAAAATGATATGAATGGTTTTTGCATAAATGGTATAGAAAAAAGCAAATTTTCGAAGGTTCTTTCATTAAATATAATTTAAACCACAAGAGAGGTTGAGATTTGAGACCTTGAGACACCTAAAGATTTGTTTTATTGAAGGAAATGTATCTGCCTGAACCTTTAAGGAACGGTAACTGGTCATTCGACCTATGTTTTGCTAAACCAAATATATAAAGCATTTAATTAAAAATATATGTTGTTGTACAGTACTAAATATTCATGTTGTTTGAACAAATAATATAAATAATTATAAGACATAGGTTTTAATTAAAAAATCTAATCTAAATTTTTGAATGTAAATGTAATTGCATTCATAAAATAAAGTTTTAACAGCAGGCCGGAGTAGAACCTGATACCGACCGAGTAACAATTGAGTTGTTTGTTATTTACTCGAGTATTAATCGGTGTATCTTCAAAATAAAGGTTGATCGCAATAGATATTATTATTATGAATATCTATGCACAAGAAAAAAAAAATCTACCGATTTGTTTTTGAAAAAAGTAAGGAACGCCGAAGTAAAAGATTATGTTTATAATAACTTATAAACATAATCGAAAAAGATACTGCGAAATGCGCACGTCTTAACAGTTAAAATCACAATAATTAAACAATTTTTATTTATTTAAATTTAAACATTCAGTATATACATGAAATATGAGAAATAAGAAATAAAATATATTTTGAGTCTTTCAACGTTTTCTTGATTATATTAGTTATTGTAAAAAAAACAATTCTTTGATTAGAAAAAGACGAATATACTGGACCACCTCTTAAATTTTTTGTTTTTGTTTTCTTAAAAATTATTTGCGTAGTTTAAAATATACTAGAAGTTCATTAAAGCGCGTACCGCGCGTGTGGGATTAAGTGCTGTGGTAAAAATAAATGAATTTAAACAATGTAAATATAAAAAATATTTAAATTTAAAAATTTATTGACTGATATTCGAAAAATATATAAGCTGTAATCAAGCATTGATGTTTAGTTTGTTCGTGTTCCTTGTAACACAAATATAAAACGCAGGATAATTCTTCCGTCAAAGGCACTACTGTAATATAGGTATAAAAATTTGATTGATTAGAATTTTATAATCTATTTACCGTAATCTAATTGAATAATAAGAGATTTCAAGCAATTTAATCTTAATATCAAAATTGGAATTCACCTCATTCCTACCTATCCTACCCCTATAATGCAATAGTGCCTCTGGTGAATTTGTAAGGCTCTATATATTCGAGAAAAATTTATTCTTATTATCATTCGAGAAATTTACAAAGTTCTTCATTCTACTCTATTATAACAAAAAACGCATGTGTATACTTAAAACAATCGTTAAAATCGGGAAAGGTCAATTTTCAATTAGGAAAAAAAAATACAAATTTCTTTCATTGAAAATATTTTTTTATCTCTGTGTACTTTTATACTTTTGGTGTATTTCTTTTATTGGAAATTTCATACATATTCTATTAGCTTCTAATGTATGTTTTTTTTTTCTATCTTTGTTCAATTCATTAATTTTATATCAATCTATCCTCGTGATGAAACATTGGGCAGTTTAATAAAACAAAACTTTTTAGATGAATTGGTCCAAATAGCAAATTGATCTAAACTTATTTTGATTTAAGAAGGGGCCGAACTATCTGTCTTTGTCTAATAGCGTTTTTCATTATTTATATAAACACTATCCTTTATAACAAGAAAAAAATAGCAGCCCCCGCTAGATATTAGTATAATTAGTAAATTTTGTAATAACAAACAAATTTTTTTACTGCGTAGTTTTTGAATAATTAGAGACCTACCAAAAAAAGATAGGTTATATTCTAGATAGCTAGTAGGTCTCTAATTAGTCAAAAACTATGCGGTAAAAAATTTGATTGTTATTACAAAATTTACTAATTATACTAATATCTAGCGGGGGCTGCTATTTTTTTCTTGTTATAAAGGATAGTGTTTATATAAATAATGAAAAACGCTATTAGACAGAGACAGATAGTTCGGCCCCTTCTTAATTCTTAAAAAAAAAATACTCTAATTTCTATTTTCTAAGAACTTTAAGAAATTGTACTCTGTATCATCTTTCTCTTAAGTCTAAGAACTTTAAGAGATTGTACTCCACTTTATATTACAATTTCTGATGCTAAGCAACTAAGCCAGCAATGCCGAAAGTAGCAGAGTTAGAGCAAGAAATTCAAAAATGTTTTATAAAAAAGTATTTAAAAAATAGTTTTTACAATTTGATAATTAATAAATAATTCTAAAAAACAAAGTCACTAAAACAAAATTAATTTTTTTATTATTTATATTTTTTTGAGTTTCAAAAAATTTTTGAAACTCAAAAAAAATGTAAATAATGAAAAAAAAATTAATTTTGTTATAGTAACTTTGTTTTCTAGAACTATTTATTAATTATCAAATTGTAAAAACTATTTTTTAATACTTTTTTTAAAAACATTTTTGAATTTCCCGCTCCAACTCTGCCACTTTCGGCATCGCTGAACTAAGCAATATGGCGACCACTATCGACCAATCACATTTTTTGCTCAGCAATATGGCTGCGCTCTATAGCTCATCTCCCTTTGAATATAGAATTTAATGAAAGAACCTTCGAAAATTTGCCTTTTCCATACCATTTATGCAAAAACCATTCATATTATTTTTAGAAAATATTTGATACTATTAATGAAATTTTCATGGTACCGTGCAATATAGCTTTTAAAAAATGAGTTGTGTATTTTTAATGTAATAGAATAGTCACTGTTTAAAAATTGTTTGAAAAAAGTGATATTTAAAGTTTAAACTTTTAAAGATGTACCAATATATCTTTGAAATTTATTTAAAATAATTCTCGTTCATATATTATTTTATTCCATTTTATGAAATTATAATGAAATAATACTCTTAGTTATAACATTAAATCCATAGAACTTGTAGATATATATACATACGAAAAATTTCACATCAATTTGCACAGCTAAATAATAAAAATCAATGAGTCTGGGAATATGTTCCATTTGGTTTCCAAAATATAAATAAAAAATTTTGTGGTTAAAAATTCAAAGTAATGGAATATTTTTATTTACTCAATTACTTGTACTAATTAATTACTTTACTAAATTAATGTTTTAATAAATTTTCTATTAAAAAGTATCAAACTATTGTAAAAATATAATAGAACTATTTTTGTTGAAAATAACGTGTACAATATGATTGAATTTTTTTAAATGACGATATGTAGACTTTTCACCTTACCTGTTAGGTGAAAAATCACTATTGAATATACACAAAAACTGCCTAAGTTGATTTGATATTTAATGACTTGACTTAATATTTTTTTATAAAGAACGAATAAATTTCAGCGATAACGAAGAAAATTTCTAAAAACACCTGGATTTGCGGAAAAGTATTTAAAACAGTCATTTTTAATCAATCATAAGATTTTCTTTCTTCAAACGCACTTTGTTTTGAAGAAAACGTAAGGTAAATGTCCTAGTACATGACTATCTTAAGAATGGTACCATGTCCCAATACTTAGACACGTAAACTTATGTAGCCATGTATTGGGTGGTACCAATCTAAAAGTAGCTATGTACTAGGACAATCACCTTACAAATACATTTTTATCAGATATCATCCATAAATATGTAGTGACGATATTACCAATAAATCTTAGTTCTAACAGACTTAGAGTATTTTTTACTTGGAAATATTTATCAATTATTTATTATGCACCTAAATTAATTAAGAATTTAAAATAGCATAAAAATCATCTGTAAATATTTTCCCTTTTACGGCAAGTGAATACAACTTGCGTATGAAATTTTGAACAATATAATTAAGGCAATCTAATGTTTAGTAATAACTTCATAAATGTTATTATTCATAATCACATAAATTGTTTGTCAAAAAAATTTATTTTCTTTCTCAATTTTTTATTTGTTTTATTTTTAGATTTGTTAATAGATTTATTAGTATAGTTTTTTAACTATTTAACTTTCAATATGTCCTAATAAATCTAAAAATAAAAAAAAATCAAAGATATTAAAGCATTAATAACTGTATTTATAAATTATAAATTTTTAAAAATAGTTCAAAATTATGAATTCACATAATTACATGAACATTAAAAAAAAAATATAAAAGGAAGTAAAAATTATCATTTTTTCAATGTTATTTATTAATCAAGCAAGTGTGTTCAAAGCGTTGTCGCAATGCTTGAGATCGGCATTCAAAGCGAGCGACCACGCAATAAATCGCTGTATTCGGATTCAGCTTTCTGTGCCGTAGACTACGGAGAGCCGTAGCGAGCGACAAAGCAGTTTAGTCACTGCGCTTGGATTCAGCTTTCTGTGCCGTAGACTACGGAGAGCCGTAGCGAGCCACAACGCAGCTTAGTCGCAGCGCTCTGCTCTGATCAATGTAATCTTTTATACAGAAAGTTGGAATGATTGGCTGCGATATTGTTACGCACTCTTATATTGCGATTTTTCGTTATTAATAGCTGCGAATGTTGTCTGAATCATTCACAACAATCGACCCCGCAGCAATCGGCTTTTTTTCAGTGTACAGATAATTATTTTTACTTCTAGATTTTTCCTATAAGCCGCAAATTTGATACAATAACCTAGACTATATTCGGTGCCGGCACGAAGTCAACGCTATAAGTTTTAAAATTGTACCCTTTATGGAATGTGGTACTTCTTCTTACAAAGAGACAAAAAACAGTCCTTATCGATACTCTTCAATTCAATTATTAGGAGTTTTGCAAACGAATCAATTATTTATATTTTTTCATTAAAGTTTATTAGATTTAGAACATTGGTACCATAAATAATGTATTAAGTCACCTTACCCTTATGATGTTAAATATTATGATCGTATTTATACGGTTTGATAAAACCATACTAATACGATCAATATTATTGAAATAAATCAATTATTTTCTTATGGTTCTACATGGTAAAATAATGTTTATTAGCAGCAATTCAAAATTCGGTTGTGTTAGATGCATATATATCATTTGATGAAGTTAACTTTTTCATTTAACTCCACATTTATTTTTCTTTAGATACATTAGTAGTTATTGGGGCACCATGGACCATCACAACAAACCCCCACTCCACCACCCCAAAGGTTATTGACCACTAGGTCAATGACCTCTGAGAAGGCGAAGTAGGGGTTTGTTAGGCATTGTACCCAAACAACTGGAGGGTCACTCACCCCCTCCTAGAAATTTAGAGTAGGAATGAACTGGAGGGTCACTTACCCCCTCCCACAAAATTTAGAGTGGAGATAAAAAATATTTTAATCGATATTTTAAAATTATTAATTTAAAATTTTGTAATATAATCCTTTTTAATTATCGAAATAATAAAAACTTAAATTATAAAATATGGATTTAAAAGATTTTTAATTTCCAATTATTATAAATTTTTATATTGAATCAGAAAATATAAAATTTACATATAAATTATTGTGTGTATGAAGGATGAGGAGTTGGCAACAGACAATGTGATTGAAATACTCATGTTTTAAAGTTTAACAACACATTTATTATTAATAATAAAACATTACAACATAGCATTCATACAATTAACTAGTGTGTACATATGATAAATAATAAATTCGTGTATGATTATAAACACATCTTCTTTTCCTAAAACTAGATTATTCTTTTTTAATAATTCGATGAGATCATTTACAAAATTATCATTAAAACTAGACATTGTGCTTTTTATATCGCTAGAAGTGTAGTATACATATTGAGATTCCTGACTATTTTCTAATACATTTTTCATATTTATAACCATTTCTCGTAATATATAATCTACAGATTTTACAACAGTATTTAAATATCTAATTCTATAATCTATACATTTTGATGAATCTTTTAAACGTTTAAACGTGAGACGTTTAAATACTAGAGACCAATTAAATGGACCATATTTTTTCGGCGGTCCACCACACTCCTCTCCTTCTGGTTGTGCGTCATTGGGTACCAATTCAAAAGCTCTCTCATGAAAACTAATCATAAAACGGATAGTGTATCCAGGAATAGATAGCCGCTGATCCAGCATAGATTCCTCGTTATAGCAAGTGAAAAAATCTTCAATTTTATCAAATTCCTGCTCCAACGCCTCCCAACAGTCCAGTGACAGAGGTAAACCTTGAAAATTGGCTCCACAGAAGCGTACTACGGGTGCAAACTCCTTTTTGCCTTCGCCGCCTATATTCTCCAGGCCTACCTGGATAATTTTTCCAAAAGAGCTGTTTAGCCCGTAGACCATTGGCAGAACCTGCTGCCAATAGTTTTTCTTGCTGTTTTGTTTTATTAAATATGCCAAGCCATTACCAAATGTCTGCTCCAGGCTTCTCTTTTGACCAACCATCTTGCTTGAGCTTTGTTGTTACTGCTGCTTTCACCGACGTCAAACTGTGGCTAGACTGAGTGGGTGCCGCTTCTTTTATACTGTAAAAATTGGTGGGGGCGCCGCAAAAAGCTGTTGTGCGACCAATCAGAGACAACCAAATATCATATTACTCGTACGAGATTTTTCCCACAAAATTCTTGACTATAGTATCATTTTTTTGCAAGTTCTGTGAGAAATTTTCCAAGAATTTCTTAAAACACAACCCGCTAGACATATAATACAGAAACATGATACAATAATGACCACAAACGTTGGAATATTCGCTTTATAAGTGTTTATTATTCCATCTAAATTTTTTACAATTTTGCTGAATACGTCGTAAATGTTGTTGAATTCGTGGTGGTTTACTAAGACTATCAAAGTACACACCTGTGCCATACTTATCAACGTATATGGCAACCCAGTGCGCACCACGCTGGGTATAATTTTGCGTATTAAGCACAAACGTACAAGGTTTCACCCACATCAGAGGAATCCGATCCACTGGATAAACGCCTACTGCGTGAAACTTGACCCTCATCAGATATTGAACAATCTCTTTTGAATTAATTGCGGAGAATTTCTAAAAATTCTTCCGAAATCAGCGATTCTACGCTGGGGTTAAGTTTCAGTAGCCAATGTTTCAGATTAGCAACGTTATTTAGTGCACACACGTAATTTGAATAAGGTGATTTTAAGTAATGATGCATGCACTGTACACTGCTGAAATTTAAATTTCTAAAAGCTGGACAATCTTGTTCTTTTTCTAAATTTTCAATCTTACAGGTGGTGAGCTTGGAAAGTAGTTCAAGCTTTTCTTGACCTCGCACGAAAATTGTACGACAATTCATGCAAATATCTTTCAAATTTTTGTATAATCTTTTTATCGATATATCACCTTCGTACCACTCCAGACCATGATGATTCAGTGTCACCCAATTGTTCTGTCTCAAAGCATTTTTAGGTAAGCGTCTTAAATTACAAGGAGGCGCCACAATTCAATGAGCAATAAAGTTTTTACGAATAGCAAGTACAGCCACCTCCTTTGGAATCAAACGATTTTTGTTGTCCTTTAAAAACTGCACATCAATTACCACGTCCAGACTGTTTGCAATGAAAGTTGCTCGTCGACTGAGATAATAAAGCTAGCTTTGCTTTACTTAAATAGTGAAAAATGTACCCATCCCATCACTACTACTTAACCGCTATAATCCACGACAACCTGTCTCGACGAGTCAATTTTGAGAAAATTGTCGTATTTAGCACAAATTATACAATTTACAGCGCCCTCTAGTGGATCGTCGAATCTAACATCAATTCGTACATTATCATTTTTTATCAAATTCCAATGACTACTATCACTCGCCGATAAATCAGGTGTCAAATCAAAAGCCAATAGGCAGTAACCGTTTGGATAGTCTTCACGGTTAATCGAGTTGCCTGAATTCATAAAGTGAATACCTGTGCCGGAAAAAAATCTATGATAAGCATCAACGTACAATCTGCTTTTTTTGAAATCTGGCTGTATGAGCTTCGATGGCACTTGCATTCCATCAACGTACAGACACAAAAAATTTATATTAAAATTCTTGAAATTGAATGGGTTAAGACTTTTATCTCCGTTGTAAGCTTTATTTTCAACAAAACCGAGTATAATTCTTTTCGGCAGTTGACCTAATATGACATTGTCGATTGTTCCCCATGCACACCATTATGTAATGTAAATATAATATTAACTTCTACACGTGTCAGTGGGTATTTTGCAGTAGTCTGTGACAATAGTTATTCGTGTGCTAGCACAAGTGAAGGATTTAATCTTACCCGACGCACAAAAAGCGTAGCCTCGGTAATATTTACCATGAAAGCACCAGCGGGATCCATAAGACAGAATCCATCACGAGAACGCACAAGCCTTACTCTAACTTCAACACCACCCAGTAATAATTTGTCTTGATTAAAAACATCACAATGTAAATAGCCGAGTAAATCAATCTTCCTGCCAATCATGAGTGCCTTACGTTTATTGAGACCTACATTACCACCTGTGGTATCGTCCATTTTCCCTGCTGTATCATCGTACCACAAACCACTCGTTAAATGAGACTTTTTAACTGTTGGACCATAATTTCGTAATGTTTCAATGTAAGCTCTGTAAGCATAAGCATTGTTTGGCGGTGAAACAGGTTTCTGATTGAATAGCACGTCGACTTGATTGAACAACGAATGCAAAAGATTATTTATTGGTCCAACGTTCAGATCCTTAGGTGGTTCAGCACTAGTGCATGTTACACTTACACTCACACTTAACATTGTGTGAGCCAAGTCTAGATATTCAGTGTTGCCAGGGATTGTAAATTCAATTGGTGATTGGTCGTTGAGTGAAGATATCGGTTTGTACTGTACCCAGTAATAGCCTTCAATTGCAGTCTATGTCGAGGGTAATTCAAAGAGTGATAATTCCGACTTGATTGACTGACAAGATTCTGTATGCAACAACGCCATCTTGAAATTTTAACTTTCGTAAATATCTCTAGCTACACGTGCTTTCTTATTCTGCTTCTTCTTTTTCTTTTTCGCAACCTTACCACTTTTCGAGCGTTTAGCCGCTGAGGTGTTTGTAGTACCAGCTGCACTCGACGACTGAACTGACGATGTCTCGTTCTTCTTTTTGTATTCAGATTCTTCCCCCTCTTTTGCACTCGACTCACCCAAGAGCAATTTGTCCAGAACAACGTCAGCTTTTCTTTTGAGATTTTTACCACTCTCGCGAATGCGCTTTTTGGCCACTTCTTTGACAGGTCTGCCACCTAGAGTGACATCATCTAGGATATTTTTACCCGCTCGGAGAGCCTCTTTACCGACCACTTTTGCACCTTGCTTAATCTTCGGTATAGCCGCTCGGAAGAGACCTTTCAAAAAACTACCTACTCCTGCACCCGACTGGTGATAACCAAAACAAGGTTTACCAGCTCTAACGCACTTACCCCCACCACCAACCATTTGATTATTGAAGAAATCTTCAAACTCAGACATTTTATCGGATGCGCTTAAAGTGAAGCGTTACAGTTAACGTACCGTAGTCGAATGGAATGGGAAATCCGTGTTCGTCTCTTATATCTATTTCGATCGACTGAAACGCTGAAGACAGCAGTAGTAGGTACATGGGTGGTGAAAAGTTTTTAATTTCAACACCTCCGTAAACGTAATCACGCAAATAAAGCGAGACTATACGTAGTAAGCTTGTGCGCATGTCACCTGTTACGTAAGGCTGGCAAATGTTGCTGTAAACCATCAGCACGGTTGGCAATCCGTTTACAAGATTTGCTGGACAATTACCGGTAATGTAGTGTTCTTCATTACCTTTGCAAGAGAAAATTGGTACATTTTTCAGACCTAAAATTCTAAGTAATTTTTCCGATAGTGTAAACGTGTGCTTATAAGTTGTACAATCTTCTCTACATCGACATCTAACCCGTACATAGCCACCAGCTTGGATTTCAAAATATAAATGATTTTTCACATTCTTGAGATTATTTATTTCTTCTAAGAGACTTTCAATATCACGATAAACACCAGGTTTGACTCTGGCAAACACCTCGACCCCCTGTTGAATCTCTTCTGTTTCTCGCAAAACATTCGCCATTTCACGTTTGGCTGTTTTAACAGAAATGACTCCCTCCCGCTCAACTATTAATATATGCTGAAATATGAGAGGTATTTGAATTTCCGTGAGTCCTACACATCAGTCGCCATGAAGATAAAAATTTTGTGATAATTGTGTTGTGAAATGTGTCGCCACATTGTGTGGAAAGACAAACTTGCTGCTGTTGCTCGGTAAAACCATGTAAAATTCATCGTTCATTGTAAATTTTTCAAATCTTAAGCCGCTATCCAAGAATTAAATTTTTCTGGATACCCCCTCCAACTGACCAAATATTGTTTTTTCGACCCCCTACCTTTACTCTTCAAAACTTCGTCAACTTCAAACGCTTCGCTATCTAAATCCTTGCGCACTCTGCTCAACTATTCTTCGTAAAAATATCCGTCAATTTTTTCTCCTCCAAGATCTGCCAAAGTATAAACGGGTGGTTGTTGTCTTGTGTCGACTTTTATAATTTTAAACAGCTCCAGAGTCCAGCCACCCTCGTATGCTTTCCTGAAGGCTGTCTTGGCACGACTGACACGAACCAGATCACCAACGCTGTATTTAGCTACTTTAAACGGCTTTTTTTCGCTGTAACGCAACGTTAAATTTCGACGTGCTACGTGAGCATTATATAAGTTGACCTTGGAAGGGGGCATTTTTATGGCACTTTGCCACGACTCGTTGTAACACGTCACAATTTTTTGCAAAACATCTATATAACGTCTTGTGCGCGAGTGAGTAAAGTATCGCCAGATTCGACCTTTGAGAGTTCGAATAAAGCGTTCGGCAATGGCTGCCTTTATATCAGGGTCTCTGACGACTTGGTAGGTAATATATTTCTTTTTTAGCACCTCTTGCACCTCTCGACTGATAAATTCCTTACCTTTATCAGTCTGTAAGTAAATAGGATGCCTATCATTACATCGTGATAAAATTTTGTCCAATGCTACAGCAACGCTTCAGTTCGTTTTGTCGAGAAGAGGCTCTGCCCAGGCAAACTTTGAAAGTGCATCAATGACAATGAGAATATAGCTGTACCCATCATTGTAGGTTTTAAGTGATCTAAAATCTGCCAAGTCAGCTTCCCACACCTCGAAGGGGCTGAAAACGTTGTAATGTCGACGAGGAAAACGACGTCTCACGAGTTTGTGTAAGGTATGTGCATCCTGACTCTCCAGCCACTTGGCGATGGTATTGTTATCAAATTTTGTGGGTTTCGCGCGTTTCAGTAGATGAGCACCAGCGTACGCTGATGATGCAGAAAGATTATAGTAATAATGCTCAAGACCGTCCGGCTTTGACGTCTCCTTCTTCCTTTTCTCCTTCTTTCTCATTGCTCCTCTTCCTCTTATAAATTAGCTTTCTCTCTTTCTTTTGCTGTCTTTTAAATGTATTTTTAATGCGTTTCAAAAATTTATCAAACGCAATTTTGCTGATCATGCACAAAACAGTAATACCAGCTGCAGTCTTTTTATTACTATCCGCAGTCTCCGAGAGCATGCGTGAAAATGCTCGTTCAGCCAGCAGTCTGTCGGCTTTTATATGATTCGTTATTTTTTTATTTGAATATGAAATATCGTGCTCTAGACAGTCAAGAGGGTTTTTTCCTCTCTGACCACGTCTGAGACGCTCTTCGAGATGTGTGCCGGGGCCGAGAAACTGGTAGCCTGGCAAATTCATTGCAAAGGGTACAACTGAAATCAATTGGTCTATTAAAGTACCAGTTTTCTACCCCTCCTCCTCCTCCTCCCCCACCCCCTCCATCACTTCCTTCCATGCTTCCACATACGGTTCCATTTTAGCTGTTCGAGACGACTCTTTTTTGCAGGGGTTGATGGCGTAGCTGCCAACTCGCTACCAACTTTTTTACGCTTTTTCGCACTCTCAACTTCTTTCTCCTTTACGCTCGTCTGACTAGTAGCTGTTGAAGTATAATAACCTTCGTTTTCTGACGACGATGACGGTAATGAGTCAGCGCTATGAGATGCAATCTTACGCTACAGTTGATCGTTACCAATGAATTCTCGAGGTATACTAACTTGTCGCAAGACGCGTGCAAACTGTTTGCATCCGCGTGGTGGTGGTCTTTTTCTACTTTTCATAGCCTCGTTCACCAAATCGACAACATTAGTACCCTCGACAACAGTGCCATCTAGTTTGATTATACCACGACTATCCCATTCAATATTACCAGCTTGTTGCAAGTATCTAATGAGATGTCTAGTACTGCTTCGAAATTTCTGCGGTATCGACTCGACAATCTGTTTGTCGTCGATTTCGTCATTATTGCCTCTATCCATTGTCGTTCCCGTTTCTAATAATGTTGTTTCGTGTGGACGTATTATACCCCCACCCTCATCCTTCTCCTCCTCTCTTAGATGCAAGTAACGCTGCAAGATTTGCTGATATTGCAAAGATTTTTGGCGCTCATCACCCGCAGAATGTAAAATTTTACTCATTTCCTCGTCGAGGCGTGTCGTGGCTGTACCAGGTGTCTGGACACTGGATGCTGGTGTTGTATGATTGGTAGTTGCTACGTCATGCTGTTGCTGCTGATGCTGTTGCTCCAAGCACTCTTGCGGTACTAAAATCATTTTTCTTGCGTACTCCATGCCGATAAAACAGGTTTCACAATTAGCCGTAGTAAATATGCTGATTTTACCATCAATTTCCTTTTTACCTCCAAACTACCCAGTTTAGCGAGTTTCCGCAACAGAGGTGCGAATTTTCGCAGTTGTCTCTTATAATACTTGCTGAGTGGAATATTTCCACGTAAAATGTTCAAAGCACACTCGCAAATGTACGTTATAAGTTTAGAAATTGCTTCGCGTACTATAGCCTTAACTTTATACAGTTCGCTTTTACACAAGGAATGTAGCTGAGTCCAGTTCTTTTCTGGAATTGGTCTGCTGCTACGACTACGTCTTACCGGCTCCACTACAATCGCACGACTGGTACATTATTTGAGCGAGCACCAGCTTTTATAGGTGTGCAACGAGGCATATAAACGTACTGATGTTTGTCAAACGGAAATATACAAGTACGAAATCTCACATTTTCAGGCGTACCCTGCTTCAGATCTATGAACAAATAGCCGTGTGGCTCTACTGTGGCATCGAGATATGCCTCTTGCAAAAAACGAGGCTCTTCGGGGCAAACTTGATGCGCCAGATGATTTATTTGCGCTCGATCGCGCGGATTTTTTAATACCACGATGTAATTAGAGTTTAGAGAGATTTCTTGCTGAACTTGATGAAAGAGATTTTGCGAGATAAAGATGACGCTCAAGTTATTGTGATGACTGCCTTTGGTAAAGAGATTGACTACAGCTCTGTTGGACGATTCTCTTATCAGATCGACGAGAATCAAGAGTTTTGGTCGTGGATCATTGGCATAATCTTCGCTCTTTGGTAAACCCTTGTGAAATTCGATTCCCTCGGCCAACTCCTTGTAAATTGGCTGCCACTCGGTGTAATACAAGAGTATACGCTCGAATTTTGTATCACTCATGTGATCAATGTAATGCAAAAAATTCTTCACAAATACTGTTTTACCACACGAGCTGGGTCCACAAATCATCAAAGTCCACGGATGCACCCACCTGCAAACGTCCATGTTACCGCCGCTGCTAAACTTCTACTACTAACCTCATCACATCCTCGAACTACTCTACATATGCGATCATTAGTAGTAATGAGCAAAAGTGGGGAGCGGCGGCGGCGCGCGCGTGTGCGAGCAGTATCATGCTGGCGCTAGCCAATCGTTTAGCTGATTAGCCATATAGCTGGCTGACGCCAGCATTATTCCGCTCTTTAGCTATATGGCTGGAAAAGCTTAAGAAGTATTAACCTGTTACTTACTCAAAAGCGCTCGTCACCATCACTACTTGTACCTCCCACCACCACCTCCACCACCACCACCACCACACTCTGCTTGTCATCCCCACGTTTCCAGTATAAAAGTAAAAGCAGCAGCATTTATAGGTTAGTGCTGTACAAGTTTTGGTATCGTGAAAATAAATAAGTTATAGTCAACAAATTTGAGCAAAGGTAATCAAATTTTAACAAAAAATTCATTAAAGACTTAAATTCTTAAATTTTGATAAAATTTTATAGAGACTTGTCGTGAGGAAGTGTGGTGATTATCCGTACTTTGCAGAAAAAATAATAATAATGAATTAAACAAAAAAGGTGCATTTCAAGGAAGGTCAACCGGATATTCACGTGATACGCGTGTGGGATTATGCGAGTCGTGCAGCACGACGTGGAGAGTGGGAGCAAGCGGTCGTGACAGAGAGAGATTTAAAATGAGAGTGGAAAAAATGAAGATTATTCTGGAACCTATAATTATAAAAAAAATTGACGACTACTTAATTAACAGAAAATAAATTTATTATTTTTTTATATTAATTTTAATTTCAATAAATTATGAAATTTATTACAAAATTGTTTTTGTCTTAATTCTATAACCTATATATATATGTACATAATATTTTTACTTCGATAATAATATCAACATTTATTTATTATTTAATTAGATTAATACCCGTGTGGATAGCTAATCTCGTTATTTACAAATCGTCTCTTTGAGTAAACGGGCTCGCATATTTTACATTTAGGTCGTGTTATAACATCGTGAAACCGTGTGCGTCTAATAGCGTCATAGTTTGCAAAAAGGGGCGGTATTTCACCAGTAATAAGATTTCGTATGGAATCAAAGCTTATTTTCTGACTCACCGACGAATTAAGTCTTATACCCTTGATTTTGCAAACACATCCTTCAACGCCATCTGGTGTCAAATATTTATATCCGTAAAATTCGGGTCCACCAGAGACGAATGATGTGATGCTTGTGCCAAGACCATAACAGGCCAATTCGTCGGTCAAGTCACCCAAGAACGGCCCTGTTTTCGCATCGTACTCACCCACACGACTTACATACACAATAGAGTCAGTATCGTAATACAATACACGTTTACCCAACGGTTGCAATTCTTCATAGAGTTTTAAACGCGCCAAGGCTGTGGTATAAGCGGCTACGACAACGTTACATAATGCCGATGGCTCGACAGCCGCTTCTGTGTTGTGCCAGCATACGTAAATTGTCGTATCGTCGATCGGTAAAATTGAGTTAACCTCGCTCTCAGCACTACAGAGTAATTCAAACAACCTCTGTGGATCATCCACCATTTCGGTCTTTGGCATATTTTCTCGTTGACCAAATTTACCCCACAATGAGTTTAAACAGAGTTTTGCTACAGATCTCAGACCAGTGTTATATTTCATTCGATTTCTATCTAATTTTATGCCCTCTTGTTGCACAAATTCCTCAATATCGAGCAATCGCGTTTTCGTCACCGTCAGCACATTCTGAAGGGTAACCCGACGCGTACGTTTTCTCAGCGAAAAATTTATCGATATAAGTTGGAAATAGACCACCCTAACCCGTGGCTTTGTTGTACTGAGTAATTTTATAAGACCATATTTCAAATATTTTTCGGATGATATAGCCCATCTGAAAAGCTTTTCTCAACTCGTCAGCAACCCACGTACCGATAAAAACACGATCATCAGGATTTTCATGGTCACAATCTGCGGTATACATTAATTCAGCACAAGTTGGACACAGTAGAAACAAAAGCTTATTATGCATTTTAACGGGGAGTACAGCATGATATAAATTTCGCGGCGGTAACACTTCACATTTAATAAGACCTTCAACGTGACTTATGTCATTCGTTTGACCCACCAGAGAGCAACACTCATCCTCGTCCACGTAGAGAGTTGGGTGACCAAAGGGATATCGACCGTATTTACAGATATATGGATATAATGAACACACGTCCACGTATTTTATTTTCTCACCCTCTTTTGCATCGTAAATTTTGACTGTATTGCCCGTTTGCTCGCCAAAAATGCTTCTCGAGGATTTAACGGCGCGTGCCATTTTCGTGTCTTATCTTCAATGTACGACCTCATATTCTCGTTTTCCGAGTACTCTCAATCGAAATCACACTCCCACTTTTCGATAAGTACATAACCATGGGCTCGTATTTTTTCCGATATCCGCGCGGTTCTCTCGAAACATTCGTCCATATTTTTACCGTTTACGAGCCTCGAGTCTCGGTTTATTGTGTAACACCAGACGCAACCATGCCAATAACACCCGTGAAATTGTAAAACGATTTTCTTTCCATTTTCAAGTACGCAATATCCGTCCACTAGAGGGCCTTTGGGAAACCTCTTTTCTCCTGCACGAACGGTATACTGAATTTGTCGATTCAGCACATTTTCCATCCAGCCCAACCATCGCATCGCCTTCATAGACTGTTTATTTGCTTGTCTATAACCACCTTGAGGTATAATACCTATTGTATCTTTTTGTGAAAATTTTTTTCTATACACACGCATGCAAGAAGATGTGATGGTGACGCACTCTACAAATGGATCTGTATTACCACATTCGATGAAGGTCTTGCGAAAAGCCAGACACGCTAAACGTAAAATTTTTACATCTTGCTTACAGTATTTTATAATTTCATTTCTAAAATTAAATATATAATTTTCAGCTTTTTTTTCGTTATACCACTGCATAAATTCGCGTCGCTCTTCGATCTTCATCGAATCTGGCGAAAAAGTGCATATCGGTGGCATTTCTCCCACGTAATTCTGATTTTCCGGTGTATTAAAAAGATGAGGGTACGTACCTTTCTCGATATTAACAAGACCGTAAGCTTTTCGTAGTGCAGCTAAACCCATATGTAGATAATTCAAACTATCTATGAATTTAACCGATAAAATTTCCATTATGATTATTTTTGACCCGTTTAAAATTACATTTGGCTTATTTCTGAGATCTTTACGTTCTGTTAAATGTTTAAGAATAAATTGTGCATCAAAACCCTGCACATTGTGTGCTATACAAACGATTTGTTTGAAATTTTTTCTTGGTGCCAAGGCCAAATCGACTAGCTGTTTCACGGGGTCAATTTCAAACACATACTCGCGCATCCCACATACTTCGCAAGAATCTGATACATTTTCATCGTTCAAACAGTAACTACGCACTTGCTGGACAACACATAAATTTGGTACATGCAGCCTTACTTTTTCAGCCTAACAGCCTAAAATGCTCTCTGATTGCTGAGTCTCAAAATCATAACATAAATAAAGAATTGTTTTTTTATTCATCATGAATCTTTTTTTATTGACAATAGGTTGCATGTAACAAAGATGTTCTATTGGTCTTTTACCATTACATATTTTACAAAATATCGTATTACAATCATGTGGTTCTTTGTCATTGATGCGCACTGTTTTGCTACATACACGACAAATTTTTATACTCTCGCATACCGACCGAGAACTATCAAAAGATTTTGAATTTTTATGATTTTCAAAACAAACGGTACGGTAAAAATCTCTGCTACATTGAAAGCATTTTATTTTTTCCTGATTTATATCACAAGGAGGCTTCTGTAAACATTTATAGCATTTTTGTTCACATTTATGATTTTTCGTATGACGAAATTTTTTATTGCAAGGTATACAGTAGCCTCGACTCCCAGCCGATGCGAGTAAATTTAAAATTGGCTGGTAATGTCTGGAATTTTCATAATACACGATATTTAGAGTATGTCTCACGACATTACCAACGTCGTGTACGAAGCGTGTGCCATCGTAAAGCGGTCTATATCCACGAGCAAAATTTTGAAATGAATAAACAACGATTGCGACTCCGAAGAGTGCATAATATTCTTGAAATAATTTAATCTCCTCTTTACCACAGCCCGTCACGGGTATCGTAACTCTCGCAGCTCTTACAAGTTTCAATGCTTGCACTTTCTGATATTGTGCTGTATGATGTCTTATTTTATTCCATCTGTCATGGAAAATTCCACTACGCGTTTGACCACGTATGGCGTATACGTGAGCAGCGACTAGCGAGCGTGGAAGACAAAGACTGTCGCTATTTTCAATATTTAGAATGGATTTCTTAAAAACTGATTTGCTAGTGAGAGACACACGACCCCGGCCCTCTGGTTTAGTCACAGTACTGACTTTAACATTCAAAACATCGTCAATTTCGAAACCATCATTACTCTGCACTATACTAGCTATTAGTTCTAGTAAATCTACCGGTGAAAAATAACGAAGCAGTCTAAAAGAAATCCATAGAGACCCGTGCACAAAACGTTCAGAGCTTATAGTCATGCCAATATAATCTGATGGTTGTGCATATTCACACACGTGACGATATAAATCGTTTATAGCATCCTCCAACCAGCCATATACATTTGCATTAGCTGGCGGAGGTAATATCGACACTCCTAATTGTCGCCCTTGAAGCTTAAACTGTTTGTAATATCGTGAAGTTTCTTTATGAATGGTAATGTGTTCCTGAGCAGAAGTACCATCTCCCTGTTGAAGACATTCGTCTACAATACCCAGCAGTAATATATGAGAATTAATACAATTATAAAATTACATACATCTCAATAGTCCAGATCTTCTGTACCTGGTGTCGATATTGCAGATAATGTAGTTTCAGGTGAAACTATTTTATTCGACGTTTGTAGATCCAGGTCATTCCAGTGAGAGCAACTAGGCAACGGCTCATTAGGTCGTGGTGGCGCTTTAGTATTAGCAATTACCCCCTCCAACATCGTGTTTGGAGTACTATGATCATAAATCACATGATCATCTAACGAATTTATAACTTCTCGTACTTCTTCGGTGGGCGGCAGTAGTGCAGGATCTCTCGAACTAAGCAGCTGTTCTTCTGCTGACAGAAGATTCATCAGTAATTCATCCCCACCACTGTCCTCCATCATGTTTTGCAGGTCTGAAAATTTTTAATATCATATCTATCAAAGTTACACTATTTTAAACAAAAAAGTCTTATCCCGCGAAATTCTTCGGGCATAAATAAAAAATCTATAGATTATTGATCCGATATTGGAAATTGATATTTTTTTGTAAAACATATTTTTGGATTTATGATTGTTTTCACAACATAAAAGTATTAGCTTGCAAAATTTTTTGACCGTAAATAAGTAAGTTATCGAGTATTGGCCCGATATTGGAAATCAATTTTTTTGTAAAACATATTTTTGGATCTATTATTTCATTTTCTTATCCCGCGAAATTCTTCGACCATAAATAAAAAATCTATAGATTATTGATCCGATATTGGAAATCGATATTTTTTGTAAAATATATTTTTGGATTTATCATTGTATTTACAACATAAAAGTATCAGCTTGCAAAATTTTTTGACCGTAAATAAGTAAGTTATCGAGTATTGGTTCGATATTGTCAATCAATATTTTTTAGTAAAACATATTTTTGGATATATTGTTTTATTTACAACATAAAAGTCTTATGCCGCGAAATTCTCCGGTGGTAAATAAAAAAGATATAGATTATTAAACGATTGTTAGCTACGATTTCGTGATTTTAAAATACATTTCTAGATTAGTTATTGGATTCATGATAGAAAATATGCATAACTTACCTGTAGTGACACGATGATGTAACATGAGATGTCTGACTTGAGTTGCATCTTGCATTCCTCTGCTATTAATACAACGACCAACTATATCAAGTATCTGATTATCGGTAAAAATATTTCGCTTAAACATATAGGCTAAAGTACGTAGCCCGCAAAGTCCTATGATGAATTTAATCTTTTTTAACAGCTCATTCATAGAGCAAGTTTTCAAATTTTTGCGCCATGCGTAATTACAAAATAGTTTTATTTGTGGTTCACGAAGGAGAGCCACATTTAAAATAGCTATTAAGATATTATATAAATCTTTTTTATTCATTCTCTTTTTTGTTATTCTTATTTCAATGTTTAAACTCAGATTGATAGCAGAACCATAAATCGTTGTCTATTTATACCGAAAATAAATCATAAATTTAAGGGTAAACATGCGCGTAAAAATATAATATTTAACTTGTTGAAACCTGTAAAAATAATTTGATATTTAAACCTCCAACGTAGCAAGAAATACATCAGTTTTGTAGGAACCACTGAGTTGTGAGTACGAAATTGAATATTCTTAATAATCTTTTAATAATTATTAACAATTTATTAAAAATTTTATATAAGATATTAAGTTAGCATGTACATAATTAAAACTCGGGTTGCCATTATTTCGCTTATAAGAAGGTGGGACTTTTTTCTTTAAGGCGTGTGTTATGCAATTTCATTCGTCTCTCGTGTCGCGTTATCAAACTTGGGGTGATCTTATTACAACGAATGACTTGAGTGCATCTCTTAAGAGCACCCATTCCACATTGTCGTAGTAATGGCTATTGTACTTCTTAAATCTTTGTACTTTACATACTTTATACATACACTTAATTTGCATACGCACCTAATTTGCATACGTACTTAAACTATTAATAAATATCGATATTAGGTAATATCCTTAATATATAAATTGTGAATTATTTTATTACATACACATCTACTGTCAAAATAACGAATGGTATACCTCTTTCTTTTTTATAATAGCCTGATACTTTTCATTATTTTTTATCATAAATTATCGATATTCATTGCGCAATGATTGATGATTTATGAATAATAATTTTTAAATAATAAATATCTTTCAATATGATATATTCGATTTTGATAAATATTTATATTTACATATGATTTGCATATGTATATATATATATATATATATATATATATATATATATATATATATATATATATACAGTTGTTCTCAGTTATATACGCAACTTGGGCGTATTTACAATGAATGTCAAAAACAACTAATCGCAAAAGGTAGAATAGTTTTTATAATAGCCTGATACTTTTTCTTATTTTTATCATGAATTGTCGATATCTATTGCGTTATGATTGATAATTTATGAATAATAATTTTTAAGTAATAAATATCTTTCAATATAATATATTCGATTTTGATAAATATTTATATTTGCATATGATTTGCATATGTATATATATATATATATATATACACACAGTTGTTCTTAGTTATATAAGCAAATTAGGCGTATTTACAATGAATGTCAAAACAACTAATCGCAAGAGGTAGAATAGTTATACTTCTTCTTATGTTTTGGGCTCCTGATACTTTTTATCATTTTTGTATCACTAATTCTCTATATTTATTGATTCGATACCTTAGTAATGTAATGTAATGGAAATAAATATATATTATATTTAAAATATAATAACCAATTCTAATGCATGGCTTATTTGTCCATCATTTGCATATCATCTGCATACGATTTGCATATAAATATATATACGAATGTATATATATTTATATGCAAATATATTTTATACAGATTTTTGTGTACACGTATTATGTATGTATGTATGTATAGACATACATATTAGAAAGATAGAAAGAGAAGAGAGAAAAGAGAGAGAAAGAGAGAGAGAGAGAGAAAGAGAGAGAGGGAGAGAGAGAGAAAGGCTTATATAAACGTATATTTTTTATTTATTTTATAATAATAAAATAGGGTAAAGAGAGAAAGAAAGAGAGAGAGAGAGAAAAATTTTAAGTTCTACAAAATCAGCACCCGTACATACGTCTTAGAGAGAGAGATTTCTTACGTTGAAATTTTAAATTTTATAATGTCAGCACCCTAAAATACGTCTTTTTCATAAAATTAATTGCAAAAAGAGTCAGATTAACAATCTTAGCGTGAGAATGGTATGTGATTTTCTATTAATTATGATTATTTTAACTTCATTTTAAAATATGCTTCTCAAAATACACTTATTAATATTTTCTTGCAAAGAGTATCAAGCTGCTATTCGTAGTGTGAGAATGGTATGTAATATTTTTATTTTTCGGTGGGGGGAGTTAGGTTATTTAGGGTGAAGATTCGGCTTAACTATCAGTCTTCATCGAAACTCCGCACAGATAGGTTGTTCTACAATGTGGGTCTAGATCGGGATGTGTTTGCAACGGTGATCAACTGGTAAGCAATCATTATGTGGCACTTTGGACCAAGGTTAAATGTTGTGGAATACAATGTGTGAATGGTTGTGTATGTCTCCAACAGTAGTTAGCTGGTAAGCAATTTTTATGTGAGACTTTGGACCAAGGTTATATGTTGTAGTACACAATGTGTGAATGCCTGTGTATGTATACAATGGGTGTGTGTTTATGTATGCGTATATTACTCTATCTACAGCTATGTATAATACTTTATTTTTAAGGTCATCGACCTTGAATTAGTATTTTATGTTATATATATATATATATGTATAAAATATGGTTTATTTATTTGTGTGTGCGTGTGAGAGTGTGTGCGTGTGCATTTATTTCTTGGGGCACCAATGTCCCGTTTCAACAACCCCTACTTAGCCTTCTCAGAGGTCAATGAACTTCCGGTCAGTAACCTTTGGGGTGGTGGAGTGGGGGTTTGTTTTGACGGTCCATGGTGCCCCAATAACTACTTACATTTTACAAAGATTTTTTTCATAGAAAATTAGTTAATGTTTATTTGTTAGATTTGGATATTTTATACTAAAAATTATGTTAAATAATCTTAAAAGGAATGATATTTAGGTATATCAACCTAAATTATTATCTCTTTTGTAATCATTCATTATATTTCAATCGATATATTTAGCTTCAAAAGAAAATTATTACCCATTTGATTTAATTTTTAATAATTCGATTTGTATATTAAACTTTTTCTTTGATTATAAAAGTGATATACTTATTCATTTGAAAATTTATTTTGTTCAACATGTTCTTAACGGCAGGCCGGAGTAGAACCTGATACCGACCGAGTAACAATTGAGTTGTTTGTTATTTACTCAAGTGTTAATCAGTGTATCTTCAAAATAAAGGTTGATCGCAATAGATATTATTATTATGAATATCTATGCGCAAGAAAAAAAAAATCTACCGATTTGTTTTTGAGAAAAGTAAGGAACGCCGAAGTAAAAGATTATGTTTATAATATTTTCGCGTTCCTTACTTTTCTCAAAAACAAAGCGATAGATTTTTTTTTTCTTGTGCATAAATATTTGTAATAATAATATCTATTGCGCTTAACCTTCAATTTGCAGATACACCGATTAATACTTGAGTAAATAACAAAAATGCCAATTAAACAAGGACAGCGAATCCGGCCTGCTCTTAATATAAAGTACTCATTTAAAAATTTTTTTAAATTCTTTGTAATAACTAATATTGCAATATTTTATATCTAATAATGTTTACTTTTTTATTTTAAAATTTAATAGAAATTATTTGATAAATAATTTAATTCATGATTAATAGTTACATGTTATATAAGCAACTATTGTTTTATTTTGGAAAGTATCTTTGAATTGGATGTCAATATCTTGAAACAAGAAAATCCACCTGATAACGTTAGTGCATTGGCCACATGGGAAAATACGTTTTACCTACGACACGAAAATCTATAAAGAAACAAAAATAAAACCACTACTGAAATACTCAATGAGTTTACCATTTTAGAAGGGTCTCTTGGTCCATATCTGGTAATAATTATAATAATTTTTATTCAAAATAATTATAACGAGGTAGAAGGACTGAACTAAAAATTAAATACTCCAAATATGTTAATTATATAAAATCAGTTTCTTTTATCTTAAAATAATAATTATAGATTGAAAATCATTTTTTGTTTCAAATATTATCACTGATAAAGCGTGTAAAATTAAAAAAGATTACAAATTTATTATTTAAAAAAAAAAATAGGCATTTCATATAAAATGATTTTATAAAAAATGACGTACTATTTACAATAGAACAAACAATTTCAATTCATGCAGATTCTCTTACATTTACCAGGGAAGTGTATAAGCTTCGGGTCACAGAAATCGATAAAACTTTGGGATGTTTTCTCCTACTGAAAAAAATGACATCAGATCTCATGTGAGATCGGGTGTCGACAAAAATAAAATTTTTCTGTACATGAGATCTCACGTGAGATCTCATGTGAGTTCTTATATAATTTCTCATATGAGATCTCGTTTAATTTTCGATCGTGAGAACTAACGTGAGATCTCATGTCATTTTTTTCAGTAGGGTTAGGTATCAAAAAATGAGCAAGGACGCAATTGTACAGTCTAACGTTTCGGAAAACTTAAGTTAATCGACGTTTTTATTCTTATTTTAAGAAAAATATGAAAAAAATTATCCACAATTTTACAATAACTAAAATTAAAGTTTAGGTAGCAAGCTTCAGTTTGCCGTTTTCAGAGTTAAGAATTAATGATGAGTACCACAGTTATGCGAGTTAAAAGTTCAGAAATAAAAGTGTAATTTTTTGTACACTTTAGCTGCTAAACTTTAAACATGCATAACTTTCATGCTCATTATTGATTCTAAATTTAGAAAATGGCAAATTAAAGTTTGCTTCCTCTACTTTTATTTAAGTTGTAAATCTGTTCATTTTTTGAAAAAACATTCTAAAGTTTCATCAAAATCTGTGGTTTGAAGGTCACATACTCTTCTAGTTAGTAAGTAAAGCTACATAAAATGAGTTATGAAATTCAATTCAGATTTTATTAAATCAATCAGTATTAAATTTTTATAAAGAAAATTTTTTTTTTTTTATAAATTATGTTTCAATAGGAAAGAGTAAAGAAATGTATATTTTGTTAGCCCAAATTACTTAAAAATATTCAAATTAATTAAAATAAATTAAATTTTATATCATACTGAAGATAAAAGAAAAAAATTATTTTGTATTTAAAATATATTTATTATTATTATATTTTTTTAATTTAAGTTTTTAAGCTAGTCCTACTTCCTTGTACGCCATAATTTAATGAAACGTCTCTACCACCCAAAGGAAAAATATACGCAAATGAAATGTTTCAAAAACTAAAATAGAAAAAAATCTTATTATACGTAACATTGTAAAAGTAAATAATATTTATTTGTTAGGAACATTTCCATAAAAATGTAATAAAAAATGTAAAGTACAATAATTTTTTTTTTTCAATAAAAAGCTTGAAATTGCATATAAGAGAAAAGAAATTTTATCATACAAATTTTACTTCAAATTAAAGTGAAAAAATATTTAAAATAATTTCAAAAACAAAAAGAATGATTGAATTTTGAAGTACATAAAAATTGCCAGGCAAGATTAATAACAAAGGAAAATTGAATAAATAGCGATTAAGAGGAGGTCGCGTATCTCTGTCCTTTTCTAATCAAAGAAATAACTTTTTTACAAAAACTAATAACTTTAGCAAAAAATGAACAGAAAGCCGCACCTTGTATCGAAAAAAACAATGTTTTCTTTGATGAGAAAAAATTAATTTTATTGCTTCGTTCTCAAGAAAACCTTGAAAAACCAAATTATCCACCCTAACCTCTATGATTTAAGTTTTTCAAGGTTTTCTTGAAAACAAAGCAATATAATTAATTCTTTCTTACAAGATGCGGCTTTCTCTTTATTTTTTGCTAAAGTTATTAGTTTCTGTAAAAAACTCAATTTTCTGATTAGAAAAAGACAGAGATACGCGACCTCCTTTTAAATCGAAAAAATCTTACAATAATTCTTTAAAAACTTGAGTAAAATGAAATAAATATCAAATTAAGCAACTACAGCTTGGTGAAAGTTTTAAAACAAAATAAATAACCAACAACATTTGTAAATTGTCGAAAGTCGCCAAATAATAGTGATTTTGTGGTAAATCAATAAAAAATTGAAAATAGCAGAACATAAAAACAATTTTTATTTTCGTATTTTAATTTTAAAATATTAATAAATTTAATTTAAATATTGCAATCACTTATATTTGATTAAAATATGAGTGATTGCAATAGTCTTTTCGATTCAGTAAAATAATAGGAACGTAAAAATATACTTTTTGCTTTCTCATAGAGAAAGCATTGTATCGATACAAAAATTTTTTTTCCCATTTTTTCATTAATTTATTCATATTTTCACTCAAGAAATCGAAAAAAGTGGTTTCCAGAAAATGTCTGTATGTGTGTGTGTGTGCGTGCGTGCGTGTGTGTGTGTGTGCGTGCGTGCGTGCGTGCGTGTGTGTGTGTGTGTGTGTGTGTGTGTGTGTGTGTGTGTGTGTGTGTGTGTGTGTGTGTGTGTGTGTGTGTGTGTGTGTGTGTGTGTGTGTGTGTGTGTGTGTGTGTGTGTGTGTGTGTGTGTGTGTGTGTGTGTGTGTGTGTGTGTGTGTGTGTGAATTCAGTACGTCAGTTAGATCTCGAAAATTATTCGATGAATTTGCTTCAAATTTTGTATACAATTTATTTTTTGTTCTAACTAAGTGGGAAGCTATTGAAAATTGGTTTTCTTAGCGTAGTTTTCATTTTAGAGCCATTTTAAGAATTTAAAAAAAATTTTGATTTTTCATTTTTTTCTTTTATTTTACGTAAATTGCTTGACGAATTTACTTTGAAATTTGCATGAGAATTATTTGTATCTATCAAAAGAAGTATGGCTTTTAAAAACCGATTTTCTTAGCATAGTTTTAATTTTAAAAAATTGTTATAAATTTTGAAAAAAATTTAATATTTTAATTTTTTATCTATTTTACGTAAGCTACTCGATAGATTTGCTCTAAAATTTGTATACAAGTTAATTGCTACTGTCTTTATAAAACAAGCTTTTGAAAAATAATTTTCTTATCGTAGCTCTTCGATCTACGATCATTTTTATCCATCCCTGACTCTCTCTTCCTATTTCCTAATCATCTTTCACACTCACTAATTTTTCTTGAATAAAAATTATGTTTTTTACATTGAAATCACATTTTAAAAAATAAAATCAAATTACTCTAACTCAATTAGCTCTATGAGAAAGTATTGCGTCAAAGCACTTGGCAGCGTTTTTATTTTGGCAACATCGTAAGTCAGACTGGGAAAATGAAATTAAATGCTAATAATATAAACTTTTTTTTCACTTTTTACAAGTTATTACATACATCCTGTGACAACTAAAATGTAACATTGCTATTTTACAGATTGAATCTGACTTTAAAGAGCTATTAAAAAAACAAAAAAATCACAGTGACGATAAACATGCACATATAAATCTATGTGATCATCTTATGGTAACGTGGTCATCTTTCGCTGCAAAAATAATTTCTTTTAGCAAGAAAATTATAAGCGTTGTAGATCAATCAACGAAAAAAAGGAAGGTTGAAGATATAGATGAAATAACAACCCTTTTGACAAATGGTGCTGTATTGCCAAAGTCTGTATAGAAAAAAGATGCTTGGGTTCTTTTAATCAGTCCAACCAAACATCTCTAAATGAAACAATTAAATACTATTAAAATACTAATTAAAAACTAGAAAAATGTACTTTTTTCTAAACTATTTTTTAAATTTTGAATTCTTTATTTTCTCTGAATTACTTTCTATTTTTATTAAAAATTTCAATTTTGTCTTATAGCAACTTTTTTTTACTATTTCCACTTATTTGTAAAAACAGCTCTAAGAAATTAAATATTTTAATTGCTGTATGAATTTTATATTTCAGACCATGAAAAGATTTTAGGGTTTATGTTACTTCCAAGGTTAATAAACCATTCTTCGAGAATTGTTAATTCTTGGAAAATTTCAAGAACTGACAGTTTTAATGCTTTCATCATACATTTAGAGGTAATCATCAGAACATTATTATATTTTTTCTTATTTATTTGATATTTTTCAAATTCCCAATAATTGAAGTTTATTATTTCTTCCATACGTTATAAAAGCTTCTAAAATTTGTAATTTTAAACGATCATCTTTACGTACTTGTTCTGAAAATCGTGTAAAGTTATTAAAAAGTATCTATTATTTTATGATTTCAATTCTACGAATCAGATTTGTAATACATAAAATAGTATATTATTGACCCAGGATGATCAATATGCATCTATGGTAAAATATACTATTTTTTTGTTGCGAGACCGAGACACTTAAAGTTTTTCAGCAGGGTGTAAAATGGTAATTTTGCGGCCTGGAGGAAAAAATTTTTTGAATTATTCATTATTATTGTTATTCATTTTTATTATTTGTTCAATTTTTAGAATAAGCAATAATTAAAATATTTATTTCAGGAAACAGAAAATTTAGATATAAGAATAACGGAACTCATTGAAGAACGAGTAAAATTTTATAATAATAAAAATATCAATTGCTGTCAACCATACATTATAATGTATGGACCATTAGCATCCATAAAAGTAGCGTATTTAGTTCTTGGAAACATAAAATATGAATTTGAATCGCCTTTAAAGGCTGTAGATACATGTTTCAAGTCGTTTTTCACTTTACGCCTTGATTATTGTATTGCATGTCCCCATGTATGGTCCTTTTTCCATAGATGCGTTTATGGAATAAGAGGCATAAAGAGCGCAATAGCTTCAAGGAAAATTTTAGAACTACTTACAGAAATTAACACTATGCAAGTTGATTGAATATATATATATATATATATATATATATATATATATATATATATAAATTTATATATTTTATAAATTTTGCATAAAATTAACAATTTTTTTTCCTGTTTCTGTATGTTATTTGTATTTTTTTAAATCTGAAATTTATAAAGTTTTAAATTTTTCGTACGTAAAAAAATAAATATTATTTATTGCTATTAACGTTTTATTGTACCTTGAAAGTATTATTAATTTAAATAAAGTATTTATTTCAATCAAGTATATTTTTCAATAAATTTTTAATTTCAATTAAGTATTTCTTTAAATAAAAAAAGGATTTAAAAAGTATCTTTATTACTAAAAAATTTCCAACACAAATATTTAAAATGGATTTAGATAATGAAATCTTAAAACTTACGTGTGATCTATACAAGAATTTACAAATATCTCGGTCTGATATTCAAAACGTTATCAATTGCTTCAAAACTTTTATTTCCGATTGTTACAATCCTTTCCTTCTAAAAGAAGTGAATGCAAGACTCCGCAATGCAGTAACTAATGAAGTAAGCGACACCATTCAAAATACCTTTATTAAGTACAATAATCCATTCCAAAATTTTGATTCAGAAGATAAAAGACTTCGTCTATATAAAAATTGTGGTTTGTATATCGAACCGGAAATCAATATTTTAAAAAAAGAAGTGATTCCCAGATTACATGGAAATAGAGGAAGCTACAAAAACAAAGAAACAATGACAGTGCATTTATTAGTCGAAAATTCTTTTAAAAAATTATTTTAAATTAAAGGTTTGTTTCATGCGACTGTATCAAATATGAAGTCTCTTCAATCAGAAGAAACTTTATTGACTAATTTTATTCAAGGATCTTTGTGGAAAACGTTAATTAATAATTTTCATGAAGAAGAAAATGTTTTCCCATTAATTATATACTTTGATGATTTAGAGACAGGGAATACCCTCGGATCTCATGCAGGAGTAAATGAAATTGGTACTGTTTATGCAACAGTCCCCTCTTTTCCTCTCAATTTTGCTTCGAAACAGGACAGCATATTTTTGACAGATATTTTTTATTCTAGTGATAGAAAGAAATATGGTAACAAGTTAGTTTTTGAAAAACTTATCACTGAATTAAATAGCTTACGAAATAAAGGAATGGATATTATGATAGATAAAAAAATGCATAAAATTTATTTTATTACAGCACTTGTGATAGGTGATAATCTTGGTTTAAATGGTATTTTAGGATTTGTCGAGTCATTTTCTTCTACTCATTTTTGCAGAATCTGTTATGTTGAACCTAGTGAGACAAAAACATTAATTGAAGAAGATAAATATCTATTAAGGAATATAGAAAATTATAAAAAAGATGCACTGATTCTTAATGTTTCGCAAACAGGCATCAAAGAACGTTGTATTTTCAATAACCTGGAAGATTACCATGTAATTACAAATGGAAGTGTTGACGTTATGAATGATATAATGGAAGGTGTAGCAAACACTGTCATTTCCAAAATATTACTGTATTTCGTAGATAACAATTATTTTTCCGAAGGCATGGTAAATAATGTTTTAAAAACGATGGATTTCGCATTTGAATCATCTAATATTCCTGTACATGTATCACTCAGTTATATTAGATCAAATGGCCGATTAAAAGCGTCAGCTAGCGAGTTATTATTTTTTGTAAGGTACTTTAGCTTTATTGTAGCAGAATACATACCAGAAAATAACGAAGTATGGTCACTGTACACAAAGCTACGAGAAATCGTACATATTGTAACTTGCCCTTATATTTTACGATCATATCTGTTGCAACTGGAAATACTTATCGAAGAGCATCATGAATTATATATGAAACTATTTGGACATCTAATAGCTAAATTTCATATATTGATTCATTATAAACGAATGATGTTGCAGAATGGTCCCGTAATAAATATTTTTTGTATGAGGTTCGAATCAGAGCACAGGAATACTAAATCAATTGTACAGTTATCGTCATCAAAAAGAAATATCCTTAAAAGTGTTGCTATTAGACACCAATTAAATTTAATGCATTTAAAGTATTCCACATACAAAGAAATAGATATTACTTATGGACGTGAAATAGGCGACGATTTAGTGCATATTCTGTTTTGTTCAGCAGAAAATTGTTTGGCCTTAAGCAATGTAAACATCAATGATGTGAAGTACAAACCAGGAGTAATAATCATAACTGACATACATGAAAACGGTCCATGTTTTGGAGAAATAGAAAAAATTTTTATCGTAGATGATAAAATTTATTTTAGATTTACACCATTTATAACCATAGGGTTTAACAGGCATTATTATGCATTCAGTGTTATTTTAGATGAAAATAAAAAAATGGTGGATTATAATTCCATGCCTTCAAGAATACCATGTCTATTGTGTCGAAAAGATAATGTTGATTATATAGCAACAAGATATTGCGTATAAAATATATAATCTTTTAATGCAATAAGAAGTTAACAAATATTTTTGAAACTAATACACAATATTTTCAATTGTAAAAGACTAACTTTGTATTTATATTGGCTATGATTGATATTATTTAATACAATGATTTCTTTGTTTGCATACTTAAAATTATTTATTGTTGCATTTAAAATTTTTTTTAATTTTCAGTAATCAAAAAATATTATTTATGAAATTATTCACAGTCATTCCATCATATACAATTTTAGATTTTTTTCAAATAATTTGCATTGATTTGTGTTAGTAAATTAGATGTTTCAATGCCGAAATGCATCGTACTCCTGCAATAGTTTAATGAATCAAAAAAAAAATTGATCTTTAAAAATAAAATTAAGTAATAATGATACCATTACATAAATGCATACACTTTCAAATAAATCATACATAAAATCTACAGCATAATTCTTAATTACATGGAAGTCTTCAATTGATTGAAAAAAACATTTTTCTTAGATACCTGAGTGGGTCAAATTTATCAATTGTATATCATTTTCATATTTTTCTTATAGAATTATCTTTGATAATTATCTAGTGTATATTTCTTGGCCCAGCATAAAAGAAGTGACAACGACTAGATGACAAGGTCTCTGTAAACTCGAGTCCATTTGAACCAAGATAGTTGCCTATCATCAAACTTTTTATAAAATACACTTTGTATTATTTACCATCAATTATTTCTATACCATCAGGGCGTAAATAATTTAATTCTTGTATCAATGTAGTTAAAATTAATGATTCCTTTTTTTTTCTATCAGTAGTTAAACAAATGTTCTCTAATTTTGATGCAGTGCTTCATGGTAAATATGGAATCGTAACATATACTGCTTTGATTCGACGAGAACCAAGGAGGTTAATAAGTCGTCAATATGATCGAAGAGAAAAGGTTACATTTTTTTTTAAGTTATTTTACTAACTTTTTCAAAACTTATCCAAAGCAAACCTTAGATCAAATTTATGAATAATTTTTTTTTTTTAATACATCATATTAGATACAATAACATGAAACGATTCTTTTATTTGTAAAAAAAATAAACAAGTGCATCTATTATCGATAAATATATGTAGGCCATTGTAATAGATGTTTGCCAAATTGTATTTTTTACCTATTAGATTAGTTAAAGAACTTGTACATTGTAATTTGCAAAAATACAAGCATATTTTAAATGTAATTCTTAGAAAAAGTATTTTATTAACTCTTGACAAAAAATTAATAGTTTTTGAGTTTTAATTTAGCAAAAATTAAGTTACAATTAAAACATATTTTTAGACCTTAAGCGAGTTTTATTTGATTGTGAAACATGAAGTGAAATGTTCTGTACACATCAAATTTTCTTCTAGATTCGTACATTTACTTGTAAATATTTGTTATAAACAAGTGTTATTTATTTTCAGTTACACAACAATTTGTTAAAATTAGGAAAATATTGAATAAATAACATTTATCAAAAAATATTAATTTTATTTTCAAGTTTATTTATTATAAAATTTATAAATTTTTAAGAGTGCTTACAATTAATATCAATTAAAAACTTTAATGTACTCTTTCATGTCATTATATATTCAAAATAAAGATATATATGTTAAAACTAAAATTTTATCTTGCATATATACAAACATCATATACATAAACTTTCGCATATATAAATAAACTATCTAATGACTTTCAGGCCATTTGAAGACATCATTAATGAAGAAAGGCATGTATTCAAAATTCCGAAATATTAGTCATTTTCCACACTGTTTAAAAAACATTAAATTTAATGCAAAACTGGAAGCTTGCTTCCAGTCTGTACATGAAACTTTATAATTATATCGTAATTTTAATGCAAAATTGCATAAAAATTGAAAATTTAACCGTAATTTTACTATGAAATTGCATAAAATTTAAAGTAAAAATAAAAATTACATAAATGTTCTGGAAGCAAAATTCAATTATTTTTAACAGTATATAAATGATGTAAAAGTGGTCAAGATGAACTAAAGGTCAATGAGAGAACAATTATGAAAAAGGGCGTCTAGTATAATTGGTAGAAATATTTTTGTTGCAAGCTGTTGAAAAATGTTAGTTTTTGTAAGAAAATACTCATTTATGTTAATAAATATAGAAGTTTGGACATTCAATTGTGACATATATGAACAGGAGTTTACAATTTTCAACATTCTTTAATAATTTTAAGCAAAATCAATATTTAAACTTTTATTTAAAAAAAAAAGTAGAAAATATTAAAAACTGCTTATGTAGTTACAAAATATTAATATTTGAAAACTCCAAAGTATCTATTTTTAAAAATATGTAACGTAATTAATAAATTTTGACTAAGATTAACAGTTAAAAGTTATTGAAATAATTGATAGGATGATGCAAAAATTATATGTCGAAAAATGATAATAATTATTTAGAAAAGTTAAAAATTGTAAAAAGATGTTAGAAATTATCAAAATCTAAAGAAAAACTTGCGAAATGCTACATCTAGTAATATTTTGCAATACCCTTTAACACCATTAGACATTACTTTATATTTAATAACGTTTTAGAACAAAAATTGACAAAAAGATTCTTACCAGGGATTATAATTAATAAATCAAAAATATTAGTTATTTCCTATGAATGTTATTCAGGTACCAAAAATAACCTCCAAGTCAATAAAACATTAACTATGAGGAGACACATCTAATATTAAAATTGAAAATTTAAAAATATCTGTCACTTCCTATAGATAATGTCGAAGTATCCAGGATGATAATAAAAATTAGATCAAACATCATCTATGAGAAGGCGGATCTAGTTTTATAATTGAAAAATTAAAAATATCAATCATTTCCTGTAGATGATGTCCAGGTGTCCAGGATTGCCTTTAAGTCAATAAAACATCATCTACGAAGAAGTTCATCAAGTATTATAATTAGAAAATCTGAAATATCAGGCACTTCCTGTAGCCGATGTCCAGGTTGTTATAATAAACTCCAGGTCAATAAAACACCATCTACGAGAAAGCGCATCTAGTTTTATAGTTGAAAAATTTAAAATATCAATTATTTCCTGTAGATGATGTCCAGGTGTCCAGGATTGCCTTTAAGTCAATAAAACATCATCTACGAAGAAGTTCATCAAGTATTATAATTAGAAAATCTGAAATATCAGGCACTTCCTGTAGACGATGTCTAGGTTGTTACAATAAACTCCAGGTCAATGAAACACCATCTACGAGAAAGCGCATCTAGTTTTATAATTGAAAAATTGAAAATATTAATCATTCCCTGTAGATGATGTCCAGGTGCCCAGGATTGCCTTTAAGTCAAAAAAACATCACCTATGAAGAAGTTCATCTAGTATTATAATTATAAAATTAAAAACACCAAACACTTCCTGTAGATGATGACCAGGTGGTTAGAATAAACTCCAAGTTCACGAAACATCATCTACGAGAAAGCGCATATGAAATATTGTGAATGAGCGAAGAGTTTTTGATTAGAATTAAAAAATTCGCATCTAGTATTAGGCTAGTATTAAAAAAAACCGTGCTATGCACATGAATTAAACGTACGTAGTTTAAGAAATAACAATGCTATTGGTAGAAGCAAAAATACGAATGCTGTTACTGAAAATTTCGGTGCTAACCATTGAAAATCAAGATACTAGTTGTTGAAAAAATAGTGCTAATATTGGTATCTCAAAAATTGATACTATCATCAAGTATAATTAAACTGTAATAATATTTTTTTGTTCTGTTTCATAGCATATAAACCTTCTACTGTTAGAATGTTTTTTTACAGTGGAAACTTTTTTCCGTGTATCTTTGCCAATGAAATTCAACAGCTGGATTTTTTGTTTATCTGATGCAATAACATATGGCATTAATCACTCTGTCTTTGATATTTTTATTTGATAAGGTTCATGTGTGGTTACATTGTTGGCTAAAGTGCCTTCTTGTAATCTTCTGCGAAGCCCAAAATCATACTTAGAGGGAGACGTCAAAATTTCCATGATCATCTACAATTGTTTTGTTTCCTTCTTTAACACCAAGCCAGCCTGCATTTTCTAATGTAAGAGTCTGATTTGGATTAAATGGAGTGCATCCCATCATGAGACTTCTCAGATCAACATTTTTACTTTTATCTATCTCTACAGCATTAAGTTCATATCGAATTTTATCAAACAGATGACAAATGCCATTGTTATCGAAATTAGTTTTAGTTAGTGCTTGTCCATCTGGTTTTTGTAATTTTTCACATACATGGATGTAACTACATGATGATAAGAGGCATAAATCTTGATGCTGAATAGAAATACGGATTTCATCACTGTTATTGAAACTTAATGTGAAGTATGGTTGATGTGCGTGAACCTCATAATGAGCAATAGACTCATCAAATGCGACACCTGATTGAATGCTTAAAATGTCGTCCATTTTTCTTAAGGCAGCAGAGAATGATACAATTTATCTTTTTCCACGTACTTTGAGACCTATGCTTTTGGGAAACTGGATGCTCTTCCGTGTTAAAGGTTTGAGTACCTTTGGACGACTGATGGTGAGTTGACATGATGGCTGACTTATATGCACACTTGAATTATAAACAATTCCCATTATACAGATTTTATGTGAAGTCTGACAGTAATTTCCTCTTCTCGGAAATTCACTAAATTTTCGTCTTGATCAACGATTCGGATTTGAAGATGATCTATATTCTTAACATTGAGTGGTAAATATATGACATGCGATAGAACTTCTATGATTTTATATCCTGGAGAAACTTTTGGGAAAAACTCATGGATCGTGTGAACTTTTTTGTCGTTGATGTAAGCACCTGTAGTAATATTACACTCTACTCCAAGTGCGTTTATTTTCAATATCTCCACAGGTGAATTAGAGCTGTGATAAATCTTTTCATGAAGAACGTGACGAGTGAAACTGAGAAGACGTCCTATTGAATCCTGAGATCGAAGATCTATCTGATGGCTGCAATAAATTTTACTTTTGAGAGTATTGTTGTTAGCTTTCAAGGAAAACTCGATGTCCTTAGATCTCAAATCTTTTTGCAAAAATTAATTAATAGCATCAATTTCATATCTGCCAGTAGGAATAGTAATAATCTTCTCTCCGTTTATATAAAGTTTATTATTTGAATCGTCAACATTGGGAATCGAGTTGAATGTTATAAGTTCAACTAAACCCAGAAGTTTTTTTTTTTAACTTGACCATGACCGATATGAGGTTTCATAAATAATCCCATTCCAGTTTTATATGGTTTAAGGTAGAGACCTTTTCCTAGAGCTAAAGCTACCATAGTTTTACTATGTCTCTTTCTTTCTTCATAATTTTTCTGTGCAACTTTAGCCTCATTCACTGCTTTAGCTATTCCAGCAGCTCCTCCAGCCAGAGCACCACTTAGTGTTGCGAACAATGGTATGAGAAAAGGCAGAGCGCCACCTATTTTTGATAGAATAGGTAGAATACGTGGAATGATAATTTTTTTCTTACCGCCAACGATCTTGAGAGCTGCACGTGCACCTTTTAAAGCGGACTGAATAACTTTGCGAGAATGTTTACTTGGTTTTAATGATTTTTTACTTGCAGTTACTAATTTACTCAATTTTACACTCATTCCTGTCTTTCCTTTTAATTTCATAGCATTTGGAACAACAAAAGCAGTTGCTTTTTCGCTAAGACTTGCATTTTTGGCTCTAACGCGCTGCCAAGCTTTATCAGCGAGCTTCATGTCAGCTACTTTTCGATCAGTATTTTTATCAGAATAAGATATGTCATGTTCTTTGCATGCTTGAAAAGCTTGTCGATCCGACAACTGAAAGTGTGTCACGTTCTAATCACATTTCGGCCATAGACAGGAACAGAAAATCTGCAAAAAAAAGATTGAGATTTGATGAATCAAGTTATATCGTAAACGATATTAATGACTCGGGTTCGGCGTTTGAAAATGATGCTTCTAATGGCGATGATTTTTCTTCGATAAATAGCACAATGATGAATTCATTATTCAATTCCGCAAATTCATCATTTAAATCTATATATTCACCATTTGTATCTGCGCATAAAGAAACTGAACCGATAGACTTTTAATCAATGCTAAATGGAAGCCGCAGTAAAATCGATAACATATACGGAGTGAGAAAAGTCAGTGGGGTATACATGATGGGTGATTCACAAATTTAATTTAATGATAAAATGAGAAAAGTGATAAATTTAAGTTTTCCTAAAAGCAGTGGTCTAATGGAATTGCTTTTCAAAAAAAAAGCAGATGATAATCTTTTGAGTATAACAGATCGCAAGAACTATCGCATTATCCCGGAAGCAACAAATGCCCATAGAAGAAGACATAGCAAAAGTGAGAACATACACTCTTCGAAGAGTAGAAAATATTCAAAAATCATAGCACCAATTATCCGCAGTGATCGCAGTAGAATGTCTGCCAGCGGAGGAGGTCCCATACCTAAATATAAAATAGAAAAAAGGATAGTTTCAAAGATCTAGTCTACTGGGATGATCCAAATGAGCTTGTCGAGAGACTTCAATTATTAATAGCTTAACGATCCGCTGGAAATAATAATCACAACAATGAAATCCAATCAATTATAGAGGAGCTATGTGAAGCCGGACATATATATTGACCTACACAATTTTCAAATCAATAGTAGTAACATGAGTCTCGATGTGTTTGGAAGAAAACTTAAAGGCTCGCAAGTGAGTCGTGGTCCTCAAAATATTGGATTCAATTTTACATCAGATGGTAATTTTGATTTAGAAAATAAGCAGCTTTGCAATATTGGATAGGCTGATCATCCAAATGAAGCAATTAGTTTGAATTCACTAAATAATATCGTACAGAAAGAAGTTGATTACTTATCTTCTAAAATTATAGAAGTTGCTAAAGCTATACAAAAATATGAGAACAAAGTTAAAATATATAAAGCAGAAATAGACGAAAAATTAACCTATTCTATGATATGACTCAACGAAATTTTGCAAGTATTGAATATATAATTAAAGAAATGAATAGATAATCGGATATTGCTAAAGTTGAAGTTTAAGATGGGACGTCAAAGAGTAGTTGAAAAGCTACACAAGCCAGCACGTCGAAGGTACAACCAAAGAAAATATGACATACGCAGATTAGATGAGACTTGGCAAGCTGACCTTGTAGAAATGATACCTTATTTTAAGGTAAACAAAGGTTTTCGCTACTTACTAACTGTTATAGATATATTTTCAAAGTATGCATGGGCTGTACCTAGTCAAATCGATGAGTGGCAATGATGTTACTCTAGCCATGAAGTCAATATTAAAACAAGGACGGGTGCCATAGAATTTACAAACTGACCAAGGAGAAGAATTCTTCAATCCAAACTTTCAGAATCTTATGAAAAAGTACAAGGTAAATCACTACTCTTCACATAGCAATCTTCATGCAAGCATATGTGAGCGCTTTGATAGAACTTTAAAAAATGCAATGTGGTTAGAATTCTGCAAACAAGGAAGTTATAAGTGGTTGGATATTCTGCCTGAATTAGTGAAAGCATACAATTCAAGAATACATCGGACAATAGGAATCGAGCCTGAAAACGTTACGAAGATAAATGAAAAAGAAATCAAGAAAAATTACCCAACTGAAAGAAGACCTGTGAAAAAACCAAAATTCAAAGTAGGAGATAAAGTGCGAATAAGTAAGATAAAACAAGTTTTATAAAAAGGTTATACACCAAATTGGTCAACTGAAATTTTCACAATAACAAGAGTTGTTGAAACTAATCCTATAACTCACCATGTTAAAGATTATCGTGATGAATACGTCTCTGGCGGCTTTTATGGAACGGAAATTCAACAAACTATGTATCCAAAAATTTATTCGGTAGAAAAAGTTTTAAAGAAAAGTGGTAAACGTGTATATGTTAAGTGGTTAGGTCTAAATAGCAAGCATAATAGTTGGATGAATGAAAATGAGATTATTCGAATGAGCCAAGATGTATTTTACAACGTATTTCAGTGTAATAAATAAAAAAGAAAAAATTTAATTTTATTATGTTCATTAATTTGAGTTATGTATAAAATATTTTTACTATTAAAATTTTCTTTTTATGATTCAATATAAATGTAATAATTATGAGTAGTAGTGATAAAAAAAAACAATTACATAATGTTTAATAATTTTCATTTATTCATGTATTCTTATTATGTACAATTTACAATAAATAATTTGAAAAATAATTTGATGAGTATATTTTAAGCCCGATCGAATTTAAAAGCAGATCCTCCCAGATATATTGCAATCAAACGCAGTTTATTTGCATTATCACAGAGATTGTAGAAAAATTCTTCATCTTTTAGGATAGCAGATGAAATCTTCTCTGGTAAGGAGACTTGAAAGCTTTGGTCGAAATCTGCTACGACCTTGGTTCCAAATCTTGTCTTGACTTGTTTCAGTGCAGTCACCATGTACTGCTGGTCTTTTTCTAAGTCTGTGACTTTCTTCCTTGGCAGGAAGTCGCTTCCAGCAATCTTGTTAAGTGTAGATAAATCCATTCTGAAAACAAGAAAAAGTAAAAAATTAAAATTTCTGTTAAAGAAAAATTTTTATGGAAAAAAATTATGTTTTTTGGTAAAAAATAGATTGTAACTTATTTAAAAAATTAGTCGATTTTAGATTTCTTCGTGCAAGGTTGACCGTCCTCAAGCTCTTAGATTACTTGTTTGCGCTCCTTATTGTGGTCCGTTGGTTGATATAGCCCATTCTCCACTTCGATGTCTGCCCTTTCCATTGCTACTCGTAATATATCCTTTTTTTCTCCTTCCTGGGAACTTGCCCCCTCCATTGATGGATGTCATTCATGAACTCCTCTAACACATCATACTCAACAATAATTTGCTCGCCTTCATAAAGTGTCATCCCCACTCGCTCCGCACTATTTTCATTGGGTAGTTCATCCCTTTTCTCGCTTTCCCTCTCTCTTTCATTCTCTGTAGCATCCATCTCCACTTGTGTATCACCCTTCCTCATTTCTACTTCCCGCTCTTTTTCTTTTTTTTCAGCAGCCATTTTTCTTGCATATTCCCTCTCTACTTCAAGTGCAGCTTGCGTCATCTGTATTTCTTCAATTTGATAATGCTTCCAAGGTAAAGTATCTGTACTATCAGGCAATAAAAATCTCTTATCATCGTGAGGACTTAAAACAATTTTCCTCTGTTTTTCAGTATGCACAGTATGCAATTTTGAACGGATATTGCACTATTCACGGTATATAATAGTAAGATCCTGAAGACAGCTTCGGTAATCCTCAAAAGTAATTGATTTTTTAACAACACTGGACTTTATACCTTTGGCTTTCATTATAACTTCTCCTCCATCGATTGAAATACTATACATTTTATTCATTTTATACATATATTCATCTTTCATCAAACCCCGAACTTTCTTATTAACTCGAGGAATTTCGAACGGATTATTTTCTTCATAATCGGAAGTATCAAATTTATGTATTCCCTCTTTCATTATTTTGTACATGTCAACGTCCTCAACTTCGTATATGAGACTTTCAGTATCAGTATACAGAAGTTTGCATTTGTCTCCAACTCGCTTTTTCATATACGAATAATGAAAATCATAAACTAATGTTTTTGATAATTCTAAAATGCAAAATCCAACATAAATTAGTTTCTTGATTGTGATGCTCGTTCTCTTCATTTGAATGGCAACCAAATTCTCATCAAAAATAGCATGGCTGTGAAAATTTGGTAGAGCTATGCGTGCTTCTGCTCCATATCTATCAGTGAATTTATTTACTAATTGGACATCAAGTCAAGACCGCTCTCGTTCAATGCACGGAAAAAGTTTTGCCTCAATAAAGATGATGCGCGTCGCACTAGAAAAAGTGATGCCTTTTGCACCGTGAATCATGAATAATGCTTCGCATTTCATAATTCATGCATCACTTTTTGTAGTGCATAAGCTCTGAAACACAATGCGCGAGGAGGCGGCACACTATATTTCATCGCCTACGGTGGCGCCGCATCGAAAAACTTGATGCATGTTCGATATTTATCGTGCATGCGAGCCACTTTGTGGAGCGTTTTAAAAACGCACTATCTTTTATGATGTGAAACTTTCTCGGTGTGCGCTTTCCATAGACAGCATTGATTAACAATTTATAAAAAAGTTTTTCAAATTTGTTCTTTGCCTGCATTCTTTTTTAAGTATTCAATTCCACATAAGGTTTGAGCCATGCCTCCTGCTTAAAACTCAAAATTTGATGCACTTTTTTCAATCGAAGCCCATTTTCTAACACTTGTCTGAGTGTTTGATAGTGAATAACATATCTCTCCTTATTCTTCAAAGTTGTGAGAAGTTTCTTCTGTATCGAGCCATGTGGCGCACTGTGCTCTACGCAGAATGGAAAATCTCGATGTGCATCGTGTATTTCCTCCGGATACTCCAAGTCTACTTCAGCAATATATCCAATATCTGAATCTGGCGGTGCGTTGTAAAAGTTTGGATTCGTCTCATATTCTACCCATTTGAATTTTCCGACTGGCAAATATTGAACCATTGCTCATCAATAAAGATTATTAATATCAAAGTACATAAGTGTTTTCATTTCCTGTTTTTCATCATATGAAGAGCCCATATATGGATTGTTCGCCTTGGCATAGCGATTACAGCATTGACTTATTCCTCCCTGAATACCTGCTTCAATGAACATCAACATATCTACATCTGTAGGAAGTTCAAGTTCTACCTTCGTCATTTTTAGCGCTGCTGAAAATGTCAAGCCTGGAGACGTATAAAAGTGAGCTGGACATAAACCGTAAGCTTTGAGAGATGTTTCTCGAAAAATTTCAAATACATCTGCCAATAGTAAAACATCTGTTTTTAAGTATAAATCCGAATACTCGCCTGATGTCCTTATATTGAACTTACTCCAGACTTGAATAGCATGCTCATAGTCTTCATCAGCAATATGAGAATCAGTAAGTTGGATATAAAACTGATTTTCCTCTGGCAATTGCATAACTAATAATTTATCTAATCCATCTACAAAATCATATGGAAATATACCTTTGCGTTTGAGAGAATCAATTTTCTTATCTGTAAATCCATCAATTCGAAACTCTTTTATCAATATCGGCACATTTTCCAAGTATGATGCAAGCTTTTCTAATGACGAAGGAAGAAAACACCAAGAATCTATGAATCTAAAACTTAGGTCACTGCCATCTATGTATTTTGTAAAAGAAATATATTTTTCCTTATTATGTGGCAATAGCGTAACTCGTCCTCCCATCAATGAAGATGTGGCTATCTCTTTCAAAATGAAGTGTGTATCGTAATTGAGGTTATGAAAAACCACAGGAATAAATTTTGAATACTTGTAATTCAAATTACATGAATTATGTGCTGCACCTCTGAAACTAATGTAAAAAAAAATAGATATTTTAAAAAAATTTGCATGATAAAGTAAATTTTTTTCATTGAAATGTAACTATGATTAATATTTTACCATCCTGTGAGATGACAGTGATCTCGTACTGCGAGTTCTTCATCACGGATTAGTTTTCGGCATATGTGACAAATGGTTGACCACTGGAAAGATAATTCTTCTAAATCCGTAAGTTTTAATAGTTTTGGATTCTTGTAGAGTTTATCAATTTCCTCACTGATTGATTTTAATTTTTGAACAAACCATTGTGCAGGAGTCTGTCCATCTTCGATATTCTTTCTATATGATTTATAAGCGGATAATCTGTCATCAAAGCTATATTTTATATAATATCCTATGCTATATGCTTCATGAAGTTGGAAGGCAGTATCATTCATTGTAGGCTTCAGTAAACATTCAAAATCAGCATAAATAATAAAAGGAACTTTTTCGCTCTTATAATAATCTTCAAATTTCAGAATGTTGTTCTGGGAGCCAGGTAGATTAATTCGACAATAATTCAAATTTTTACAGTCATTTTCATGAACTTGCAATCTTTCTTCATTATAAAAGACTTGTAAACATCTTTCACAATGGAATGATTTTACATGTGTCTTAGATAGTTGAGATCTCAGAAGACGAGACATGTTTTTTATCCAAACGTAGTGGTATTTAGGTAAACTCTTATCATCAGAATGATTATCTTTTTTCATACTCATCGATGTGAAAGTCTTGGATGATGAGTATATTGACATGCTTTTCCTTTTTTTCCGATGTAATGTGGCAAGGTGATACTTCAAACTTTTGTCCAAACTCCTTCAACAAGTACACATTTACTGAAATATTATTCAGTTTTTCAAATTTTGGAACATTTTTAATTGTCACTGGAAATTCTATGTTATTAAATTTCAACTTGTTCTCATGCTTGCTACATTGATTAACTTTATTAGTATTAGTTTCACTTGGATATATTGCTGAGAGGATAGCATACTTGAAACATTGATTGTCATTGGTACGAACATTGACACATGCTTTTTTCTTTTGTATAAATGGTGGTAGAGGAATGTACGAGCTGCCCTTGATCGGAGAATATTTTTTCATATTCATACTCAGACATATAATGCTTTTTAGAGCCCAGCCAGAATCTTTTTCCTGAAATTCTTCTATCTGTGTTAAAATAGAATCTTTGATATTTATTTTGAACCATTCTTCTAGATCCGTTGACATGAAAATTGAAGCACTTGTGGTTGTAAAATATTTAATATCTGTTAATTCTTCACTACTTTTCTGTATGGAAAATTCTGCGGTGAAATCCGAATTCACTTTCAGAGCACTATATTCTTTTAAGCGTGATTGTACATGCACTTTAAAGAGTTCTTAGGCGTCGTTTAAAAAACTTAAAATATCCACTTGATTTATATTTACCACTACGCCAGTTTTAATTCTGTTTTTGAAAGTTGACTGCACATTTCGCCATTTAACAGAAGCTTCTGTTTTTTTAGATTGCATACCACCTCCTCGTTGAAGATGTTCAAATTGAACTTGAATACCCAAAAGATGTAATACACAAGTTCGACATCTCTGTGCTTCTTCTCTTGTAAGATCAGAATTGACAATTTTTTCATTTAATTTCTCTAAACTACCATTGCACATGTCTATCCAATAATAAAGATCGATATTGTTCAGTTCATTTACATTCTGTAAAGTATCACGGAGTAGTTGCACAAAACGTTCAAAGAAATTAATTGAAGACATTTTTTTTTTTTTAATTTAAAATAACCTTTCACAAACACAAACTTTCACGATTAGTAAAATTTAGTCCCGATGACTATATACACTCACGACTCCTCTGACGAAGTATGCTCACCCAGAAAACTTCATTCCTTTTTAAAGGTAAAAATAATATAAGGAGAGATAGAAAATTCAATTAACTAACCAAATGTAAAACGGAGTGCAAGTTTTTCAGAAAAAAGAGAGGTTTTTACAGGCAGGGATGAATTTTTTTTTGAACCTATCAGAATCATTTCTTAGTTTTAACCAATGAGGATTGAGCGATTTTCCATCATCCAATCTTAAAAAAGTTAGAGGCGGAGTTACTATCATCTTTTAGTTTAACCAGTGAAAACTAATCTATTTTCTGTCGTCCAATCTTTAAAAAGTAAGGGGGGAATTGCTTGTCATAAACTTACGATTTGAAAATTTCTTATTCTCATTTCCCGATATTAATTCATACTGAAACATCCAAGCTACGTGATAGCTAGAACTTGTGATTACGATATGCTGTTCAAAAATTATATCATGCAGTCTGCGGAAGAAGAAAGCATTTATATATGTGATATTCAAGGATTTCAAAGAATATCAGAGGATTCTTTTATTTTTAAAGAAGTTAGTCCTTTATTATTATCCTCAATTTTAGAAAAACAGCTTTACCTACAGTCTATGTTTTCAAATCTTCAATTACATGGGAGGAACTAAATACAGAAGAAAAATGCATAGCTCAGTGGGTGGAAAGGTTCCATCACGGTATAGCATGGAATTCCGGAGATATTCCATATCATCGTCTACAACGTGTTTTCCAAATCTGCTCACAAGGAATCAAATTATTCGTCAAAGGAGAGCAGAAAGTGCAATGGTTAAAAAATCTTTAACCAAGTGTGTAAGTAAAAATATATTTAAATTTTTTATATTCAAATTAATCATTTTCTTAATACTTTTTTATACTTTTTTATACTTTTTTTATACTTTTTCATACTTTTTTTATACTTTTTTTATACTTTTTTATACTTATTCATACTTTTTTCATAATTTTTTTTACTTTTCTCATACTTTTTAATACTTTTTTTATACTTTTATATTATAGTTTAATTATTCTGTTTATTTTATTCGCAGGTTAATTTCAAATGTTGAAGATTTTGGCTGTCTAGCATTAGAAGAAATAATAAGTGATATACGCCACTTCTGCTTGAACCACGTTTTCTGTATAAGAAGAAAAAGACCCGTGTGTGCAGTTAATAATGCGATTGCTATACGAGCATGGCTACGAAATTACTTAAATATTAATGATAAAGATGAAGTTGATAATTATTCTAAACAAAACAAAAAAATGGAATGTACATGCTTATATTTTGCATATGATTAAAATTTTTCTAATTTTTTCATTATTATCTTATTAAAATACTATAATAATTGCATTTTTAAAATGAAATAATAATTGTATGTGATTTTAAAAATAAAAATTTTATCAATGATTATTATAATTTCATTTAATATTCCCAAACCAACTACTATTTTTAATTATAATAATTTATTCAAGTGAAAATTTTTTTTTTTTATAAAATAGATTATATCACAGGAAGGCTGATGAAATAAGCGAGTTTAAGATTTTATGAACTATTATTTATTTTTTTTTTTTTATTGAATTAAAATTTTTATTACATATACACATTTTTCGCCAGTTACAAAATTCTTTTTACATTTACATAAAATACATATACATATACATAAAATTTATTTTTCAATACAATTTTCTAATCAAGCCATGTGGTATCTTCTTTTATAACGGGACCACTGCATGATGAAACTGTCCCCTCATCCTCCTGCGTTGATTTAGGGAATCTGGCATTCTCATCCTCCTAGTTAGACTTAGGAAGCCTTGCATTCATCATAATTTTTTTTCCTGAATTTTTAAGCTGCAAGATTCGTCTTGCAGGAGGAGGTCTATTATCCTGGATAGTAGCGCTGCCATTCACCTCTGAAAAAGAAAAAAAAAATTAATTAGTTATTTAGATAAAATTATTATTTTCAGAAAAAATAAATATTTTATATATTTTTCTTTTTTATTTTTTTTTAATGAAATATTTTTTGTTTTTTCAACTTACTTGTATGAAGACCCGAGGGCCCTGGTTGTGGCGAGTTCTCCCGAAGTTGTGATTCTAAAACAGAAAAAATAAATATATTAATCTTCTTTATTTTTTAATAAAATATTTCTTGTTTTTTCAACTTACTTGTATGAAGACCCGAGGGTCCTGGTTGCGGAGAGTTCTCTCGAAGTTGTAATGCTGAAACAAAAAAAATAAATATTTCAATCTTTTTTCTTTTTTATATTTTAATGAAATATTTTTTGTTATTTTTAACTTACTTGTATGAAGACCCGAGGGCCCTGGTTGTGGCAAGTTCTCTCGAAGAGGAGTTCTTACATCCTCGTTGTTGACTTTGGGAACTTTCTTGGGTGCTGCTTCGCACGAAGAGCAACTCGATCAAGTTCCACTGGAGCTCGAACTTGAACTTGAACTGGAATTCGAGCTCCATGATCTTTTTCTCGAGCGCTTTGGGCTTGCCCTCGGAGTTTCCATATTTTCAAATCCTTAATATAATTGCTGCATTGAAGCAGACTGCGGCATCGGTGGCACTAAAAAAGAGAACAAAAATAATAAATTATTGAAAAAAATATATAAAAAAACTATTAATCATGAAAAAAGAAAAAAAAATTATTAAATATTACTTACATGATGATATTGCATCCATCGCCCATATTATGTGATCTAACATTAACAAGATCAACGACCCGTTCCTCATTATCCATTGGATTCGATCCCTCATTATTTCGAGGCTTGCACTAGTTTTGTTTTCTTGGTTTTTTTTCCGTTTGCTATTTTTTATTTTTCTAAATACGATTGAGATCGAAACTTAAATTTTTCAATCTTACTTCAGGAAGCTGGAGAGACGATTGAATACTGAACATTGCATGCATCACAGTATTTATACAAAAAAATTTACAAAAATTACCAACCTGCAAATAAAATTTTTTACAATCCTCCGAGTATTTTCCACGCCCTCTCTTCTATTTAAAAAAAATGCATTCGCAAAGGGCTTCGATCTCAAAATTAAATGACCGATGTATCATTTTAGGAAAAGATTAAAAGACCTTTTTTCTCAAAAAAAGATAAAATAAGATAAAAGGTGACTTTCAAAAATATAAACCTGTCAAGAAAACCTTTTCTGAAAAGAAAAAAATCACCAATAACCTTATTTTAACTTGATACATAGGTGTAGAATGGGCACAATAAGAGTTTCAATTTTTAAAGAAATAGGTATTTTGAAAGAAAAAAGATCGTAAGATAATAAACATGAAAACCAAAAAAAAATGTTTCTTTTCTCAGTAAAAGAAAACATATTTTACGAAAAGGAAAAAAAAGTTTAATGAATACAATAAAGCCAAGGTACTCCCTAGCATAACCAAACGTGTTAAACCCGGTTACTTTTCTTTATTTTCCACCGTCCGATCCTTCCTACTCCTGCCAATCTTACTCTGGTAACTCACTGAAGCGTCCGGCAACAGGAGAAACACGTATTTTCCCCCTCCCGAAAGGAAAAAACGTTACAATATATAATTTTTTATACATAAATAAAAAAATTAATATTTCACAACAATTAATTTTAAAAAAATAATTAACTAAAATAGAAATATTTTAAATTTTTATTCCGGAAATATTAATTTATATCATAATTGCGAATAAAAATTAAGATGGCGAAAAGAAGATCAGAGATACTGATGCGAAAATTAGATAATCTTGATAAGACCTAGAGGAAGACGTAAATACAAAGCAAAACGAATGGATGAAAGCTGCGTCATATGAGCTGACATTGTTGTTTTATAAACAACAAGAGTTGGATGACAAAATCAATGCAGCTAGTCCAGACAAATCCATAGTCTTTACTTTAGAAAAAACTGCAGATGCGGGAACAAAAAATTTAAAAGAACAAATAAATGAATTGTCAAATAAGATACAAAACTTATTAGAAGACAATATTATGATTAAAAATCTTTTAAATGAATATAAAAAAGAAAATAAAGACTTAGTAACTAAAAATGAATCTTTAAATGAAGAACTGATTAAATTAAAAAAAAAAACGATAAATGACGCTGAAGCCATTAAAATGGTTCGTGACAATTTAACTTAAAAAATAGATGATACTGCTTAAGAGCAAGAAGAAAAAATTAATGAGTTAAAAGAAAAATAAAAAAATAATGGGATTTGAGCGCAAGGTTCCGAACCTTATAATAATAAAATAAAAATTCCTTTGCCGAAATATGAGGGCACGGAGGTTGAAAGGCCTATGAAATTCTTAAATAAATTTGAGAATTATATAGCTTCATAAAAATTAGAGCTGGAAGAAACCCTCGAATTATTGCATACCGTATTGCAAAAAGAGGCAAATGAGTGGTGGTACATCCATCAAGATGATGTACTTACCTATGAAGGTTTCAAAATTTTATTTCTTGATAGATATTGGAATAAAGATGTCCAAAGAACAACTCGAAGAAAAGTTGAATTTGGACAATTTTATGAGAATGGCAAACTAAATCGTATGGCTTATGCCACTCAAGTATATGATTTCGCCAAAGAGCTAAATCTTCAATATTCTGAAGAAGAACAAGCTGAGAAAATCAGCAAACATTTCAGCAGAAATGTTAGGCAAGCCATGCAACTCTCTCAAAAGAGAGATAAAAACACTATATTTAAAATCTTGTCAGATTTTGACAATGATGATAAACTGTAAGAAAAAAGAGCAGCTAATAAAAACAATAGTCAACAAAAAACGTTCAATAAAAACGAGAACACAAATAAAGCTTATTATAATTCAAATAATAATGCACAAAATCAAAATGGCTATAAACAAGAATATAAAAAACCTCAACATGATCCTAGTATAAATGTCACTAAAATTGAAGAAAATAAAAATAAACAAAAAACTCAACAGCGTGAAAAATTAAAATTACCTGTAAATAAAAAACTATTATAAGAAAGTAGCAAGGAATTAGATGTCTTAAATATAGACATAAGCGACGAAAATAATGATGAAAATCAGGAAAACTAAATAAAGTTGCACCTGAGGTCAATAATACAAGGGGTAAGGTTGCAACTAATGAAAAAACCCCAAAAATAGTATCTTCCATGCAAAAAAGCATAAAACATGATTTAATTCATGACATTGACCAAAAAGAGTCAAAAGAAAATAATATTATATGTTACCCAGAAATTGAAATAAAATTAGAAAACATAAATGTCAAAGCTCTAACCGATTCAGGTAGCGAAGTTACCTGCACATCAGAGCAATTTTATTTTCAGAATTATGAAACATTTAAAAACTGCCCCTTATTGCTAATAACTGGGAAGTTTATCAAAACAGCTAAAGGCACAAAAACTACAAGAATAAAAAGGCAATTATTAGTAGAAACAAAGTTTAAAAATGTAGAGATAAAAATAATCTACTTAATGATTCCAAAATTAGTCAAGGATGTTATCATTGGATATGATACTCAAAAGGCTTTGAGTATGATTATAAACACGATGCTAGAAGAAATATTAATAATGGTTAATGGTAAAGATATAAATTTATCTTATACCGAAAAACAAATAAATTCTTTAGCATACTCAGCTATGCAAATAACCGAAGTGTATGAAGGCGACAATGATCATAATTCATACGACTTCACAATGGAAAACGAGAATCATCAAATTCTTAATTCCGAAAATTATTTTAATATAACTGAACTCACTAATGATGAGATTCAGGAAAAAATGAATGAATGTGATAATATCACAAACAAACAAAAACAAGAATTAACATTATTAATAAAAAAGTATAGTAGAGTGTTTAGAAGGGCTCCAGGTTTATTGAAATCATATCAGCATGATATCAAACTTGAAGATGATCATCCATTTTATTCTAGACCTTATCCGATTCCTATAAATCATAGAGAAAAGGTACTAAGGGAAAAAGAAAAAATGGAAGAATTAGGAATTATAAGGAGATCAAACAGCCCTTATATAAATTCTATAGTTACAGTAATTAAAAAAGATGGCACTGTAAGGCTTTGTTTAGATGCTCGTAAATTAAATGAGAAAATAATTGACGATTACAAAGCACCACCTTCATTAGGAGAAATTTTTCTCAGATGTAGAGGGAAAAATTTCATGTCGAGCTTAGATTTAACGAGCTCGTATTGGCAAATCGAATTGACGGAACCAAGTAAAAAATATACTGCGTTTAAAATTGATAACAAAGTATATGAATTCAATGTAGCTGCTTTAGGCATAAAAACCAGCAGCGCTACATTGTTAAGAGGGCTGGACAATGTAATAAAAGATGTAGGAATTCGTGCTAGCTTTCGTAGATGATCTGCATATAAGGTCATCAACATTCGAAGAGCACATGGATCATATAAAGCAATTATTTAATAAAGCAATTAAATATAATTTGACATTTAATTTAAAAAAATCAAATTTCCTGGACACTTTATAACGTCAAAAGGAATAACACCAGATCCAGAAAAAATTCAAAAAATTTTAAAACACCAAGGAATGTTAAAGAATTACAATCATTTTTGGGGTTTGTAAATTTTTACACGAAATTCGCGAAAGGTTATGCGAATGAAATCTTGCCATTAATAGGATTATTAAGAAAAAACGTACCCTACGAATGGGGGGCAAGGCAACAAAAAGCCTTTGAAAGTATAAAGGATCTTTTCACTGGAAATATCATTTTGAAATTCATAGATATCGAATAACCTTTTATACTAACGACAGATGCAAGTGATTACGCAATAGCTGCAATCTTGTCACAATTAGACGAATATAATCATGAAAATATTGTCCCTTTTATTAGCAGAACATTAAAAGGTAGTGTTATAAATTATTTCACCACCGAAAAAGAATTATTAGCTGTCGTATGGTCCTTACATAAGCTTGACGCATACCTGACAGGTGCAAAAGAAGTAATTGTAAGAACAGATCATGAAGCTATTACATTTTTAAATAAATGTAAATTTTACAATTATAGATTGAGAAGATGGGCCTTGTCAATTTAAGATTTTATTATTTTCAATAAATTAAAAATAAATAAGCAATCAGAAAAATTGTTTGAAAGCTTCAAAAAAGCTCAAAATAATGATGCATATTGCGTCAAAATAAGAAAAAAATTAAAGGATTTAAAAAATAATAAAATAAAAAATCATAAATTTGAAAATGATCTTTTCTATAAAATAGATGAATCAGGATTAAAAATAATAATACCTGAATCATTATTAAAAGAATTCATAATGGAAACATACGATTTCTATGGGCACATTGGTCCCAAAGAAACGTACAAATTATTAATAGAAAGCTTCACAGCTCCTAAATTAAAAAAGCATGTACATAAAATTTTAAAATCATGCATTACTTGTCAAAAAACAAAATACTTGACCGTAAAATACAACGCAGAAATGCAAACCAATCGTAGTAAATGAAAAAAATGAAATACTATCGATTGATTTCTATGGTCCATTGCCAACATCTATAGGAGGCGTTAAATATATTTTAACAACTATAGATGTATTTTCTAAATACGTTGTAATGTATCCCATTAAAAAGGCAAATGCATTAACAACAATTAGAAAAATATTTAACGACTATATACCAAATTATGGTAAACCACAGTCAATAATGACTGACCATGGTACGCAATTTACGTCTGAAAAATGGATAGAAAAATTAAAAAATTAAAATATCAAAATAATTTATTCATCCATTAGACATCTACAGAGGAATATTGTGGAAAGAATTCACCGAGAATTAGGTCGATTCTTTAGAACTTATGTGAATAATTCACATAAATCATGGGCATCATATATGCAAAAAATTCGAAGCATAATGAACGAAACTACCCATGAAATAACAGGTTTTACGCCAACTGAATTACACATCGGCGAAAAACCAACGAGAATATGGGAAAAGTATTTTAAATTAGAAAATACTGACGTACCATATGAAAGAAAAATTTTCAATGCGAAAAATAAAATGCATAAGAAAATAAAAGATAGAGCGAATGCAAAAAACGCTAAAAGTACTCATTATCAATTTAATTTAAATGATAAAGTACTGCTCAAATCATTAAATGTATCAAGTGCAGATGATGATGAAATTGCAAAATTTTTTGAGATATATGAAGGTCCATATATCATCAAAAACATCATTGCACCAGATACATATCTATTAACTAATGAAAAAGATGTAGAACGTGGAAAGTTTCATATACAACACTTTAAACCGTTCTATGAGGCTAATGATTGAAATAAATAAAAATAATAAATTCAATTTATTGTAATAAAAAAAAAAATAAAAAACTTGAAAAGTCCCATATAGAACGCTAAGGTGTTCTAAAAGTTTTCAAATTAAAAAATAATACAATCAAATATTATTTCAAAAGAAAAAATAGTAAAAGACTAAAAAGCAAAGGAATGCAAAAAACATAGAGAAATACACATAGTATACAAGACATATGCTAGCAACGTATACTAGTATTTATGCATGCGTACACTTGGAATATAGAAAAGGTCAAAATCAACGACCAAAAATGTACAAAGTTAAGGGTAACAAATGTACTCACACATACATACACTTGAAAATAGACAAAAAAAATTTAGAAAAAATTTAACGTCACAGCTCATTATTAGTCACATCGTCAAGTTAGTCGCATCGTCGAATTTAAAGATTGTTTCTCCACACCTCTCATAAAAATTTAAAAAGAAGAAAAGAATAAGAAAAATGGCTACATGCCTAGGTAACAGTAGTACGCAAACAATGCGCTATTTTAATCAACGCCATATAACAACGTCAGTAAATGAAGAAAAAATAAAAAATAAAATTATAGAGTGTAAGGAGGATAACGATCCAGAGATGATTAGTAGCAACCTAGGGACAGTCATCCACCCTTAACACCTCACGCTTCACCCAGCCGAAACCTATGGACTTTGCTGAGCCGGGGTATTATTATTATACAAATAATTTTAAGGTGGATAAAACCACCAACACCCCAAGCCCTGAAAACTGGGAAAAAAATATTAAAAAGAAAAATAATAAAAGAAAAATAAAAAGCAAAGAAGATGAAGAAGAAAGATTTATAAATGAATTCGAATCAAAAAGAGGAAGTGGTAAAATAAAAATCTTCGCAGGACACAAACTAGATGAGTTGAAGGAGAAAGAAGAAAAGGAAAAGGAAGCAATAGATACAAATAGAGAAGATTTAGTAGGTGGTGAAGAAGATGTAAAAATATGGACAAAAAATATTGAAAAAAGAAACGAAAAACAAAAAATTAATTAATAAAAGTGAAAGTGTTTTTGTTAAGTTTAATAGATAAAAAATAAATAAAAAATTCTTTTAGTTAAGTTAATTTTTAGATTAGTAAAAATGAAAAAGAAAAAAGTTTAGTTTTAGTTTTGTGGACATAGAAAAAAGGAAAAAAGACAAAAAACAGAAGAAAATATAAGGACATAATGGAGTGTTGTAATAAAAAAAATAAAAGTGTTTTTGTTAATTAATAGTTAAAAAATAAATAAAAAATGTTTTTTAAGTTAATTTTTAATTTAGTAAAAAGAATAAAAGTTTAGTTTTAATTTTGTGAAAAAAAGGAAAATTAAATTTAATGAAACATTGAAGTGAAACAAAAAAAAAATAACACTTGAATTCAAAACAATTAAAATAAACAAGAACAATGCTAAAAACAAAATGATAATGTAAAAAACTAAAAAGAAAAAATTTTGGCTTTAAAAAAAAAATATTAAGTTAAAACAAAGAAAAGTGTTTTTGTTAATTAATAGTAAAAAATAAAACGTTAATTTAGTGATAGTATCATTTTTTAAGACAACATTATAAAATAAAAAGGAAGAAGAATAAAAGTTTAGTTAAAAATAAAAGTTTGATTTGTTTAAAGAAAAATTAAATTCTAGTTAAAGAAAAGTTAGTTTTATTTTAAGTTCTTAAATGAAAAAAAAAACAATTTTTTAAGTTTTCAGATAAAAATGAAAATATGATTATAATTTAAAAAAAAGTTGATTTAGTTTAAAAAAAAATGTGTTTTTTTATTAAAATTGTAATGTAAAAAGAAGAAATTATTTGGTTATTTTTGTTATGTAAAAATCGCATTTTATTTTGAGGGGCATACCTCCACACCGGGGTAGCATCTAAGTACGTTTTTTGTGTTTGTGCGCGCATATAAATAACGTCGCATAGTGAAAAATAGAATAGATTTTCACACAATCAATTAAATTAAGGTTCAAAATCGAATTTTAATTTTGAGGGGCAATGTAAGCGCCCGAGTATGTACGGCCCTGAAACCGTACGACACTAAAAACTGCGCGCGCAAACACCCAAAAAGACCAAAGTGGTTGAACATGCAAGCGCGCGTATGTACGTACACGCGCTTGCATGTGTAAGTACCGCTTAAAAGTACACAGCGGCTCTCCCTGTCTTCTACTAAGATAGAAGAGTGGGAGAGAGACCTGGGAGAGTTGATGCATACAGTGCGAGGAGCTTGTGGCTCTCGACACTCTTGGATCAGCTCTCTTAGCGTCAAGACACGCTTGCTCGTAGCACAAGTGACGAATGGCCTAACACGTGCTACAAGCAAGTAATTCTTAATCAAGCGCTGGATTGTCGTAGTTTGTCATATTGTAAATTTATCTAGTTTAATTAATCAATAAAGAGCGAATCCAAGATAAACCTTTATCCTTATCCTATTAACCTGGTGCAAAGCCCTGAATATTAAGGCAATTGGTCCTTAATAATAGCGGGCTTTACACATAATAAACCCAAGCATTATTAACAAATATTTCTTAAAAGTCAGCTATAGCTAGGCAAGGCGTCCTAGTTATAAACGACTTTAACAATAATAAAAGGAAATACAGAGCCCGCAATAGCTAGGTATGGCGCGCTAGTTATTTAACGATCTTTTAACGCGTCTTAAATATAGAATATTCTAAATAAGATTGTTTAAACTGAAGAATAATAGGATAAGAAAGTTACATGTTAAAGGTCAGTTTTAGACGAGGCCTTAGACATTTTTTACTGATCAAAAGTAGTTATAGAAGTAATTTCGTTTATTTTTAATAAAAATATGTATCAGAATTGTTTTCACTTGTAAATATCTATTTATATTAACAAATGAGAAACGCTAGCGAGTAAATTTGTTAAAATTCAAACAACAAGCCAAAAAAAAACGCTGCCAAGCGCTTTGACGCAATACTTTCTCATAGAGCTAATTGAGTTAGAGTAATTTGATTTTATTTTTTAAAATGTGATTTCAATGTAATAAACATAATTTTTATTCAAGAGAAATTAGTGAATGTGAAAGATAATTAGTAAATAGGAAGAGAGAGACAAGGATAGATAAAAATAGGGTAAAAATGAGGATCAATCTGAGAAAAAAGGTCAAAGAGGAAGTGAGGAAGTAAGGAAAGAGTTAGTGAAAGCGTTAAATCAGAAATCAAAAGAAATGATCGAAGAGCTACACTAAGAAAATTATTTTTCAAAAGTTTGTTTTATAAAGACAGCAGCCAATAACTCGTATACAAATTTTAGGGCAAATCTATTGAGTAGTTTACGTAAAATGGGGAAAAAATTAAAATTTAAAAAAAAAATTTGAAAAATTTGTTAGAATTGAAACTACCCTAAGGAAATCGGTTTTTAAAAGTCATCTTTCTTTTGGCAGTTGCAAATAATTCCCATGCAAATTCCAAAGCAAATTCATCGAGTAATTTACGTAAAATACAAAAAAAAAAATAAAAAATCGAAAATTTTTTAAAAGTTCATAAAATAGCTCTATTAAAAAAACTACACCATGAAAACCATTTTTGATTGCTTCCCGTCTACTTAGACAAAATAATAGATAGTATGCAAAACTTGAAGCAAATCCATTGAGTAATTTTAGAGATCTAATTGGCTAAATAAATAATATTTTCTTTTCAAAATTTCTTTTTTTAAATTTTAAAAATGCTCTAAAATTAAAGCTATGATAAGAAAATCAATTTTTGAGAATTTCCCGTCTTTTGGCAGACGCAAATAATTCCCCTGCAAATTTTAGAACAAATCTATCGAGTCCTTTACGTAAAATAAAAAAAAATAAGAAAAGAATCGAAATTTTCTTTTATATCTTTAAAATTCTCTAAAATCTTAACCACGCTAAGAAAATTAGTTTGTGAAAGCTTATTCTCTTCAGATAATAGCGAGTTGATTGTATAAAAATTTTGGAGAAAATTTATGGTATGGCTTACACAAAATAGAAGATAAATTAAAAGTAAAAATTTTTTTGAAAATTTTTAAAATGCTCTAAAATTAAAATTGCTCTAAGAAAATTAGTTTTCTAAAGCTTGTTTTCTTCAGACAGTAGCGAATAACTTGCATACAAATTTTGGAGCAAATCTATCAAATGGTTTTCGTAAAATAGAAAAAAAGGAAAAATAAAAATTTTTTTTAAAATTTTTAAAATGCTCTAAAATCAAAAGTGCACTAAGAAAATCAGTTTTCAAAAGTTTTTCTTCTTTTGACAGTCGGAAATACGTTCCATACAAATTGTCAAGCAAATTCTTCGAGTAGTTTACGTAAAATACAAAAAAGATGTAAAATCAAAATTTTTTTAAAATTACTAAAATGGCTATAAAATTAAAACTACACTAAGAAAACCAATTCTGAATAGCTTTCGCACCAGTCGATCGGAAAATTAAATTGTATGGGAAATTTGTAGTAAATCTATCGAGTAGTTTTTAAGATTTTATTGGCTTAATAAATATAAACATTTTTTTCAAAAATTTCCGAATGCTCTAAAATTAAAACTAAGCTAAGAAAATCAGTTTTTAGAAATTTATTTTATTTGGGCAATCGCAAATAATTCCCATGAAAAATTTAGAAGCAAATCGATCGAGTAGTTTTCGAGATACAATTTACTAATTGACATCATACACATACGCGCGCACACATACACACACATACATACAGACATTTTCTGGAAACCACTTTTTCCGACTCCCTGAGTCCAAATATGTACAAATTAATGAAAACATAGAAAGAAAAATTTTCATTGATATAATGCTTTCTTTATGAGAAAGCAATAAGTATCAAAGTTTATGAGTAAATGGTGCATTTAATCGGATTTTTTCACTTCAATAAAAAAATTAATAGGATTCAACAAATCTACCAAAATCTTATACTTAAAAAGTTATAAACAAATTTTTAATTTATAGTATTTTAAGGTTAGGTTTGTCAACTTTGATATCTAATTTGCAATCTAAGTTCATAAAAAAATAACAGCTCCACAAGATTTTTCATTTTAACTAATGATGATTAGCATGATTGTATTAATATGACTGCTTCGAGATAATTATGGCGTGAAATAATACATGCTCATCTGCCCCCGGTCGTTTAAAATAATTAAATTTTGAATACAAAATTAATTATTACTAATTTTAAAATTTAACACATAACATGCATAATGCCTGTTCATTCTTAAAAAAAGAAAATAAAATGAATAAAGACATTCACGCAACGTAAATATTTTAACAAAACTTAGGGTGTGAATTTGGAAAGTGGACCAATTGTGTTTACTCGCATCACATCCAAAAAGAAAAGGCGACTCGAGTGATGGAAGAATGTCATAGTTAGCAGTAAACAAAGAACAGTAGACAAGCTACGTTTACTCCTGTTGCGTCCCAGAAAAGAATACGGCGCGAGTTATCGGAGGATATTAGGTAGGAAGTTAACAAAACATGTCAACTGAATGCTATTGGGCAGCGTAAATGCAGCAAGAGTATATCGCGATGTTATAAAAGCATAAGATATTATTCATTAACTTTGGATACGTTAACCACATGCCATATTAGCATGAATTTTTTCTTCGTGTAGCTAATGTTAAAATTTGTCAAAATTTAAAGGACAAGCCGAAAAAAAAAATAATAAATATCTTTTTCGGCTATACTTTATTGGTAGAGTAGGTTTCTAGCTGATTCGTAAGCGGAAAGTGATGCCATAAAATACAATGTAAATTAATTGAAATAACTAAAATAAGTGCTACTGACCTTGGAAAAAATACATTGAATTATATGGCTCTGCTGAAAACAAGAAATATGATGATGTTCTAGTATTTCAACACGTTTTCATAATACTAATGTAATAAATACATTAGGAGCAGGCCGAATAATATTGGCAGGTAACTAAAAAAAACAGTTATTAACTGTTTTAAAACGAAGAAAAGTAAAGAAAGTTAAAGAAATATTTTATTTTCACACATAAAAAGTGAAGGAAACGAAATATAACTGGAGAAAACTGATAATATTGACAGATAACTGAAGGATGCAGTTAATAACTGTTTTAAAACATAGAAAAGTGAAGAAAGTTAAAGAAATATTTTTTTTAACACATAAAAAGTGAAGGAAACGGAATATAACTGTAGAAAATTGATAATATTGGTAGATAACTAAAGGAAACAGTTATTAACTGTTATCTTTGTCTCAATTCCGACATTTTTCTGCCGTCACATGCTGTTATAAACTGTTTTCTACAGTTTTTTTTCGCTAGGGTATCGAAAGAAAATGGAAAGATATTTTGTCTTGAATACTTTTTCAATTAAAAGAAACGATTTTTAAATCAAACAAATCATTTTATGCACTTAGAAAACAATCTTGAATTTTATTCCAAACACTTGATAAATGAAAATGAAAAAACACATTTTTTCAATCCAAAGAAATTATTTTTACTAATATAGTTTAGGATTTATCCGCTTGATGGCATTCGGTGATTTTCAAAATCTTTTCTTTTCTCTTATAACCCTGACTCTGTTACTCTCGCAAGCGGTAAGAGTGCTTCTTGTTTGATATATAAAAAAAATGAGAATTTTGAATAACAACTAAAATATAATGCGTGCGATATCTAATATACTATCTTTTCTAGAAGAATGTAAACTGCGTATATAATTACTGTATCAATCAATTGTACACATTCTAAATGCAATATATATATATATATATATATATATATATATTCATGCATATACTATAACTCACCGTCAAGGCGCTACCACGCCGCTTGTTTTATAATTTAAAAAGCTGAAATAAACCTCGAAGGAGGTTTTGTTAATAAAAAAAGGTTATAGTAAAAAAAATAAAAAATCGCTGCAAAGTGCTTTAGCGTGATGCTTTCTCATAGAGCTCATTGAATTTAGTAATTTGATTTGATTTTTTCAAATGTGATTTCAATGTAAAATACAATTTTTATTCAAGAAAAATTAGTGAATGTAAGAGAGTAATTAGGAAATAGAAAGAAAGAGACAAGGATGGATGAAAATAGGGTAAAAATAAGGATTAATCTAAGATAGAAGGGCAAAGAGAAAGTGAGGAAGTAAGAAAAGAGTTAGTAACGCGTTAAATCAGAAATAAAAGAAGTGATCGAAGAGCTACTCAAACAAAACTATTTTTTAAAAGCTTATTTTATAAAGACAGTAGCAAATAATTTGTATACAAATTTTAGGGCAAATCTATCGAGTAGTTTACGTAAAATGAAAAGAAAATGAAAAACTAAAATTTTTGAAGAAAATTTAGAAGTTTAAAAATTGAAACTATGGTAAGGAAATCGGTTTTCAAAAGTCATCCTTCCTTTGGCAGTTGCAAATAATTCCCATACAAATTTCAAAGCAAATTCATCGAGTAATTTACGTAAAATACCAAAAAAATGAAAAATCGAAAATTTTTTAAAAGTTCTTAAAATAGCTCTATTAAAAAAACTACACCATGAAAACCATTTCTAATTGCTTCCCGTCTACTTAGACAAAATAATAGATAGTATGCAAAATTTGAAGCAAATCCATCGATTAATTTTCTAGATCTTATTTTCTAAATAAATAACATTTTCTTTCCAAAATTCCTCTTTCAAAATTTTTAAAATGCTCTTAAATTGAAACTACACTAAAAAAATCAATTTTTAAGAATTTCCCTTCTTTTGGCAGTCGCAAATAATTTTCCTGCAAATTTTAGAACCAATCTATCGAGTACTTTACGTAAAATAACAAAAAATAAGAAAAAAAGAATCGAAATTTTTTTTTAAATCTTTAGAATTTTTCAAAACTGTAACCACACTAGGAAAATGTATTGTATAAAAATTTTGGAGAAAATTTATAGTATGGTTTATGGAAAATAGAAAATGAATGAAAAATAAAAATTTTTTTGGAAATTTTCAAAATGCTCCAAAATTAAAACTTTACTGAGGAAATTAGTTTTCCAAAATTTTTTTTTTTCAGACAGTAGCGAATAACTTGCATACAAATTTTGGAACAAATATCGAATGGTTTTCGTAAATAAGAAAAAAAATGAAAAATAATAATTTTTTTTTAAATTGTTAAAATGCTCTAAAATTAAAACTACACTAAGGAAATCAATATTCAAATTTTATTTTATTTTAGCGATTGCAGAAAATTTACATGTAAATTTTTAAGCAAAGTCATCGACTAGTTTATGTAAAATACCAAAAACAATGAGAAATCCAAATTTGAAAACAAATTTCAAAATGACTAAAATTAAAACTAGTTTAAGAAAATCAATTTTCAATAGCTTCCTCCTCAGTCAGACAAAAAAATTAATTGTATGTAAAACTGAAAGCAAATCCATCGAGTAGGTCACGAGATCTAATTTCGTAACTAAATACAAACAATTTTTTCAAAAATTTCAAAATGCTCTATGATTAAAACTAAACTAAGAAAATTAGTTTTTAAAAGTTTTTCTTTTTTTGGCAATCGCAAATAATTTCCATGCAAATTTTAGAGCGAATTCATCGAGTAGTTTGCGTGAAATTGAAAAAAAATGAAAAATGAAAATTTCTTTTTAATGTTTAAAATGGCTCTCAAATTAAAACAACGCTAAGAAAACCAATTTTTAATATTTTTCGCACGAGTTAGACGAAAAAATAAATTGTATGCAAAATTTAAAGCATATCCATCGAGTAGTTTTCAAGATCTAATTAGGTGAATGAATACACACACACACACACACACACACACACACACACACACACACACACACACACACACGCATACACACACACATACACAAACACACAAGCACGCGCACACGCATACGCACACGCACACATACACACACATACAGACATTTTTTAAAAACCACTTTTTTTGTTTCCTTGAGTACAAATTTGCACAATTTAGTGAAAAAATAGAAAAATAATTTTTTCGTATTCTAACCTGAAAATCGCAATTTCTTTTCTCATTTTTGGCTTTCATACGAAAAAAATCATTATCAACCTCTGGTGTAAAGGCTGTTTAGTAGATAGGCTATAGGCATACTGGCACACCCGGATTGTAGCACACCCCCTCTCCTTCCCCAAGTGTGTTAGAATCCGTGTCATTTAAAATACATGTGAATTCCTCCCCCCCTGTTTAAAAAATGAAAAAGGATAAAACACTTGTCTCCCTCCACTAAGTGTGTTACAATCCGTTCTATTTAAAATACGTATAAGTCTTCCCTTCCTTAAAAAATGTATTTTCTTCTAGGAAAGGGCTAGCCCTTCTCTCTTCTTATTTTTAAGGAAAGGATAGAGTGCCGCCCACTATATGTTCTATTTTGGGGACGCAGAAAAATTGACCTACTCTTAGAAGAGAGGGAAAGGGCAGACCTTTTACGCAGTGCTGGTCTACTATGCGTTTTCTTTGACATTGCGTGAAAATTTACCTGCTTTTAGAAGAGAGGGAAAGGGACGAACAGTCTCTAAATGCAGTACACTGTGTGTGTTCTCTTTTAAGTCACAGGTGCATGAAAATAATGGATTGCGCCTTTTTTTAGGATATAGTACATAAGCAAAACTATAAATTTGCCTTCTATTATATTTTTTAAGTCACTGTTTTTGAAAGATTATCTTTTGTTCTTTTTTTTGAGAAAAAAAGATTTATTGAAAGGGTCAGCTACCTTTTCTCTTCTTGTTTTGAAATAGAGAATCCTTATTTGAAGAAAATATACGAGGTTTTACTCTGTTAAAAAAGGAAAATGCTGTTTTGAAAATGTTTCTTTTATATTCACAGGTGGATGTCGGCTTTCTTGAGAAAAAGTATCTTGCAGGGGGGTCAAAGATTTCACGTGCGAAAGTTTTTTAAGATGAAGAGATATTTATTGAAAGGATTACTTGTATTCTTTTTTTAACTTCTAAGATATTGTCTTATGTCACTTTTTGTGAAAGAAAAACTTTTTTGAGAAAAAAGATTTATTGAAAGGGCCAGCTACCTTTTCTCTCTTTGTTTTAAAGAAAAGAGAATTCTTATTTAAAGAAAATATCCGAGGCTTCACTCTATTAAAAAAGGAAAATCCTCCTTTTCTCACAGATGTATGCAAGTTTTTTAAGAAAAAAAGTATTTTGCAGGTGGACGAAGATTTTACATGTGAAAGTTTTTTGAGGTAAAGAGATATTTATTGAAAGGATCACTTGTATTCTTTTTCTTTTCAGGTTTAAAAATTTTTTTGTAACAAGTGTGTGAGAAAAAGTTATCTTGCAGGTGCATTTATTTGGAAATTTTCAGGATTGATTTATCACAGTTGTACAAAAATATTCTTGAGAAAAAAAAGATATTTATTGAAGGGGTCAATTGTTTTGAAAGGAGACATATTCCAGCAAATATGTACATGACTTCTTTCTGTTGAAAATCCTTCTTTTAAGAAAATCTAATATTCACAGGTATATAAAAGATTTTTTTGAGAAAAACGACATTCATTACAAGGGTCAGTTGCATGAGAATATAAATTAAAATCTTAGGCGTGAACAAAACTAACGAAGGATGGAATAAATTTCTGTAAGGGAGGTAAAAAGTTTTTGAAAAGAAAATTTTAGCCAATCGTGTGATTTTCACGGGATAAGAAAAAATTAATTTTATTGCTTCGTTCTCAAGAAAACCTTGAAAAACCAAATTGTCCACCTTAACCTCTATGATTTAAGTTTTTCAAGGTTTTCTTGAAAACAAAGCAATAAAATTAATTCTTTCTTATCAAAGAAAATATTGCTTTTTTTGATACGAGATGCGGCTTTCTCTCCATTTTTTGCTAAAGTTATTAGTTTCTGTAAAAAACTCAATTTTTTTATTAGAAAAAGACAGAGATACGTGACCTCCTCTTAAAGTATATACAACATGAAAAATAAAGTATTATAAAGTATTAATATGGTTAAATACAGTATGTTAAAGTATTAAAATAATTAAAAAAGAAAATTATAAAAAAGTATCAAACAAGAATGGAAAAGTATAAAAAAGTATGAAACAAGTATGAAAAAGTATAAAAAAGTATCAAATAAGCTTGGAAAAGTATGAAAAAGTATCAAGCAAGTTTGAAAAAGTTTGAAAAAGTATTAAAACAGCAAGAAAAGTATGAAAGTTGAAACATAAATGTATTACTTACACATTTGGTAAAAGATCAGCTAACCATTGCGCTTTCTGCTCACCCTTGACAAATACTTCCTTGACTCCTTGCAAACAAATTTCAAAAATTTTTTGAAGACGATGGTAAGGTATATCTCCTGAGTTCCATTGTATTCCATGGTGATACTTTTCCAGCCATTGTAATGTAATTCGTATCCCTTCTTAAATTTTCTTTTTTATCATTGGTCAAATCTCGAAATTTGTATACCTTCTTAAATTTTCTTTTTTACTATTGGACGAATTTTCAAATTTGTAACCCTTCTTAAATTTTCACTAACTTTTCCTTTTACTATTGGATGAAATTTAAAATTTGTATCCCTTCTTACATTGTTTTTACCTATAAAAAGCGAAGCTATTTCTTGGATGACTACACGTCGTATATAACAATCAGTGAGATTTATTCTTGAATATTGTGTGAGTTGAAACTGTTGCTCTAGTCATCTTTTAGTTAAAAAAAGTAAAAATGACTTCAATCGATTTTTTTGAACGTCTTGTCCAATTACTTCATGATACTTTACGAAGTATAAACGAATTGAGCAATGATGATATTCATTATTGATTAGATATGTGTAATTCTGCTGTCATTAAATTAAACGAAAAAATCGTTCGACCTAACCTCAAAAGAGGGGAGAAACAGAAATGTCAAACTTGTATGACACATCTTTCGTACATGCAAGTTCAGTTGGAACAAAATCTTCATCAAGGAGGCAATCTACAATCTGAAGAAAGAGAAGCTAGAGTCGAGTGGCGAGACGTAGAGTCAGCTTTCCAAAATCGAATCAGAACTGGTGTAGTGGTAAATATTAGAGCTGCCAACTACCCGGATATTTTAAAATCCGGATACTCTAAATCCGAATAGATTCGAATCTCAGATTCGTAGAACCGGATACTCCTAAATCCGGATATCACGGATCCAAGATCCGAATCCAACGGATCCAAGATCCGAATCCAACGGATCCAAGATCCGAATCCAACGGATCCAAGACTCGGATCCAAGATCCGGATCCAACGGATCCAAGATTCGGATCTAACCCATTTATTATCTATATTCATGGCAAAATTGTTTTAATCGATTGAAAATTTTTTCTTTTGATAATTATTTTTTAAAATAATGTCTTGGGGCATCTGTGACTTAAATAGCGCTGAAGCGCGTGATCGTGTCTATTTATATAGACATTAATACTAGAAAGAGGAATGCGATATAAAATAATAAAAAAAAATAATCTTTTAATAGTATATTGTGTAACGAGTAAGGTTTAGTTGACTATTGCGCACGAGGGCAAGCTGGCGCACGAGCGTAGCGAGTAGCGCCATTGCCCGAGTGGCGCAATAGTCAACTAAACTCAGGCGAGATTCATATACTATTTTTTCTCATAAGTGCTGGGTATAAGAGAGAGAGTGACATGTTAGGGCGCGGAAAGGGGGGTTGAGGGCGAAGCCCCCCACATTTAAAAAAATTAATATGTAAATCAAAAAAAACATTTTATATAAATATTATTTTTTGCATCGCCAACAACTTTCATCAAGAAGCTAGCACACAAATGACTCGTACATAGAAACTCGTGCACGTTCTAGCGTGTTTTGTTTCCTTTCGGTATAGCATTCTCTTACTCTCTCTCTCTCTCTCTCTCTCTCTCTCTCTCATATCTGCCGTACGACTGACTCGTAAACACGTTCTGGCGTGTCTTGTTTTCTTTCGATAAAGTATTCTCTTTTTCTCTCTCTCTCCTATCATCTTCGCCCGCGCGACGCTACTTATGCATATACAAAACAAAATCGTGGTTTTCTTTTTTTCATTAATTAACGGATTTGCGTGACGTTATTTTCTATAACCTAACGCTTTTTACTCAAACACACGCTTCAAAGACAAAACATACGCGGCGCGCGCTATTAGCTACTTACCACCCCGAAAACGCATGCGCTATAGGCCACTTACCCAGCAAGTATGAGAAAAATTATATTAAACCATACTAGCAAAATAAATACAAACAATATAAATAAATAATAACAAATTATACATTACTATATTACTATATTTATATATACACAATCAAACATAAGTATGAACTTACATATATATATATATATATATATACACACACATACGTACATAAATACGTAGATATAATTCATAGTGGGGGATTTACTACGGCATAACGAATAAGAACGATAGAAATTATGACCACCGTATGCGGGTCCTCCTCCTTGCTTACTCTGTACAAAGAGGACTCGCTATTACGTCATTACATATTCGCTATATATTAATATGCTTATTTTACGGCGCATGTAAGTATTATTAATTTTAAATTTTTAAAATCGATAATTTTTTGTAATTAAAAATATATGTAAATAAATAAAAATAATTTATCTCAAATAAAAGACAAAAGTGTGTAACTAATATATCAATATTTTCACTTGTCGTACATAAATAAGTCGGTATTCTGCTTTGCTTAATTACTTTAATAGTTACATGTAAGAGGAAGATAGATAATATTAATTAAACTTCAACGTTTTCTTATATACACAAACATACTTTATATTCACGGTATTGAGGATTACAGAAACTCTATTAGGTATAAACTATTTCATATGATATAGTAATATTAAACACTGCATTAATCAAGCGTTCATTCGAAAATTTTGACTCATATCGTCATTATAATGAGAAAAATTTTTACTTTGTAAAAATTTTTGCAACAATAAATTATGATTTCATCCTTAAAATTTTTCATTTGATTATTCACTTTCAAGCAAAACTTATGAAAATATTATTTAAGTACTTATATATTATTATTCAAGTACTAAATAATAAAAATGGATCTTCAATATTAAAGAAATACAAGTTATTAAATTAAATAAAAATGAAAATTTTCTTTTACATGATTTGAAAAGAATGTTTCGATGAAATTGGACTCTGTAGTCGTAGATGCTAAATGATTCCGAGGATTCGGATCTTGGATCCGTAAAATCAGGAACTTGGATCCGTCAGATCCGAATCTAAGATCCGGATCTTGGATCCGTCAGACCCGAAACTAAGATCCGTAGGATTCGGATCTTACGAATCTGAGATTCGAATCTATCCGGGTTTTGGATATCCGAGTCTTCAAATACTTGAAAATCCGAATTCAATTGGCAGCCCTAGTAAATATTAAACATGTGGACATTTTGAGTTTTTTGAGTAATGCACTTAAAGTTAAGGTTCAGGCGTGTTTAGAAGAATATAATGCGTTAAAAATAAATTCTGATTTCATCGCTGAATTTTCTGTGCAGAAAAATACTGAGGAATTAAATGATACTAAATATTCTACAAGTGAAAGTAATACAGTATACATGTCAACTGATTTAGAGGAATGGTTCGAAGATAATATCAAAGAGCCTATTCTTACGCAAATAGAGGAATTTCAAGAAAAGGATTCAGGGTGGACTTTGAAGAGTATAATAAGTTTGTGTATGAATATGAAAAAATATTCTCCTTTGAAGGGTAGTTCTTATATACCTCTTCCGAAGTTTATAGAAAATAAGAAAGCGAGTGTTAAAGTTCGCAATAATGACAATCAGTGTTTTAAATATGCTGTACTTTCCACATTATATCCTAGTAACCGTAATACTCAAAGAGTGGATCATTATCTACCGCATAATAATAAGCTGAGGTTTGATAAAATTAAATTTCCAGTAAAAATTAAAGATATTCCGGAATTCGAAAAATTAAATAATAATATTTCAATAAACTTATACATGTTAAAAAAGTATGGTCCGAAGTTTGAAGTATCGCCGTGTCATATTACATAAAAAAAAGGTACAACATGTTAATTTGCTCATTATTCAAGATTTCTACATAGATGAGTATGAAGAAAATAATGATGCTGATGATGGAGACATGCCTCAATATCATTATGTTTGGATTAAAAACTTGTTTCGACTCCTGGCTTCTCAAGTGTCTAAAAGCCATATAAAATCTTACCATTGTGAGAGGTGTTTACAAATTATTTATGGTGAAGAAAGATTCGTAATTCATGAAAATAATTGTGAAAATTTAAATAGATGTAGAATAAATCTGCCCGACTCAAAGAATAATATTCTCAAATTCGAAGATTACAGCAAGAGTGAAAAAGTTCCTTTTGTTATTTATGCAGCTTTTGAATGTTTATTGAAACCTACAGACAGTGAGAAGGGTTTTCAACTTCATGAAGCATACAGTATTGGATACCACATGAAATGCAGTTTTGATGATAAATTATCTTATTATAAATCATACAGAAGGATTAACGAATGTGAAGAGACACCTGCAGAATGGTTTGTTAAAGAATTGAAATCAATCGGTGAGAAAATTGATGAACTCTACAAAAATCCGAAACCAACGAAACTTACAGATTTAGAAGGATTGTCTTTCCAGAGGTCAACTAATTGTCATATATGTAGAGAACCAATCCGTGCCGAAGAACTTGTAGTACGAGACCATTGTAATCTCACAGGACGGCAAGTTGTTTATAATTAAATTTGGTTATAATTAAATAAAGAAAATTAATTCGGTTATTTTACATTTATTTATTTTTTTTTTAGTTTTGAGGTGCAGCTCATAATTTATGTAATTTGAATTATAAGATTTCAAAATTCATTCCTGTTATTTTTCATAATCTCAATTATGACACTCATTTTATTCTGAAATAAATCGGGACTTCGACATTGATGAAGGGACGAATGACTCTAATACCTCAAAATAAAGAGAAATACATTTCTTTTACAAAATATATGGATAATAGTGACATCAATTTTAGATTTATAGATTCTTGGCATTTTCTACCATCACCATTGGAGAAGCTTGTATCTTATCTCAAAAACGTACCAATAGCAGTGAGAGAATTTCAAACAGATGGATTTACAGATGCTAAGATAAATCTTCTTAGACGAAAAGATGTATTCTCGTACGATTTTGTGGATGGATTAGATAAATTGATGTCTACAAAGCTGCCAGACAAAAAGGACATCTACAATAAACTAACCGATTCTCATATAGCTGAAGAAGATTATAAGCACGCTGTTCAAGTTTGGAATGAATTCAATATAAAAACTTTAAGAGAGTACTCGGATTTATACTTAAAAACCGATGTTTTGCTATTGGCTGACGTCTTCGAAAGCTTCCGCGGGACCTCTCTTGAAGCATACGATTTATGTCCTGCTCATTTTTACACAACTCCAGGCTTAGCATTTTCAGCAGCTCTTAAAATGACAAAGGTAGAATTGGAACTTTTGACAGACATTGACATGCTAATGTTTATCGAAGTAGGTATTCGTGGAGGAATAAGCCAGTGCTGTAACCGGTATGCAAAGGCAAACAATCCATACATGGGTCCTTCATATAACGAAAATCAGAAAAAGAAGACCCTTCTATATTTTGATATTAATAATCTTTATGGTTGGGCGATGATACAACATTTACCGATAGGAAAATTTAAATGGATTGATTATGAAACAATGCCAGATTTGTTTAATATACCGCCAGATTCGGATATAGGATATATTGCTGAAGTGGATTTAAAATATCCTGTGGAAATCCATGATGAACATCGGGATTTACCTATTTGCGCAGAACGTCGTCCACCACCAGCCTCGAAGCAAAAAAAACTGCTTACTACTTTGGACAACAAGGAAAGGTATGGCATACATTATCGGACGCTTAAACAAGCGTTAGATAATGGACTTAGATTGAAAAAAGTACATAGAATTTTAAGTTTTGAACAAAAGGCTCGGCTCAAACCTTATGTTGAATTAAATACCGAGAAGAGGAAGCAAGCAAAGAATGAGTTTGAAAAACTCTTCTATAAATTGCTTATTAACTCTGTATGTCGAAAGTGCATCGAACGAGAGCGGTCACGTGTTGATGTGCGATTAATAAATAAATTCACAGGCAGATATGGAGCAAAGACATGATAATTTAGTAGCGATTCAGCTGAAGAGAACGAGTATCACAATAAAAAAACCTATATACGTTGGTTTTTCCATCCTTGATTTATCAAAAACACTGCTATATCAGTTTCATTACTCATATATGAAATAGCGACTAGGACAAAAATGTAAACTTCTATATACAGATACGAATAGTTTAATATATGAAGTTATAGACATTAATATGTACCAAACAATGAAGGAAGACATTCACAGATTTGATACTTCTGATTATGCTGAAAATAATCAGTTTAATATTCCACGTGTCAATAAGAAAGTTCCTGGATTAATGAAAGATGAATGCTGTGGCAAGATTATGTCTGAATTCATAGGTTTGCGGAGCGAAATGTACAGTATTTTGGTTGATGGAGGAGACACAGTGAAAAAAGCTAAAGGTATCAAATCTAACGTCATGAAGAAAACTATCACTTTCGAGGATTACCGAAGTTGTCTTCAGGATCTTGTTATTATACACCGTGAACAGTGCAATATTCGATCAAAATTACAGACAGTGCATACTGAAAAGCAAACGAAAATTGCACCAAGTCCACATACTGATAAGAGATTTTTATTGCCTGATAGTACAGACACTTTACCATGGGGTCATTTTAGAATTGAAGAGATACAGATGGCGCAAGCTGCACTTAAAGTAGAGAGAGAATATGCAAGAAAAATATCTGCTGAAAAAGAGCAGGAGGAGGAAAAGAAGAAGGGACACGAAGTATCCAATAAAAATAGAGTAACGCGAGTGGGGATGGATGTTACAAAGCATAGCAGAGAAGAGGAAATTAAGAGAGGGGATGAACCATCCAATGAAAATAGTGCAGCACGAGTGGGGGTGACACTTCATGGCAACCAAGGTGAGCAAATCATTATTGAGTATGACATATTAGAGGAGTTCATGCATGACTGGGATCCATCAATAGAGGGGATAAGTTCTGAAGAAGGTGAGAGAAGGGATTTATTACAAGTGGCGATGGAAAGGGCAGAAATCGAGGTGGGAGATGGGCAATATCAAGAAACAGAGCACGATCAGAAGCACATTCGAGTAATCGAAGAGCTTGAGAACGATCAACCTCCTACAGAGAAACCAAGAGACAATTAACTAATCATGTAAGTTTACAGTATAATTTTTTTCCTAATAAAATATCATCTTTAACAGAAATTTTAATTTTTACTTTTTTCAGAATGGATTTATCAACAATTAATAAGATTGCTGGAAGCGACTTCTTGCCAAGGAAAAGACTTACAGACTTGGAAAAAGATCACCAGTACATGGTGACAGCACTTAAAGAGGTGAAGACACGATATGGTGTCAAGATTGTAGCAGAATTCGAGCAAAGTTTTCAAGTATTCCTACCAGAGAAGATTTCATCAGCAATTCTAAAAGATGAAGAATTTTTTTACAAACTCTGCGATAAAGCAAACAAACTACGTTTGGTTGCAATGTATTTTGGAGAAACTTCTTTCAAATTCGATCAGGTATAAAAAAATATATCTACGAAATGATTTTTAAAACTATTTATTGTAACTTCTACATAATAATACATAAATAAATAAAAATATATTAACATTATACATTTGTTTTTTTATTTATCATCACCACCTATAGTTATAATTATATTACAATATTCTATTTAAATATATCTAAATAATATAACAAAATACAATTAAATTTTTTTTATTGGAAAATACATTTTAATTTTTTTAAACAATCTCATTTTTATCTATCCAACTATTATGCTTGTTATTTAGACCTAACCACTTAAGATATACACGTTTACCACTTTTCTTCAAAACTTTATCTACTAAATAAATTTCTGGATACATAGTCTTTCGAATTTCCGTTTCATAAAAGCCGCCGGAGACTGGTTCATCATAATAATCTTTGACGTGGTGAGTTATGGGATTGGTTTTTACAACTCTTGTTATTGTGAAAATTTCAGTTGACCAATTTGGTGTATAACCTTTTTCAAAAACTTGTTTTATCTTACTTATTCGCACTTTATCTCCTACTTTAAATTTTGGTTTTTGCACAGGTCTTTTTTCAGTTGGGTAATTTTTCTTGATTTCTTTTTCATTTATCTTCGTAACGTTTTCAGGCTCAATTCCTATCGTCCGATGTTTTCTTAAATTGTATGCTTTCACTAATTCAGGCAGAATATCCAACCACTTATAACTTCCTTGTTTGCAGAATTCTAACCACATTGCATTTTTTAAAGTTCTATCAAAGCGCTCACATATGCTTGCATGAAGATTACTATGTGAAGAGTAGTGATTTACCTTGTACTTTTTCATAAGATTCTGAAAGTTTGAATTGAAGAATTCTTCTCCTTGGTCAGTTTGTGAATTCGATGGCAGCCGTCCTTGTTTTAATATTGACTTCATAGCTAGAGTAACATCATTGCCACTCTTCGATTTGACTGGTACAGCCCATGCATACTTTGAAAATATATGTATGACAGTTAGTAAGTAGCGAAAACCTTTGTTTTTCTAAAAATAAGGTATCATTTCTACAAGGTCAGCTTGCCAAGTCTCATCTAATCCGCGTATGTCATATTTTCTTCGCTTGTACCTTCGACGTGCTGGCTTGTGTAGCTCTTCAACTACTCTTTGACGTTCCATATTAAAGTTCAACTTTAGCAATATCCGATTGTCTATTCATTTCTTTAATTATATATTCAATATTTGCAGAATTTCGTTGAGTCATACTATAGACATAAGTTAATTTTTCGTCTATTTCTGCTTAATATATTTCAACTTTGTTCTCATATTCTTGTATAGCTTTAGCAACTTCTATAATTTTAGAAGATAGGTAATCAACTTTTTTCTGTAGGATATTCTTTAGTGACTTCAAACTAATGGCATCATTTAGATCATTAGCCTCTCCAATATTGCAAAGCCGCTTATTTTCTAAATCTAAATGACCATCTGATGTAACATTGAATCCAATACCTCGAAGACCACGACTCACTTGCGAGCCCTCAAGTTTTCGTCCAAACACATCGAGACTCATGTTACTACTATTGATTTGAAAATTGTGTAAGTCAATATATATGCCCAGCTTTACGTAGTTCCTCTATGATTGATTGGATGACATTGTTGTGATTATTATTTCCAGCAGATCGTTCGGCTATTAATAATCGCAGTCTTTCGACAAGCTCATTCGGATCATCCCAGTAGACTAGATCTATGAAAGTATTATTTTTTGCTATTTTATATTTAGGTATGAGACCCTCTCCGCTGGTAGATAATCTACTGCGATCACTGCGGAACATTGGTGCTATGATTTTTGAATATTTTCTACTATTCGAAGAGCGTATATTCTCATTTTTGCTATGTATTTTTCTATGGGCATTTGTTGCGTTCAGGATAATGCGATAGTTCTTGCAATTTGTTGTACTTGAAAGATTATCATCTGGTTTTTTTTTTTGAAAAGCAATTCCATTAGACCACTGCTTTCAGGAAAACTTGAATCTTTCACTTTTCTCATTTTATCATCAAATTGAATTTGTGAATCACCCATCATGTATACCCCACTGACTTTTCTCACTCCGTATATGTTATCGATTTTGCTGCGGTTTCCATTTAGCATTGATAAAAAGTCTGTCGGTTCAGTTTCTTTATGCGCAGGTACAAATGGTGAATATATAGATTTGAATGATGAATTTGCAGAATTAAATGATGAATTCATCATTGTGCTGTTTATCGGAGAAAAATCATCGCCATTAGAAGCATCATTATCAAACGCAGAACTTGAGTAATTATTATTGTTTACAATAAAACTTGATTCGTCGAATCTCAATCTTTTTTTTGCCGATTTTCTGTTACTGTCTAAAGCCGAAATGTGATTAGAATGTGACACACTTTCAGTTGTCGAATCGACAAGCTTCTTAAGTGGTGTAATAACTGGTTTTAAAATATCAACAATAACCTTTTCAAAATTATCTCTCTTTTTTTTAACAAAGAGTATTTTTTTAATAGCCTCACGTGCTCGTAAGAGCTCGCTAAGAACATTTTTTTCTTCCTTTAAGTCAGGCATGCTGACAAGATGCTGTTTACAATCGAACTGCAAAGATTAAGATTTATACTTTCTTTTTAATGGCAAAACAGTCAAATCCTTTTCTATATCTACCATCATTCATTGCTCTATCTTTGTCAATAACAACAAATCCATACTTGTCATTCTTCCAGCATTCAGTACAAAGATTTCGAAATTCATTTAAAGTTAAGTCAGTATTCACATGGTCTTCATAGATATGTTTAAGATTAACATCATCTTGACGATAAATTACCATTAAATTAATATTGTCCCTGATGAGATGTTTCGGTATATGAGCATATGACTGACATAGATAAGAGCTATCTACACTTTCGTGTCTCCCCATACAGAAAAAAGCTCTGATGTTATCCTGCTTCTCACAAGCCACATCATCAAAAATCATAATTGAATTAGGTAGGGCTTCATTTGGAGACACTACAGATGCATATTCACTAAACGGTAGATATGATATGACTTTAATTGGTTCTAAAACTTTTTGAAGAGATTAGTATTTTGGTTGATATAAGGATTTAGAGTATACATACAAGGTTTCGAATCTAAGACCATTAGGGTGTGTAATTAGAGCCAATGAAGTATTAGTTTCTTTACAGTTCGATGAGCCACAGAATACTGCTCGAATATTACCTAGGAGAAACTCCCTATGTCGCTTTTTTCTTTTCGTTTCCTTAAAATCAAAGTTGGCGACGGGAAGTTTGACATTCTGCTCAGTAAAATCCATATTTACGTAACAAAGTCAAATCTAAGATTGACCTTTTTAAAATCCAAACACTTGTTTTATATTTTGATCATCAGTTGTAAATCAGCACTCGAAGAGAGATGCTCGTACACAAATCACAGGAGCACCCTAAGATTAAAGGGTTACTTGATTAAGTAATCAATAAATTACCTATTGAAATGCATATTCCTGGATATCAATATTGTGGTCCCGGAACAAAACTAAAAAAGCGTCTAAAAAAAGGTGATGCAGGTATCAATCCACTTGATCAAGCATGCGAAGAACATTACATATCTTATTGTGATAAAAATGCTGATCGAAAAGTAGCTGACATGAAGCTCGCTGATAAAGCTTGGCAGCGTGTTAGAGCCAAAGATGCAAGCCTTAGCGAAAAAGCAACTGCTTTTGTTGTTGCAGATGCTATAAAATTGAAAGGAAAGACAGGAATGGGTGTAAAATTGAGTAAATTAGTAACTGCAAGTAAATATTCTCGCAAAGTTATACAGTCCGCTTTAAAAGGTGCACGTGAAGCTCTCAAGATCGTTGGCGGTAAGAAGAAAATTATCATTTCACGTATTCTACCTGTTACATAAAAAATAGGCAGTGCTCTGCCTTTTCTCATACAATTGTTCGTAGCATTAAGTGCAACTGGTGCTCTGGCTGGAGGAGCTGCTGGATAAGCTAAAGCAGTAAATAAGGCTAAAGCTGCACAGAAACATTATAAAGAAAGTAACAGACATAATAAAACTATGGAAGCCATTGCTCTAGGAAAAGGACTCTATCTTAAACCATATAAAATTGGAATAGGATTATTTATGAAACCCCATATCGGTCATTGTCAAGATAAAAAAAAAAACTTCGATTTAACTTTGCCAAATAGTGCACTGACTGACTATGATCTTATAAAGTATGCTCGTATGATGATAATCCCATATTTCCGAGGTGTTTTCATGAGAAATAATCTACCTTCTGATGGCCCATGGCATATCGAATCTGCTAAAGTTAACTTAGATGATTTTCAAAACAAAGGCACTCACTGGGTATGTTATCGAAAACGAGGTTCTGAAGTGATTTATTTCGATAGTTTTGGTGATCTTAAACCCCCTATAGATCTCATGTTATATTTTAACGTGAAAAAGTAAAATACAACTATAAAAGATATCAGAATTTTGACTGATTTATTTGTGGTTATCTTTGTCTTCAATTCTTGTGTGAAAGACTATAAAAGAAGAGTTATCAGACAAGCAGGATCATTCTTTTTCAAACAGTCATGGAAGATAGTTTCACTTTGAGTCTTTCAGGCAAATCTTCTATCTTAGAAGCTCAATTTTTTTTCTTCAATAGAACTACCACAGCATAAGAATTTTGTTTTGGGTTTAGTTGAACTTTTAACATACCATTCGATTCCCAATGTTAACGATTCGAATAATAAACTTTATATAAACGGAGAGAAAATTATTATTATTCCTACTGGCAGTTATAAAATTGATGCTATCAATCAATTTTTTCAAAAAGATCTGAAATCTAAAGGAATCCAGTTTTCCTTAAAAGCTAACATTAATACTCTCAGAAGTGAAATTTATTGCAGCCATCAGATAGATCTTAGACCTCACGATTTAATAGGCCGTCTTCTCGGTTTCACTCGTCGCGTTCACACTATCCATAAGTGTTTCCCAAAAATTCCTCCAGGATATAAAATCATAGAAGTTCCATCTCATGTCATATATTTACCACTCAATGTTAAGAGTATAGATCATCTTTAAATCCGAATCGTTGATCAAGACTGAAATTTAGTGAATTTCCGAGGAGAGGAAATTACTATTAGACTTCACATAAAATCTGTATAATGGGAATCGTTTACAATCCAAGTGTGCATATAAGTCAGCCATCATGTCAACCTACCATCAGTCGTCCAAAGGTACTTAAACCGTTAACACGGAAGAGCATCTAGTTTTTCAAAAGTATAGGTCTCAAAGTACGTGAAAAAAGATAAATTGTATCAATCTCTGCTGCTTTCAGAAAAATGGACAAAATTCTAAGCATTCAATCAGGTGTCGCATTTGATGAGTCTATTGTTCATTATGAGGTTCACGCACATCAACCATACTCCACATTAAGTTTCAATAACAGTGATGAAATCCGTATTTCTATTCGGCATCAAGATTTATGCCTCTTACCATCATGTAGTTACATCCATGTATGTGAAAAATTACAAAAACCAGATGGATAAGCACTTACTAAAACTAATTTCGTTAACAATGGCATTTATCATCTGTTTGATGAAATGTGATATGAACTTAATGCTGTAGAGATCGATGAAAGTAAAAATGTTGGTCTGAGTAGTCTCATGAAGGAATGCACTTCATTGAATCCAAATCAGACTCTAAGATTAGAAAATGCAAGCTGGCTTGGTGTTGATGAAGGAAACAAAATAATTGTAGATAATCATGGAAATTTTGACGTTTCTATCCCTCTAAGTATGATTTTAGGCTTCGCAGAAGATTAAAAAAAAATTGTTGTTAATATGAAGCATGAACTCATTCTCACAAGATCAAGAAATGATCTGAATGCTATAGTACAGGAAGGTACTGTAGCCAACAATGCAACCACATATGAACCTTATTAAATGAAAGTATCAAAGATAGAGTGGTTAATGCCATATGTTATTGCATCAGATAAACAAAAAATCCAGCTGTTAAATTTCATTGGCAAAGATAATCCTATTCCTATGAGTTTTCGTTCATGGGAGTTATTTGAATGTCCTCTTCTTCCAACCACAAATAAACGCGTCTAGACGGTAAAAACTTCAAATCAATTGGAGAAACCACGTTTCGTGATTACAATCTTGGATTACAATCGGGAAAAAAAGGTTCAAGAACTAAAAATGCTAGTCACTTTGACCACTGTAATATTAGTAATGTGAGACTTTTCTTGAAGTCGCAATACTATACGTACAACAATCTCAATCTTAACATATCTAAGAATCAAGTTGCTATTCTATATGATATGTATGCTAATTTTCAGAAAAGCTATTATGGAAGAGATTCACAACCATTGTTGACAAAGTCTCAGTTCATCAACTTTGAACCACTCATAATTATCGACTGTTCACGACAAAACGAATATCTAAAGAGCGCTCCTGTCGATTTACGTCTAGAATTTAAGTCTCATACTGACTTTCCAGCTAATACTCCAGCTTATTGCATGATCTTACACGATCGCATCGTTCAGTGCAATCCTATTAGTGGAGATGTTTGGAAGCTTGTCTGAATTATCTTCACTTTCACGTAAAAAAATTAATATTTCCAAATGGAAAATGCGGTAGACATGATTGGTTTTAAGCAAAGAAGTGGTGAATATATTCTAAAGGAAATAGCAATCATTCCTCTCAACAACAGTGGTGATCCCATTGTTCATCTATTCTAAAAACCTTTTTCATGGAAAAGACTCTCTGATGAATTGCAAGAAGAAAACATTCGACTCAAACATAATCATGGGATAGCCTGGAACACTGATGGACTAGATTACTCTCAAATTGCAAACTCACTCCGTAAACATTTACATGATGCTACAAAAATTTTTGTTATTAATGAATTCAAACGAAAATAGTTGCTTAGATTCAAATTTCCTGTTTATAACATCAATGAATACGGATATCCATTAAGCCAATCTTTCAAATGCGTTACTGTGTGTACAAACCATAATCCAATTCATGAGACTGTCTGTGCACTACACAATGTCAAACTCGTGAAATTATTCTATCTCTCACAAAACCATTTGTAAGAAAAAACAAAGTAGAAAAAGTAGAAAACGCTATATGCATACTAGTTCACATCCGGATTCTAAAACACTTGGAGGAGGATGTGCTAGAATCCATACGGGTTCTAACACACCTTGAGCTGTGCTAGAATCCGGGTGTGCCAGTATGCCTATAGCCTATCTACTCTGTTTTACGAAACTCGTTACTTGAATTAAGCCTTTCCACCCCAGGTTAATAATGTACTATTTTTATCGATATAATGCTTTATCTATAAGAAAGCAAATTTCTCTATGAGGAAGCAAATACTTTAAAGTTTCACGTTTTAGAGATAGCCATTGCTCGGATCAAACATTGCTCGGATGTAACAAGGTTTATACAATCAGTATAAAATCAATTTGATTCAATAAAATATTTGTTTAAATGTACATTTCAGTAAAAAAAATTTTTTCACAACAATCATTTATAAAAATAACTACGAACAATAAATTTTAATTAAAATTAACATTTAACTGTTATCAAGAAATATTTCTTTGGATCGAAAGATATTTCCTTGAATCAAAAAATATTGCTTCGAATCAAAAGAGTTTAAGTAATTAAAAAAAATTGAAATTTATATTGCAGAAAAAGAACTTTCTGGTGAACATTTAGTTGAACTAATATTTTAAAATTACTTGTAACGAATTATTTCTATGCTTAAAAGTGGTTTCATGTTTTTAAAATAATATATTCTTCTACAAAAAATGTTTCTTTGGCTTGAAAAGTTCAGATATATTTTCAAAGAAAGAAAATATTTATTTAATGAATATAGTTACTTCTATTTGGTACGAAGAAATTAATCAACACAAAATATTTTTTTGATGCATAAAAATAATTTATTAAAGGAAAAAAATTTTATTCTAATATTACAAGATATAAATTTAAAATAAAATTAATAATTTTCAGTATGAGATATTGTTAAGTTTAAGAAATGTCTTATGTATGTTGAGAAATATTTTATTGATATTTAAAAATTTTAATTTCACTGACGGAATAAATGATATTGATAAAAAAAATATTCCACTGATTGTCAGCAAAGAAGCAATATATTTGATAAAATAAAATTTTTTCCGATACTAAGAAATTTTTTTGCAGTATAGCTATTAGATCAAGTAACGGTTGTATCATCTGTCTTTTATTTTTATCGTGGAGAGATGAAGACAGAATAAAGTTCAAGCAGCAATCACTACTTGAGTTAGGTCTATGAATAGGAGACTAAGATCGTCTATGATAATGAAAATTTATATAGTTGGAATATATATTTAAAATAGAATAAATAACAAATATTATTTTTTTTATTGAAAAATAATAAGTTAATTAAAAAAACGAATTTTTTTCTTATTCATTTTTAGTCTATTTTCAATTATAATAAATTTGATTGAAAACAGAACAATTTATTTTAACATATTTCAACAATATAAATGATACTTTTGATTTATTTAAAAATAATACTTTTAATCACATTTAAATAATGAAAATAATTTTAATTTATAAAATTTATAGCAAGGAATTAAATATTTTAAATTCTTTAATGATTTTTAACAGAGTAAAATCCGTTATTACCATAGTCCATACAATTGTCTGGCACAAAGGACACAAGAGTATCTCTTTTTCTCACTCTTATATCTTCCACTAGTACGGAAAAGCACGGTTGTTTTAAATATCTGTACCTTATGTATGCGAACGTGTTGATTTTTTTTTATTCAAACGAAAGAATGCGCAACAATAAGGAAGAATTTAATAATATAGTACACAATAATATACTGAGACTTACACTTGGCGGAAAGGATATTTTTCCGAATATGTAGCTCAAATAGCAGCGCTGCATATTTTACCACAGACGTAAGAGAACTTTAAATCATAAATTGATTATTTTTTTTAAATCTAGGTTATTTATGCAAAATTTAAATGATAACTGCTGAAATTTTATTGCTTATATAATTTTAACTAACAATATCAGATTCTATATAATTAATGAACTAAGAAATGAAAAAATTTCATAAAATTATAATATGGATCATAAACAGTAGATAGGCTATAGGCATCCTAGATCATAGGCATTCTGTATTACCCCCTCTCTCACCAAAGTGATGCAGTATGCCTACGGATTCTAGATCATTTCAATGATCCAGAATCCGAACATGATCTAGAATGCCTATATCATTTTATACTGTTTTTTTTCATTTTTTTTTTCTTTTTTTTTCTTTTTATTTCTTTAATTTTTTTACAGGGGATTTTTTGAGAGATAGAATAATTTCATGAGTTTGACATTGTGTAGTGCACAGACAATTTTATAATTTGGATTATGGTTTGTGTATATAGTAACACACTTAAAAGCTGGATTTGACGGATAGCCGTATTCATGTATGTTATAAACGGGAAGCTTGAATCGTAGCAACCATTTTCGTTTGAATTCATTGATGACAAAAATTTTGGTAGCTTTATGTAAATATTCATGGAGTAAGTTTGCAATTTGAGAGTAATCAAGTCCGTCAGTGTTCCAGGCGATTCCATAACTTTGTTTGAGTCGAACGTTTTCTGCTTGCAATTCGTCAGAGAGCCTTTTCCATCAGAAAGATTTTTTGAACAGATGAACGATAGGATCATCATTGCCGTTGGGAGAGGTGATTGCTATTTCTTTTAGAACATATTCACCACACATTTGCTTAAAACCAATCATGTCTACCGCATACTCCATTTTAAAATATGAAATTTTTTTCTTAAGAGTAAAGATAATATCGACGCCTCCTAATCATAAGATTCTACTTTAGAAGTGCTCGCAACAAAATGCTATTTCAAATCCAATTCAATAAAAGTCTTTTTCGAATCATAATGCAACACAATGCTGATTCCCGTAACAAGTCAACAAAATTCTCCTTCACAGACCAGTGCAACATAATTCTATTTCGGTGACCAATGCAATACAATTCTCATTCGAGATCAGTACAATATAATTCTAACTCGTCGAACAGCGCAACAAAATTCTACTTCGGATGTTAGAACAACAAAATTCTGTTTTGTAAATAATAATTTATAATATTAATCAATTTATTATTATTATAATTCAAAACTTTTGATTTTTACGACAACATTTTTACAAAATAAATCTTTTTGTTGTTTCATACTTTATTATGTTTTATTATTAATAATGAATAGTTATAATTTCCTATTAAAATTAAATTACTATTACACCTATGTACACCTTCTACTTACTATTTCAGAGACAAGCCTATATATTAGAGTGGAGCGAAAAAAAAAATATAAAAACAAGTCCCCTTAAAATGATTCTATTTAGTCCAAAGAGTAGCTGTGAATTTTTTCAGATTGTTATTTCACGTAGAACATTTTAAGAATGTCCGAGTTTTTTCGTACGTGCTTATTGGATATATTCATATTTATATCACTATATATTTTTTTGTATTAATAGCATTAAAATATAATATCATTACTGTTTAATACAATATATTTTAATAATAATAGATTATCAATTATGCATGCTAATAATTTAGAACAATCGTAAATTCTTATTTCTCCGAAACAGAATTTTGTTGTTCTAACATCCGAAGTAGAATTTTCTTGCGCTGTCCGACGAGTTAGAATTATATTGTACTGAGCTCAAATGAGAATTGTATTGCGTTGGTCACCGAAATAGAATTATGTTGCACTGGTCTGTGAAGGAGAATTTTGTTGACGCGTTACGGGAATCAGCATTGTGTTGCATTATGATTCGAAAGAGACTTTTATTGAATTGGATTTGAAATAGCATTTTGTTGCGAGCACTTCTGAATTAGAATCTTATGATTAGGAGGCGTCGATATGCTATTTAGACAAGCTTCCGAACATCTCCGCTAATAGGATTGTACTAAACGATGCGATCATGTAAGATCATGCAATAAGCTGGAGTATTAGCTGGAAAGTCAGTATGAGACTTAAATTCTAGACGTAAATCGACAGGAGCGCTCTTTAGATATTCGTTTTGTCGTGAACAGTCGATAATTATGAGTGGTTCAAAGTTGATGAACTGAGACTTTGTCAACAATGGTTGTGAATCTCTTCCATAATAGCTTTTCTGAAAATTAGCATACATATCATATAGAATAGCAACTTGATTCTTAGATATGTTAAGATTGAGATTGTTGTACGTATAATATTGCGACTTCAAGAAAAGTCTCACATTACTAATATTACAGTGGTCAAAGTGACTAGCATTTTTAGTTCTTGAACCTTTTTTTCCCGATTGTAATCCAAGATTGTAATCACGAAACGTGGTTTCTCCAATTGATTTGAAGTTTTTGCCGTCTAGACGTGTTTATTTGTGGTTGGAAGAAGAGGATATTCAAATGACTCCCAAGAACAAAATTTTTATTTGATAAGTTTGATATGTGGTTACATTGTTGGCTACAGTACCTTCCTGTATTACAGTATTCAGGTCATTTCTTGATCTTGTGAGAATGAGTGCACGCTTCATATTAACCACAGTTTTCTAGTAATCTTTTGTGAAGCCTAAAATCATACTTAGAGGAATAGAAACATCAAAATTTCCATGATCATCTACAATTGTTTTGTTCCCTCCTTCAACACCAAGCCAGCCTGCATTTTCTAATGTAAGAGTCTAATTTGGATTAAATGAAATGCATCCCTTCATGATACTACTCAGACCAACATTTTTACTTTTATTTACCTCTACAGCATTAAGTTCATATCGAATTCCATCAAACAGATGACAAATGATATTGTTAACAAAATTAGTTTTAGTTGGTGCTTGTCCATCTGGTTATTGTAATTTTTCACATACATGGATGTAACTACATGATAGTAAGAGGCATAAATCTTGATGCTGAATAGAAATACGGATTTCATCACTGTTATTGAAACTTAATGTGGAGTATGGTTGATGTTTGTGAACCTCATAATGAGCAATAGACTCATCAAATGCGACACCTGATTGAATGCTTAGATTCTCGTCCATTTTTCGGAAAGCAGCAGAGAATGATACAATTTATCTTTTTCCACGTACTTTGAGACCTATGCTTTTGGGAAACTGGATGCTCTTCCGTGTTAAAGGTTTGAGTACCTTTGGACGACTGATGGTGGGTTGACATGATGGCTGACTTATATGCACACTTGAATTATAAATGATTCCCATGATACAGATTTTTCGTAGAGTCTAACAGTAATTTCCTCTCGTAGGAAATTCACTAAATTTCCGTCTTGATCAACGATTCGGATTTGAAGATGATCTATACTCTTAACATTGAGTGGTAAATATATGACATGAGATGGAACTTCTATGATTATAAAATATAATCATATCCTATAATATAATTATATCCTGGAGGAATTTTTGGGAAACACTCATGGATCGTGTGAACTTTTTTGTCGTTGATGTAAGTACCTGTAGTAATATTACACTCTACTCTGAGTGCGTTTATTTTCAGTATCTTTACAGGTAAATCAGAGCTGTGATGAATGTCTTAATGAAGAACGCGACGAGTGAAACCGAGAAGACGGCCTATTAAATCGTGAGGTCTAAGATCTATCTGATGGCTGCAATAAATTTTGACTCGTGAGAGTATTGTTGTTAGCTTTCAAGGGAACCTCGATTTCTTTAGATTTTAAATCTTTTCGCAAAAATTGATTGATAGCATCAATTTCATAACTGCCAGTAGGAATAGTAAAAATTTTCTCTCCGTTTATATAAAGTTTATTTTTTGAATCGTCAACATTAGGAATCGAGTTGAATGTTAAAAGTTTAACTAAACGCAAAACAAAATTCTTATGCTGTGGTAGTTCTATTAAAGGAAAATATTGCGCTTCTAAGATAGAAGATTTGCCTGGAAGACTCAAAGTGAAACTATCTTCCATGACTGTTTGAAAAAGAATGATCCTGCTTGTCTGAAAACTCTTTTTTTATAGTCTTTCACACAAGAATTGAAGACAAAGATGTCCAAAAACAAATGAGTCAAAATGCTGAGATCTTTTATAGTTGTATCCCACTTTTTTCACGTTAAAATATAACATGAGATCTATAGGGGGTTTAAGATCACCAAAACTATCACAATAAATCACTTCAGAACCTCGTTTTCGATAACATACCCAGTGAGTGCCTTTGTTTTGAAAATCATCTAACAAGGAGAGTACCCGACCTTCGGGAAACGGATTTGGCTAAAACTGCAGGATATGATTTTTTGATGAAAAAAAATGAACCCGTGTCTTTTCTTTTCTTTGAATAGGCCCCATAGACGGAGACATAGGCATTTTTCGAAAATACAATAAAAAGGAGCATTCATCAGATCTTCAATAACCAAAGAACTAAGACTCTTACGAAAAAATGTATGAAGAATAAAATAAAGTACAGATTAAATGCTTTAATTTAAGCTTTATTGCATTAAAAAAGCTTGTGTGGTTCAAAAGTTGTGCCTAATTGAAAACTACTACATATTTAATTATATTTTTAGCGTGTAGCCTATCATCAATTTTTTACGCTATTTCATCAGCATATTTTAATCACCTGTAACTTTAGAACAACACAAGCTTTTTAATGCAACAAAGCTTAAATCAAAGCATTACCTCTGTTCTTTATTTTATTTTTTATACATTTTTTTGTAAGAGTCTCAGTTCTTCGGTTATTGAAGATCTTATAAATGCTCCTTTTTATTGTATTTTCAAAAAAATGCCTATATCTCCGTCTATGGGGCCTATTCAAAGAAAATCAAAAACATGGGTTCATTTTTTTTCATTAAAAAATCATATTCTGCAGTTTTAGCCATATCCGTTTTCCGAAGGTCGGGTACTCTCCTTGTAAGTTAACTATAGCAGATTCGTTATGCCATGGGCAATCAGAAGGTAGATTATTCCTCATGAAAATACCTCGAAAATATAGGATTTGCATCATACGAGCATACTATATAAGATCATAGTCAGTCGGTGCACGATTTGGCATAGTTAAATCGAAGTTTTTTTCATTTTAACTTGACCATGACCGATATCAGGTTTCATAAGTAATCCCATTCCAGTTTTATATGGTTTGAGATAAAGACCTTTTTTTAAGATCAATATCTTCCATAGTTTTATTATGCCTCTTACTCTCTTCATAATTTTTTTGTGCAGCTTTGGCCTCGTTTACTACTTTAGCTATTACTTCCCGTTGCAAACATTGATTTTCAGAAAACAAAAAGAAAAAAGCGACACGGAGAGTTTCTTCTAGGTAATCTACGAGCAGTATTCTGTGGCTCATCGAACTGTAAAGAAACTAATACTTAATTGGCTCTAATTACACACCCTGATGGTCTTAGATTCGAAACCCTGTATGTATACTCTAAATCCTTATATCAACCAAAATACCGATCTCTTCAAAAAGTTTTAGAACCAATTAAAGTCATATCATATCTACCGTTTAGTGAACATGCATCTGTAGTGTCTCCAAATGAAGCCCTACCTAATTCAATTATGATTTTCGATGATGTGGCTTGTGAGAAGCAGGATGATATCAGAGCTTTTTTCTGTATGGGGAGACACAAAAGTGTAGATAGCTCTTATCTATGTCAGTCATGTGCTCATATACCGAAACATCTCATCAGGGACAATATTAATTTGATGGTAATTTATCGTCTATATGATGTTAATCTTAAACATATCTATGAAGACCATGTGAATACTGACTTAACTTTAAATAAATTTCGAAATCTTTGTACAGAATGCTGGAAGAATGACATGTATGGATTTGTTGTTATTAACAAAGATAGAACAATGAATGACGGTAGATACAGAAAAGGATTTGACTGTTCCGCCATTAAAAAGAAAAAAAAATCTCTTTGTTAAAAAAAAGAGAGATGATTTTGAAAAGGTTGTTGGTGATACTTTAAAACCAGTTATCACACCACTTAAGCTTGTCGATTCGACAACTGAAAGTATTTCACGTTCTAATCACATTTCGGCTATAGACTGTAACAGAAAATCAGCCAAAAAATGATTGAGATTCGATAAATCAAGTTATATTGTAAACGATATTAATGACTCGGGTTCGGCGTTTGATATTGATGTTTCTAATGGCGATGATTTTTCTCCGGTGAATAGCACAATGATGAATTCATCATTCAATTCTGCAAATTCATCATTCAAATCTATATATTCACCATTTGTATCTGTGCATAAAGAAACTGAACTGACAGACTTTTTATCAATGCCCAATGGAAGCCGTAGCAAAATCGATAACATATACGGAGTGAGAAAAGTCAGTGGGGTATACATAATGGGTGATTCACAAATTCAATTTGATGATAAAATGAGAAAAGTGAAAGATTTAAGTTTTCCTAAAAGCTGTATTCTAATGGAATCGCTTTTCAAAAAAGAACCAGATGATAATCTTTTAAGTACAACAGATTGCAAGAACTATCGCATTATCCTGAACGCAACAAATGCCCATAGAAAAATACATAGCAAAAATGAGAATATACGCTCTTCGAATAGTAAAAAATATTCAAAAATCATAGCACCAATGTTCCGCAGTGATCGCAGTAGATTATCTACCAGCGGAGGGGGTCTCATACCTAAATATAAAATAGCAAAAAATAATACTTTCATAGATCTAGTCTACTGGGATGATCCGAATGAGCTTGTCGAAAGACTGCGATTATTAATAGCCGAACGATCTGCTGGAAATAATAATCACAACAATGAAATCCAATTAATTATAGAGGAGCTACGTGAAGCCGGACATATATATTGATGTACACAATTTTCAAATCAATAGTAGTAACATGAGTCTCGATGTGTTTGGACGAAAACTTGAGGGCTCGCAAGTGAGTCGTGGTCCTCGAGGTATTGGATTCAATTTTACATCAAATGGTAATTCTGATTTAGGAAATAAGCGTTTTTGCAATATTGGAGAGGCTAATCATCCAAATGATGCGATTAGTTTGAATTCACTAAATAACATCCTACAGAAAGAAGTTGATTACTTACCTTCTAAAATTATAGAAGTTGCTAAAGCTATACAATAATATGAGAACAAAGTTGAAATATATAAAGCAGAAATAAACGAAAAATTAACTTATCTCTATAATATGACTCAACGAGATTTTGCAAGTATTGAATATATAATCAAAGAAATGAATAGACAATCGGATATTGCTAAAGCTGAAGTTTAAGATGGAACGTCAAAGAGTAATTGAAGAGCTACAGAAGCCAGCACGTCGCAGGTTCAAGCGAAGAAAATATGACATCCGCGGATTAAATGAGACTTGGCAAGCTGACCTTGTAGAAATGATACCTTATTTTAAGGAAAACAAAGGTTTTCGCTACTTACTAACTGTTATAGATATAATTTCAAAGTGTGAATGGGCTGTACTAATCAAATCGAAGAGTGGCAATGATGTTACTCTAGCTATAAAGTCAATATTATAACAAGGACGGGTGCCATCGAATTTACAAACTGGCCAAGAAAAAGAATTCTACAATTTAAACTTTCAGAATCTTATGAAAGAGTACAAGATAAATCACTACTCTTCACATAGTAATCTTCATGCAAGCATATGTGAGCTCTCTAATAGAACTTTAAAAAATGGAATGTGGTTAGAATTCAGCAAACAAGGAAGTTATAAATGGCTGGATATTCTGCCTGAGTTCGTGAAAGCTTACAATTCAAGAAAACATCGGACAATAGGAATCGAGCCTGAAAACGTTACGAAGATAAATGAAAAAGAAATCAAGAAAAATTACCCAACTGAAAAAAGACCTGTAAAAAAAGTAAAATTTAAAGTAGGAGATAAAGTGCGAATAAGTAAGATAAAACAAGTTTTTGAAAAAGGTTATACACCAAATTGGTCAACTGAAATTTTCACAATAACAAGAGTTGTAAAAACCAATCCCGTAACCTACCACGTCAAAGATTATTATGATGAACCCGTCTCTGGCGGCTTTTATGAAACGGAAATTTAAAAGACTATGTATCCAGAAATTTATTTAGTGGAGAAAGTTTTAAAGAAAAGTGGTAAACGTGTTGATGTTCAGTGGTTAGGTCTAAGTAACAAGCATAATAGTTGGATGGATAAAAATGAGATTGTTTGAAAAAATTAAAGTGTATTTTTCAATATAATAGTGTAATAAATAAAAAATTTGATTGTATTTTGTTTATATTATTTAGATATATTTAAATAGAATATTGATATATATTTTATTATGGTAATTCAATATAATTATAACTACAGGTGGTGATGATAAATAAAAAAACAAATGTATAATGTTAATATATTTTTATTTATTTAGGTATTATTATGTACAAGTTACAATAAATAGTTTTAAAAATCAATTTCGTAGATATATTTTTACACCCGATCAAATTTGAAAAAAGTTCCTCCCAAATACATTGCAAACAAACGTAGTTTGTTTGCTTCAGAGTTTGTGAAAAAATTCTTCATTTTTTAGTATTGCTGATAAAATTTTTTCTGAAATTCTGAAATCAAAAAGAAAAAGTGAAAATTAAAATTACTGTTGAAGATAATATTTTATTAGGAAAAAAAATTGTACTGTAAACTTACATGATTAGTTAGTTGACTTTCGGTTTCTTTGTAGGAGGTTGATCGTTCTCAAGCTTTTTGATTACTTGAATGTGCTCCTCATCGTGCTCCGTCTCTTAATATAGCCCATCTTCCATCTCGATTTCTGCCCTTTCCATCGCCACTTGTAATATATCCCTTCTCTCATCTTCTTCAGAACTTATACCCTCTATTGATGAATCCTAGTCATGCATGATCTTCTCTAATACGTCATACTCAATAATGATTTGCTCACCTTGGTTGCCATGAAGTGTCACCCCCACTGGCGCTGCACAATTTTTATCCCCTCTCTCATGCTCTGTATCATCCACTTGCATTACTCCATTTTCATTGGATTTATCCCCCCTCTCGATTTCCCCCTCTCTTCTATGCTCTGTGACATCCATCCCCACTCTCGTTACTCTATTTTCATTGGATACTCAATGTCCCCTCCTCTTTTCCACCTTCTGCTTTTTTTAGCTGTCATTTTGCTTGTATGTTTTCTCTCTACTTCAAGTGCAGCTTGCGCCATCTGTATCTCTTCAATTTTAAAATGACCCCACGGTAAAGTGTCTGTACTGTCAGGCAATAAAAATCTCTAATCATCGTGTGGGCTCGGTGCAATTTTTCTTTGCTTTTCAGTATGCAGTGTGTGTAATTTTGATCGAATATTGCACTGTTCACGGTGTATAATGACAAGATCCTGAAGACAGCGTCGGTAATCCTCGAAAGTAATTGTTTTCTTCACGACGTTAGATTCGATGCCTTGAGCTTTCTTAACTGTGTCTCCTCCATCAACCAAAATACTATATATTTTACTCAATAAACCTATGAATTTAGACATAAGCTTGCCACAGCATTCATCTGTCATTAATCCAGGAACTTTCGTATTGACACGTGGAATATTAAACTTATTATTTATAGCATAATCAGAAGTATCAAATCTGTGAATGTTTTCCTTCATTGTTTGATACATATCGATGTCTTCAACTTCATATATTAAACTATCCGTATCTGTATACAGAAGTTTACATTTTTGTCCTAGTCACTGTTCCATATATAAGTAATGAAACTCATATAGCAGTGTTTTTGATAAATCAAGGATGGAAAAACCAACGTATATAGGTTTTTTTATTGTGATACTCGTTCTCTTCAGCTGAATAGCTACCAAATTTTCATCAAAAGTTGCACAACTGTGAAAATTTGGTTGAGCTATGCATGCTTCTGCTTCATATCTGCCTGTGAATTTATTTATTTATCGCACATCAATACGTGACTGCTCTCGTTCGATGCACTTCCCATAGACAGAATTAATTAATAATTTATAGAAGTATTTTTCAAATGCATTCTTTGCTTGCTTTCTCTTCTAAGTATTTAATTTAACATAAGGTTTGAGCCAAGCCTTCTGTTCAAAACTTAAAATTCTATGTACTTTCTTTATTCGAAGTCCATTATCTGAACCTTGTTTTAATGTTCGATAATGAATGACATTTTTTTTCTTATCGTCCAAAGTATTAAGTATTTTTTTTTGCTTTAAGCCTGGTGGTGGACGGTGTTCTGCACAAAAAGGCATATCCCGATGTTCATCATAGATTTCCACAGGATATTCTAAATCCACTTCAGCAATATAGCCTATATCCGAATCTGGCGGTGTATTGAAGAAATCTGGCATTGTTTTATAATCAATCCATTTAAATTTTCCTATCGGTAAATGTTGTATCATCGCCCAACCATAATGATTATTAATGTCAAAATATAGAAGGGTCTTCTTTTTCTGATTTTCATCATATGAAGGATCCATGTATGGATTGTTTGCCTTTGCTTACCGGCTACAGCACTGGCTTATTCCTCTTCTGATACCTGCTTCGATAAACATTAGCATGTCAATGTCTGTCAAAAGTTCCAATTCTACCTTCGTCATTTTAAGAGCTGCTGAAAACGTTAGGCCTGGAGTTGTGTAGAAGTGAGCAGGACATGAACCATAGGCTTTAAGAGAGGTCTCGCGTAAACTTTCGAAGACATCAGCCAGTAGCAAAACATCGGTTTTTAAATATAGATCCGAGTACTCTCCTAAAGTTTTTATATTAAATTCATTCCAAACTTGAATAGCATGCTCGTAATGTTTTTCAGCTATATGAAAATCTGTTAGTTTGTTGTGGAATTTGTTTTCTTCTGGCAGCTTTGTAGATGTTAATTTATCTAATCCATCCACAAAATCGTAGAGGAATACACCTTTCCGTCTAAGAAGATTTATCTTTGCATCTGTAAATCCATCTGTTTGAAATTCTTTCATTGCTATTAGCACGTTTTCTAGATATGATGCAAGCTTCTGCAATGATGATGGTAGGAAACGCCAAGAATCTATGAATCTAAAATTGATGTCACTGTTTTCCATATATTTCGTAAAAGAAATGTATTTTTCCTTATTATGAGATATTAGAGTCATTTGTCCCTCCATCAATGTAGAAGTGCCAATCTCTTTCAGAATAAAATGAGTGTCATAATTGAGATTATGAAAAATAACAGGAATGAATCTTGAAATCTTATAATTTAAATTACATGAATTATGAGCTGCACCTCTGAAACTAAAAAGAAATAAACGTAAAATAAACAAATTAATTTCTCTATTCAATTATAACTAATTAGACAACTTACCTTCCTGTGAGATGACAATGGTCTCGTACAGCAAGTTCTTCGGCACGGATTGGTTTTCGACATATATGGCAAACTGTTGACCTCTGAAAAGATTATTCTTCTAGATCGGTAAGCTTCATTGGTTTTGGATTCTTGTAGAGTTCATCAATCTTCTCACTCATTGATTTCAATTCTCTAACAAACCATTTTGCAGGTGTCTCTTCACATTCATTATTTCTTCTATATGATTTATAATAAGATAATTTTTCATCAAAACTGCATTTTATATAATACCCAATGCTATATGCTTCATGAAAATTTAAAAGCTTTTTCATTGTCAGTAGGTTTTAATAAACATTCGGAATCTACATTAATAACAAAAAGAACTTTTTCACTTTTATTATAATCTTCGAATTTGAGAATGTTATTCTTAGTGTCAGGTAGATTAATTCTACATTTATTTAAATTTTCACAAACTTTTTCATGAGTTTTTAATCTTTCTTCATGATCAGAAATTTGTAAACACCTTTCACAATGAAAAGATTTTATATGAGTTATAAATAATTGAGACCTCAGTAGTCGAGACATACTTTTAATCCAAACGTAATGATATTGAGGCATGCTTCCATCATCATCATCCTTATTATTTTCTTCATACTCATCTAAGTAAAAATCTTGAATGATAAGCAAATTCACATGTTGAACCTTCTTTTCTGCAGTGATATTACAAGGTGATACTTCAAACTTTGGGCCGTACTTCTTCAGTATGTATATATTTACTGAAATACTTTTATTCAATTTTTTAAATTTCGAAACATCTTTAAGTTTTACAGGAAATTCAATGTCTCCGAATTCCAGCTTTTTCTCATCCAAACGGTACTGAGTCACTCTGTTTGGATTATTTTCACTTAGATACAATGCTGAAAGCATAACATACTTAAAACACTGGTTGTCATTATTGCGAACATTCAGACACGCTTTCTTATTCTCTATAAATTTTGGAAGAGGAATGAAAGAACTACCTTTGAAAGGTGAATATTTTTTCAAATTTATGCACAAACCTATAATACTCTTCAAAGTCCATACAGAATTTTTGAAGCTATGCTTCTTACGCGACGTTACGGCAGGGGCACTAAATGTATAAAAATCGACAGTCCCAAATGTCACCCAGCGTGAATGTACGAATATGGCACAGAGTGCCATAATTCTATCAACATACAAACACTTAAATTCTTTTTTCTCTTTCTTTCTTTCCCTCTCTCCCATTCTGCTTAAGAATATGCGTGCATATTACACAAGTGGATGTACGCGTTGAATGTACTACGATTGATGCTTGTAGTGTGTGTGTGTATGTGTGTATATATATATATATATATATATATATATATATATATATATATATACAGTAAAATTTCGAGGAAAGTATCTATTATACTAGAACGTATAATATATATATATATATATATATATATATATATATATATATATATATATATATATTATTCGCTCAGTTAAAAAAATATAATTCTAATAAAAAAAATATTTATTTTCCCTAGTCTTCTTACATATCTTTATTTCTTAAATAGTTATAAATAATTGAAAAAAGTTAAAAAATTCCACAAATTTAAAAACTATTTGATACGGTAAAAAAAAATAGAAAAAAATGACTTAGAAAAATTTTACAGCACAAAACAAAATTGGTATTTTATCTTTATTTTAATTTCTTTTTTAATTTTTTATTCTTTGTTTCTATTTAAAAAATTATTTTTTTTACGAAAAATTTTTCGTAAATTTTGGTGTTGTACATTTCTGTATATTTTATTTGAGAAACTAGAAAGTTTTACTGCTTCGTTTTTTTATATCAATGAAACTTTATAAGCTGTGTATAAACATTTCTTTCTTAATTTTTTAATAATTGATATTAATAAACTATATTATTAATATATTTTTAAATATATAATACATTGAATGAAAAATAACCAGTTTTCATTGAAAAATTAACTATAATTTTTGAACTTCCTAGTTTCTATATATATATACTGGAAGCATAGCTTCTGTCGGCCAGTCCCCACGACTGCCACTCCTGTTTTTTTCCTTGAAATTTTTCTAATTGTGTAAGAATAGGCTCTTTGGTATGATCCTCAAACCATCCCTCTAAATCTGTCGACATGTATACCGTAGAACTTTCACTCGTAAAATATTTAGTATCGGTTAATTCCTCAGTATTTTTATGCACATCAAATTCTGAGACGAAATCAGAATTTATTTTCAATTTACTGTATTCTTCTAAGCATGCCTGAACCTTAACTTTGAAGAGTTTTTGTGCATCATTCAAAAAACTCAAAATGTCTACGAGTTTAATATTTATAACTACGTCAGTCCTAATACGATGTTGGAAAGCTGACTCCACGTCTCGCTATTTCACTCTAGCTTCTGTTTCCTCAGATTCTAGATTACCTCCTTGTTGAAGATGTTGTTCCAACTGCACTTGCACACACAAGAGATGTGTTATACAAGTTTGACATTTCTGTTTCTCTCCTCTTCTGAGATTTGGTTGAGCGATTTTTTCGTTTAAATTATTACAGCGGAATTATATGTGCCTAACCAATAATAAATATCATTACTGCTTAATTTGCTTATACTTCGTAAAGCATCACAGAGTAATTGTACAAGACGTTCAAAAAAATCAATCGAAGTCATCTTTACTTTGTTTTTCTTTTGAAACTAAAATAATACTATAGTAATCACTACAATGTTACATGAAGATTGAGAACAAATCTGATTGATTGTGATTTACGAACTGTACTAGTCCGAAACATAGCTTCCCTTTTTATAGGCAAAGTAAATGAAATATGGAAATACAAATTTAAATATTCAACCAATAGAAAAAGAAAAGTTGGTAGAAATATAAGAGGGGATACAAATTTAAAGATTTGACATATGGTAAAGAGACAATTTAGTGAAAACATAAAAGGGGATACTAACACAGCAACACAGAAAAAAAAGTGTCAAAACCCTCGGACCAGACCATATACATCTTATGTTTTTGGAATAGCCAAATCTCAACCCGTGGTCAGTTTGACCACATGGCCTCAGGGTCAAGCACAATTGAAGGTCAAATCTACAAAATTAGTGGAAACCATATTTTTACAGTATATATTTAAGTTTTTGGGGTCGCTGAATCCGAATTTGTGGTACGAATGACCCCATGGCCTCCAGGTCAAGCTCATTTAAAGGTCACATCTACGAAATTAGTGGGAACCATATTTTATCAGTATATATCTATGCTTTTGGGGTCGCTAAATCCAAATCCGTAATCCGTTTGACCCCATGACCTCAGGGTCAAGGTCATTTGAAGGTCAAATCTACGAAACTAGTATGAACCATATTTTAACAATAGATATTTATGTTTTTGTGGTCGCTGAATCCGAATCCGTGGTCCGTTTTACCCCATAGCCTCAGGGTCAAGGTCATTTAAAGGTCAAATCTACAAAATTAGTGGAAACCATATTTTATCAGTATATATTTATGCTTTTGGGGTCGCTGAATCTAGAACTGTAGTCTGTTTGACCCCATGACCTCAGTGTCAAGGTCATTTGAAGATCAAATCTATGAAATTAGTGAAAACCATATTTTAACAGTATATATTTATGCATTTGTAGTCGCTAAATCCAAATCCGTAATCCGTTTGACCCCATAGCCTCAGGGTCAAGATCATTTGGAGGTCAAATCCACAAAATTGGTGGGAACCATATTTTATCAGTATATATTTATGCTTTTGGGGTCGCTTAATCTAAAACTGTGGTCTGTTTGACCCCGCGACCTCAGTGTCGAGGTCATTTGAAGATCAAATCTATGGAATTAGCGGAAACCATATTTTATCAGTATATATTTATACTTTTGAGGTCGCTAAATCCAACTCCGTAATCCGTTTGACCTCATGACCTCAGGGTTTCTTTAGATTAGATTAGATATTGTTTATTTTGTATTATAATTACAAAAAACCGCGTAAATTACAAATAAAGTTGAAAAAATACATAAAAATACTTTAAGAGTCAAGGTAATTCAAAGGTCAAAACTACGAAACTAGTATGAACCATAATTTATCAGCATATATTCATGCTTTTGGGGTAGCTCAATCTAAATCCGTAATCCGTTTAATTGCATGACCTCAGGGTCAAGGTCATATGAAGGTCAAATCTACAAAATCAGTGGAAACTATATTTTATCAGTATCCATTTATGCTATTGGGGTCCCTAAATCCGAAACCGTGGTCTGTTCGACCCCATGACCATAGATTCTTGGTCATTTGAAGGTCAAATCTACGAAATTAGTGGAAATCATATTTAAACAGTGTATAATTATGTTTTTGTAGTCGCTGAATCCGAATCCGTAATCCGTTTAACGCCATGGCCTCAGGGTGAAGGTCATTCGAAAGTCAAACCTACGAAATTAGTATAAACCATATTTGAAAGGTATATATTTATGTTTTTAGGGTCACTGAATCTAAATCCATAATACGTTTGATCCCATGAATTCAGGGTCAAGCTCATTTTAAGGTCGAATCTACAAAATTCGTAAAAACCATATTTTATCAGTATAAATTTATGTTTTGAGGGTTGCCGAATCCGCATCCGTAGTCTGTTGGATCCCGTGACCTCAAAGTCAAGGTCATTTAGAGGTCAAATCTACAAAATTAAAGGAAACCATATTTTATTAGTGTACATATTTATGCTTCTGGGATCGCTAAATCTAAATCAGTATTCCGTTTGACCCCATGACCTCAGGATCAAGTTTATTTGAACGTCAAATCTCCGAAATTAGTTAGAACCACATTTTAAAAGTATATATTTATGTTTTTGTGTTCGCTGAATACAAATCCGTGGTCAGTTTGACCCCATGGCCTCAGGGTTAAGGTCGTTCGGAGTTCAAATCTACGAAGTCAGTGGTAACTATATTTTATCAGTATATATTTGTGCTTTAGGGGTTGCTACATCCGAATCCGTAATCCGTGTGGCCCCATGACCTCAGGGTCAAGCTCATTTGGAGACCAAATCTACGAAATCAGTAAGAACCATATTTAAACAGTATATATATATATATGTTTTTAAGGTCGCTGAATCCAAATCCGTAGACCGTTTGACCCCATGACCTCAGGGTCAAGGTCATATGAAGGTCAAATCCACAAAATTAATGGAAATCATATTTTAACAGTATATATTTATGATTTTGAGGTCGCTAAATCCGAAACTGTGGTCCGTTTGACCCCATGACCTCAGGGTCAAGGTCATTTGGAGGTCGAATCTACAAAATTAGAGGGAACCGTATTTTATCAGTCTATACATTTATGCTTTTGGGGTCGTTAAATCTAAATCCGTAATCCGTTCAACCCCATGACCTCAGGATCAAGGTCATTTAAAGGTCAAATCTACGAAATTAGTTAGAACCACATTTAAAAAGAATATATTTATGTTTTTTTGTTCGCTGAATACAAATCCGTGGTCAGTTTGACCCCGTGGCCTCAGGGTCAAGGTCGTTTAGAGTTCAGATCTACGAAATTAGTGGTAACCATATTGTATCAGTATATTTATGCTTTCGGGGTCGCTAAATCCAAATTCATAACCGCTTGACCCCATGACCTCAGGGTCAAGCTCATTTGGGGGTCAAATCTACGAAATTAGTAAAAACCATATTTTATCAGTATAAATTCATGTTTTCGGGGCTGCTAAATCCGAATCCGTGGTCCGTCTGATTTTATGACCTCAGGGTCGAGGTCATTTGAAGGTCACAACATCAAAATAGTGGGAACTATATTTTAACAGTATGTGTTTATGTTTTTGGGGTCGCTGAATCTTAAACCGTGGTTTGCAGGGACCCATGACCTCGAGGTCAAGGTCACCCAAAGGTCAAATCTACGAAATCGAAGAAAATCATAATTTAACAGTATATTTATGATTTTAGGGTTGCTGAATCCGAATCCGTGGTATGTTTGACCCCATGACCTCGAGGTCAAGGTCATTTAAACGTCAAATCTACAAAATTAGTGGAAACCATATATTATCAGTATATCTTTATGCCTTTATGTTCGCTGGATCCAAAACCGTGGTCCGTTCGACCCCATGACCTCAGGGTCAAGGTCATTTGAAGGTTGAATCTACGAAATCAGTTGAAACCATATTTCATAAGTTTATATTTATGCTTTTGATGTCGCTCTATCTAAATCCGCAATCCGTTTGACCCCATGACCTCAGACTCAAGCTCATTCGAAGGTCGAATCTACAAAATTAGTGAGAACCATATTTTATAGGTATATATTCATGTTTTTGGTGTTGCTTAATCTGAATCCGTATTCCGTTTGATCCCATGACCTCAGGGTCAAGGTCATTTAAAGGTCAAATCTACGAAATTATTGGGAACCATATTTAAACAGTAAATGTTTATGTTTTGTGGTCGCTGAATCCGGATTGGTTGTCTGTTTGACCCCATGGCCTAAGGGTTGAGGTTATTTGATGGTCAAATCTACGAAATCATTGGGAACCATGTTGCATCAGTATATGTTTCTGCTTTCAGGGTCACTAAATCCGAAACCGTGGTCCGTTGGACCCCGTGACCTCAGGGTCAAGGTCATTTAAAGGTCAAATCTACGAAATTAGTGGAAACCATATTTTAACAGTATATATTTATGATTTTGAGGTCGCTAAATCCGAAACCTGCCAACGTAGTTGCCTTGGCGTAGATCGGTGGAATCCTATACTCGCCGATCAACGTATTTGCTGGCACTTAATGGCTGACCGCTAGGACGCGCGAAAAGCGGTCAAGCAAGACTCTACAATAAGAATTTCTGAGAGTTGCAACTTTTAAATATAATATAATACGCAAGTCGGTATAAACTGACGACTTTTAATTAAGACAATGTCTCGCTCTATCAAATGCGAACTTAGTCTACCGTATTATATGACCAAGTGGCGAAATCCTCTAATAAATACAGCGCGGCTTAGGTTTCGTGCTAACGCAACGGTAGCCGGAAACTCTCTGAAGCGCCTTGCAGCCGGCGAGCTTCTCTCTCGTGTGCCGGTCGTCAAGATACGCACTTCTTTACTCGTCTTAGACGAGATATATGACCGATCGTTTATTCTATTTTAATACCTAAGCGCGCAAGATTCAAACACGGTAGAATACCGTTACATGATATTATATTATAAAATAATTAGTTTATGTTAAGTTTATTTTTTAATATTATATTTTAAAATAATATATAATTATAATTTAAAATACTTATAATTTTATATTTCTTTATGAATTAATTAATTATGATTTATTTTATTTTAGATTAATTTAAATATATATTAGAAACAATAAAATAGATAAGAAAATCATAATAGCTATAGTTATAATTTTAAAATAAATATATTAAAAATATATTATAAATTTATATAGAATTGTTTTTTAAAGAATTGAATTTAATTAAATTATTTATTTAAATATTAAAAAGTAATATCACACTCTTTATATAAAAAATTTATAATTTGTTATATAATTAATATTATAAATGATCAAAAATACACAAACGGAAAAGGATAAAAATATATTCCTTAATATATTGAACATATTACAGATAAATAAAATAAAAATTATGTAACTTTATTAACTTGTATGAAGAGTTTAAAAGATAAAATTTTACATTAACAATATAATTTTTATTTTTACTTATTTATAAATAAATTAATTAATAATTATTATAATTTTAATCTTTTCAATTAATGTAAATTTACAATAACATTTTTACTTTTGACATTTAAAGAAATGTGAAAAAATTTTTATAATTTAAATTATTTTAAAAGTGGTTATGTAGGGCTACTGGTAAGGGTACCACTTTTAATATTTAATTTTTCTTCAAAACAAAAAAAAACCCAACGCGCCATTGACAATACCTTGTTATACTGATAAAAAAAATAAAAACTTCTACTTAAGACTTTTACAAGATCGATTCAAGACAAAAACAAGAAAACATATTTAAGCTAACCTGAAAGAAGAATCTTTTAGAAGTAAGAAATTTCTTGATAAGTTTTTCTGACCAAGACAATGAGCACAAAGTAAAATGTGCTTTACTTTTAGACAAGTACAGCTTGGACACAAAAAAAAGTAAGTTTAAATGTTGGAAGTAGAAGTTTCTCATTTTTTTTGTCTCAGTATGGGTGGTGTGAAAAGTTGTCAAAGGAACGTAGGTATTAGTTGATGGTTAAAAAATAATCACATCAACAATCTATAATATTGTTAACTACGTATTAAATATATATTCCATTATATAGCCTTAAGCAAGTATTTCATAAATATAAAATTAAAAATTTTTTTTCTTAATGGTTTATAATGATTTTATGAATAGTGTATTAAGGGCATGAGGAATTATGAGAGGTGAATTGTGAAGCGAGGGGGTGATTCATGGAGCAAGGGGTGACTTGTGGAGCAAGGGGTGACTTGTGGAGCAAGGGGACGACTTGTAAATCGAGGGGTGACTTGGGTAGTGGAGGGGTGACTGGGGTAGAGGGGGGAATTTTTTTTTTTTTTTTGAAAAGACATTTCATAAGACATTTTTTAGACTTTAGTAGTAGTAGTAGTGGTATAAAGAATGAGTAACAAATACATTGGTAAAATAAGGTAAATTTAGCTAAATTATCTGAGGTGGGGAAGAGTGACGTACGAGGGGTAGCAAAAGGAGTGACTTGGGTAGTAGAGGGGTGTCTTTTTTTTTTAAATATCATTTCTAGACAGATTTTTACGTTCTTTTAAGGGGTGGCTTGTGATGTTTTAAGCATACAAAATAGGGGGAGAAATAATGTGAAATAGGAGAGGTTTTTTTTAAATAACTATATAATATAGAGGATATATATATATATATATATATATATATATATATATATATATATATATATATATATATAGTCGTAAGACAAGATTCAACCGACCTCCCCTCCCCTCAGCCCCTCTCATATGTCTATCGGTATAGCCCCCCCACAAATTACGTTGTAATTCCTCTTATAAATGGCCATTTCAAAATTAACGTAACTGAGGCCCCGTCTCAGCCCCCCTCGCCATCCTCAATTTTTATAGCCCTCCTCAGCCCCTCCTCAATATGCCCTTCCTTACTTTTTATAGCCCCCCTCATTATGCCCTCCCCCTCACTATGATATTAAGTTTTAGTAATTATTAATAAAAAAAAATTTTTATCATTAATAATATTCTATCATTATAATAACAATTATAAGTAATTGAATATTATTAGAATTAGTAATACTTTATTATTATAATTGTAACTGTAACTAATTAATAATATGAAGTTTTTTCGCTGCATTAAATTTATATTCTAATATTGAATTCTAATAATGAAAAAAAACATTATTATCATTAATATTTCATTAATATAATTGCAAACATAACTGATTAATAATACCAACTTCCTCTTTGCATTTCCTTTATTCAGATAAATATATAATATTTTTATTTCTATATATTGTATCTTTATTTTTATTATTGAAAAAATTTACTAATTACAAAAGTAAATTATAAATTACAAAATGAATTTAGCTTAATATCCATAGGTACTTTAATAACACTTGTATTTCAATGAAACATGTTTTTTTTTAAACTAGAAATAAGATATTTACATATTTATCTTAATAAAAGATTTCTAGCCTTGAGACCAGCATAACAATATATGGCTGCATTAAAAGCTTTAGAAGCTTACAAATTTATTTCTTAATGTCGCTAAAGCGTACAGATCTATTATTTGTTTTCGCTAAACAAAAGCTTATAAAAGCGTACAGATTTATTATTTGTTGTCGCTAAAAAAAGCTTATAAAAAGCATACAGATTTATTGTTTGTTGTCGCTAAAAAAACTTAATATAAGCATACAAATATATTGTTTGTTCTTGCTAAAAAAAGCTTCTAAAATTATTTTTCATAATCGTTAGAAGAAACTTTCAAATTTATATCTTATTGTCTCTGAAAAAAGCGTACAAATTTATTGTTTATTGTCGCTAAAAAAGCTTACGAATTCATTTATTATTGTCGCTGAAGCGTTCAGATCTATATTATATGCTTTGTTACATTAAAAACTACATCACATCCTATATATTTTCATTCTTTTTAAATATAAGCAGTTAATTAGTTTACATTGTTGAATATTTTAATTGACTTTATTTTTTTAAATGTGATTTAAATGTAACTATTCTTACCCAATGCATCAAAGGCTGTTTTAAGATCTAAGGAAACTATATGAATTTTATTTTCAAATAATCATATTTCTTAAAAATTTGAAATATATTTTTATGCATCTTACATCTATAATTTGATTCCAATCTCTTGATAATTCTACTTTACATCTTTTTAAAATATTTATCATTCTTTTGAAACATATATTTTCTTTGATAGATAGATAGATATTAATTTATTTTGTAAAAGAGTACAAAAAGGCATGTAATACATCAAGCAATAAATAATAATTCTGTATAAAGTATTGCACATAATATGATAAGATATCACAGTCAAATATTAAAATTAATATATAATACTGTATCAGTAAGTCACTATGTAAAAGCGATCTCATCCAACAATATCAATACTTTGTACTTGATTTTTAATTCTTAAAAAACCACTATTATTCAATTATTAGTAATTAATTATAAAACTTTTATATCATGTCATATTGCCTGTTAACATATATTTTTATAAAAACAGAAAACCTCCTATCTAATTATGTTTTTGAAGTATTTTTATTAATGAAATTAATTGAAAATTATATATTTGAGATTTCTGTCATTTATCGCCCTCCTGCCATTTCATTTACAAAAAATTCTGATTTGTTAAATTCTTTGAGAGATTTATCTCATGATTTTTCACATAAAATTAGAATGGGGGATCTGAATGCCGATCTCCTGCGAAAAAGCAGTGATGCGAGGTTTCTGAGTAAACTAACAGCGGAGCTTTCGCTTTAGTTGGTCCAGCATGGTGCCACGCATATAACCCCATCTTCTCACACATAAATTGACCTGATTCTTGTGAATGACGATGACAATGTACTTGACGCACGTAACTTATCTGCGAATTTTCATAGTCGGCACAACTTAATTGATGTTTCTATTGCTTATAATACGTGCAGTATAGATCACAACTTGATTAGATACAGAAACTATAAAAGCATTTGTCAAAATGAATTACTGGAGGAACTAGCCGGCTATGATTGGACACCATTAACAGCTGGTACAGTCCCAGAGTCTGCATTTGGCTGCATTTGTGACAATGTTGCTCCTGTCATAAAGAGATTAGCACCAGTGAAAATACTGAAGCATACGAAGAATAGCCCAACATGGTTAAATAAAGAATTGTCGCAGATGTGGCGCAAGCGAGATGCTACTTACAGAAGATATACATGGACGAACGAAATGCAATACCTGACTAAGTTTCTGCATTTACGTAAAACGGTTGACGAACAGACTGAACTTGCAAAGATTACATACTATCATAATAGACTGTTCGAAGCACTTGCAAATGGTAAAGTCTGGAAGGAGCTGAGAGACCTTGGACTCTAAACCGGACCTCAAGGGGACTTGAATCAATTCACTCCCGATGAGCTTAATGCGCACTTTGCTGGGCTATCCGTCTCGCCACATGATGATGATGAGCTTCGTGAGAGGGTTCTTACTGAATGCAGTGAAGATGGTTTTGCTCTTAAACCAATTAATATCAATGATGTTGTTCTTGCGATTTCCCATTTCTCATCGCAGGCTCGTGGCGAGGATGGCATTCCTTAAAGCGTGATACTTAAAGCCTTACCATTTATTGGTAAACATCTTGTGGCTCTGTTCAAGTCTTCTTTTGCGTGGGGGGTCTTTTCTGGCCTTTGGAAGCAGGCACGTATTGTGCCATTAAAAAAGTGTTCTGCACCTAAGTCGCCTAAAGATTTTAGGCCAATTGCGATTTTGTGTTTTCTTTCGAAGGTACTGGAGAAGATCGCTTACGACCAATTGCAGGAATATATCACTGCGATATATTCCTGCAATTGGTCGATGAGATCGATGGGGTTTTACAGGGCCGCTTCCGTGCGGATTAACTCTTATATTTCAGGAAGGAAACAAATGGTTTCAACACACTCACAAGAAGAATCAGGTTGGCTAACAACGAACCTAGGAGTGACACAGGGATCGGTACTGAGGCCTTTGTTATTTTGCCATTACATTAATAACGTACGTGACGCTCTTGGCTCTGGTTGTGTTGAGTACCTACTGTATGCAGATGACCTGCTGATTTATACGCAAGTTCCTCGTGAGAATGTGGATGCAGGTATTCTAATCTTACAGAGGGCGGTCAATGCGGTATCGGAGTGGGCAGCTGGTGCCTCACTCACTTTAAATGCTAACAAGACTAAGACAATCGTCTTTGGCAGTAATCGTTCGATCAATTCATTTTATGCTGGGGCGCCTAGGACGATTGACCTCGAGATAGGTGTCAATATTCCTTTCTCTGACATTGTTACGAGTCTTGGTGTTGTGCTTGACTCTAAGCTTTCTTGGGAGCCTCACATTAATATGGTTACGAAAAAATTCAATAGAGTGTTGTACACCTTGCGGTTTTTTTGTCGGTACACCATGGAGGCTCTGCGTAAACAACTTGCAACCACCCTGCTGTTTCCGCATCTTGATTACTGTTTGGTGGTTTTGCTCGATGCTTCTCAGGGCTTGAAGAGAAGAATACAAAGACTGCAGAATTTGTGTGTGAGATATATATTAGGTATAAGAATGGGAGCTCATATTTCTCCTTATAGAGCCGCGTTGGGTTGGCTGCGTATTTGTTCGAGGAGATAATATTTTTTGGCTGTATTTATGTACAAGATCGTGCGCATGAATACTCCGGAGCATCTAATGGGTCTCTTCACTAGATATGTACCCAGGGTGGCTACTACGGGAGAAATCATTGATCTAGTGGTGCCCTTTATGTGTACTGAGGTTGGCAGGAATTCCTTCTAAGTTCAAGGTGCACATTTTTGGAACTCCCTGCCTGCTGAGATTAAACATCTTCCATCTCTCAGCAGGTTCAAAGCAGCGGTGAGAGAGTACTTGCTCGACCTAGAATAATATTTCTTACTATTAATTTACGTTAATTTATTTAATTTATTTTTGTAACGTCCTGTATATGGGCTTAAGATGTGAATGTATTTATTGTATGAGTGTTGGCTGAATGGTTGATGAGTGAGAGTTTTTATTTTATTTTATTCTTAACTGCGTTTCATGCTATAGCGTACGCTTGTTATTTTAGTATGTATTAAATTTAATTCTTTTAAATTTTAATATTGTGACTCATAGATATTGTATGACTGATTATTATTTATATGATTATTTTTATTTATTTTGCGTGTATTGTATGATTACTCTGTGATATCACTTTTATTTATTTTTGTTTATGACTTACTTATTCAGTATTATTAGATTTAGTGACTGACTGTGATATTAATTATGCAATATTTATTGTTTTTATATTTACAAATTGTATTACACGTTTTTGTACTCTTATACAAAATAAAATAATATCTATCTATCTATATCTATCTATTTCAGAAAAAGGAAAAAAAATACCGTTTTCGTCAACGGAATTTTTAAAAACTAAAATTGTAATAGGAGATCAATCAACCTATGTATTAAGGACTTTATTGAAAGAATATAAAATATAATATATGTTATAAATATTTTTGATTACATATAATAGATCTCTGGTTGCATATATTGAAGAAATTTCCGGAGAACAAACTTTTGTTAACAAATAAAAACAAACTGATTTCAGGATTTTGAAATTCATAATAAATAATTCTGAAGGATTCAGAATTCAATGCAATATTTATGATAAAAATATTGAAAAATTAATAAAAAATTTAAAACTAAACGAAGTAAATTTTTACAATATACAATATTATTAATTACAACATAATATTAAACATTTTCTAATATTTCAGAAAATATTATTAGAGAATGTTAATGTATTAAAAGCAAAAGGATACAATAAAGGAAATAATATATATGACTTAACATTAAAATATTATTTTAATATTATTCATTTAGGCGAATACAATACATTGAAAAATAGCAAACCAATTAAAATAAATTTCAAAGAAATAAAATTAAGACCTGGATTAATAAGTAATTAAATATTATTGAAAAAAAAATATAATAATATAAATAATTTTTTATTTTCCAGAAATACAAGGGTATTTAAAAACTTCTTTTGCACAAAAACATAAAAAAAAATGAATCAGAATACATCGGAACAATAGCGAATGGACAATATAAATTAGACATTTTATTAAATAAATTAGAAAATGAATATGTGAATTGGGTAAGAGGAACAAAACTAGAAATTATTGGAAAAAAAGAATAAAATAGTAAAAACAATTATAATAATATATTATATGCGTATACACTTATGAAAATATTCATGTATATTTATATATATATATATATATCTATATATATATATATATATATATTTATATATATAGATATGTATATATGTATATATTCATAATAATATTCATGTATATTTATATATATATGTATATATGCATATATATATTTAAAAATTTTATAGATATTACATATATATTAAAAGTGAAAAGATTGGAATTCATTAAAGTATTTAATGATAAAAAGATGGAGTTAGAAGAACTTATATTAGCAAATGAAATAATTTTAAATAAGATAAATTAAATAATTTTATATTTTTATTTCATGACATTAATAAATACAATATTCTCAATATAAAATGATTCTTTTTCAAGGTTACAGAAAAACAAATTGATGATAGTTAAAATACAAAATATAAAATAATATTGATTTATTACAAAAAAATTAATGTATAAGCTTTTTTTAACAACAATAAAAAATAAATATGTAAGCTTGTAATAAAACATAAATTTGTAAGCTTCTTTTAGCGACAATGAAATTTAACGACATATAAATGAATATTTAAAATTATTTAAACTTTTTTTTAGTAACAATACAAAGCAACTGTACAAGCTTCTTTAGCGACAATGAAGAATAAATATGTAAGCTTTTTATAATTACAATAAAATTTAAATTTGTAAGCTTCTATTGGCGACAATAAAAAATAAGTCTATAAAATTATTTCAGTAATAATAACAAATTAATCTGTAAGCTCCTTTTAGCGACAACAAACAATAAATTTGTATGCTTGTATGAGGTTTTTTTAGCGACAACAAACAATAGATCTGTATGCTTCAGCGACAATAATAAATAAATTTGTAAGCTTTTTTAGCGACAATGCAAAAAAGTGTACGCTTCTTTAGCGACAATAAAAAAAAATGTAGGCTTCTTCAAGCTACAATAAAAAAAACGTAAGCTTCTTTTAGCTATAATAAAAAAAAACATTCTTAATGCAGCCATATATTTATATATGTTGGTCTCAAGCCCAAAAATAAAAAATGCAGAGTGGGAGCGTTTTCTTTGCATCTTCTCGATATGTATAAAATTTAGAACATAAGAAGATAAAAATATTTATTTATAATTATAATTTTCTATTATTCTATTATTCTATTTTTTATTATTCGCTTATAATTATTATTAAATATTATTATACACAATCAATTGAATGCGCGCTACAGTTTGCTGCAATGGACTCCTGAATATTTTGTGCGCGGGATCGGTCTTTTGAATGCCGCATTCGAAAGACCTATTTCTATTAAGTAATGGTAATGGAAGGGAGGGGGTAACAATGTGAGACTGCCACACACCTCGACGTGCGCCGGATACGACCCGAAGTCAGTACTGACGAGCGCGGGGTATCGCGTATTCAAAAGACCGATTTTATATACATATATATATATATATATATATATATATATATATATATACTGTGGAGGAACAATGGAGGACGTGGGGAACGAAGGGGGCGTAAGGGTACGAGGGGCGTGGGAGTTACGTGGGGGTACAGTTTTATTGAAAAATTCAGCTTCAGACCCCCACGCCCCCCACGTACCCCCACGTAACTCCCACGCCCCTCGTACCCTTACGCCCCCTTCGTTCCCCCACATCCTCCATTGTTCCCCACAGAATTTTATAAAGCCCCTCCCCACAAAATAACGTAAAAATGTTTAAAATTCTACGATATTTTCTAAATATCAATTTGGCCCAAGCACCCCCACAACTCCCCTCGTTCTCTTACGCCCCCCCGCGTTCTCCCACGTTCCCCACAGCCCCCCTCATGTCCCTACATCACCTCCCACATGCCCTTACACTTACATAATCACATAATAAACATATAACAGTTTACAATTTTTTTAAGAATCAACTTAAGAAATCCATCAAAATACTATACATAAAAAGTTTAATACAACCTTTCAATGTATCTGTAATAAAAGAAAATTAAATGAAGATGTAAATAAAATAATTTCATCAAAAAAACAAAAAGTTAAAGAACATAATAATTTTAAAAACATAAACAAAATTGAGAAAAATAAATTAATTATGCAACATAAAGATGTTATAAATATATTGAATACTAAATTGATTAATAATAAAACAAAGATTTTAGTTAAAAATAAAAATATTGAAACAAAAAAAAATAACCATAATTTTAAAATTAATAAAAATTTTAATAATTAGTATAAAATGTAAATATTGTTCAGCCATGTTTTAGAAAGAAGAAACAAAGAAATTCAATTGTTGTTAAAAAGGTAAAATGGTTTTATCACCGTTAAGTAAATATCACGAAAAATTGAAGTCTCTAAAATTTTATGACACTACTTTCAGGCATTTAATTAGATATTATAACAATTTATTCAGTTTTGCAACATTTAACGCAAATGATATACATAATAAGGAAAAAGGTATATATAATTTGAAAATTCAAAGACAAATATGTCACACAACTCCAAATAATTTGTTCCAGAAAAAAAAGAAGATCCAATTTGTGGTCGATTGTATATTTATGATGAAGTAACTGCTTTTGAAAAAAGATTAAAAAATAATACAAAATTAATTAAAGAACATATGCATACAATAACAAACATAATGAATAATAATCCAATTGCTAAAAAATTTAAACATTTGCATCAAATATATAATATTGAAAATGTTCAAAATTATAAATTATATTTTTTAAGAAAAAATAATAAACAAAAACATAATTATAATAAACCTTTAACATCAGAATGTGGAGCTATTATTGTATCTAATTCTGGAATTCCAGATAATTATGATTTGTGTATATATCCTAATAATAATTCAGAAGAAAAAGTTACTTAAACATATTTAAATAAATTATATCATCATATAGATCCTATGATATCTCCTTTATTATTTCTTCAGGGTGATTTAGGATGAAGTATAGGTTATAATAAACGTCCCAATGTAAAAATGAAAATTTAACTATTCTTCAATACACAATGTACATAGAGTAGCATATAGATTAGACGAAACAAATTTCAATCTAATTTTATATTGTGGTAGATTAACACAACAGTATATAATTCATGCATATATAATAATTGAAAATAATAGAATGAATTTTTTACGTGATAATAAGAAACAATTACGTATAGAATGTTATCAAAGTTTATTAGATCATATAAAAAATAGTGCTTTAAATGTTTCAAAAAATTTTGAAAATAATGAAAGATTAGGAAACCTTTTTATTTTACCAGCTACATATATTGAAAGTCCAAGATATATGCAGCAATATTATCAAGATGCTATGGCAATAATGAGAAAATTCGAAAAATCAGATTTATTTATTACAATGACATGTAATCCAAAATGGAAAGAACTTAAAAAAATTATAAATAATTTTCCAGTTGGAACAACTTCTAATGATATTGCTACTATTACAGTTCGTTTATTTTATGCAAAATTTAAAATGTTATTGAATGATATTGTTAAAAATAAAATATTTGGAACTATTGAAGCTTATGTATTTTCAATAGAATTTCAAAAAAGAGGTTTACCACACGTGCATCTTACTCTTACGTTACATCCAAATAATAAATTATTTACTACAGATTTAATTGATAAACATATTTTAGTAAAAATACCATCTTCAGATAATAAATATTTACAAAAATTAGTAATTAAACATATGTTACATGGTCCACATACTGAGAAGTCACCATGTTATAAAAAAATAGTAATATATGTAAAAAGAATTTTCCAAAATCTTTTAGCAAACATACTGTACTTAAAGAAAATAAGTATCCAGAATACAGAAAAAGAAATAATGTAAACGATAATCATGTTTATCATTTAAAATATTCTCATAAAATTATTACAGTTGATAATTCAATGGTTGTTCCATATAATAGTTATTTATTAGCTAAATATAATAGTCATATAAATATTGAATTGTGTGGAACTGTACAAAGTATTAAATATATTTTTGATTATATACGTCAAGAACGAGATAAAGCATTATGTCAAATACGACAAAATAAACCAATACAAGAAGATAAAACAAAAGATTTGTACGGAATACAAGGAAATAGTGAAAATAATGAAGATACGAAGGAAAATAATGATATTTATGATGAAATTCCACAATATGTAGACGGTAGGTATTTAAGTTCAATGAAAGCAGCTTGGAGATTAGAAGAATTTCCATTATGTGGTCGAAGTCATAGGGTCATAAGATTAAATATTTATACACAAAATCAACAAAAAATTGTTTTTGATGAAAACATTCAAGGAAATATAATTTGGGAAAAATAAAACAAATTTTTTTTTGAAGATTTTAAAGAAAATAAAACACTTTTTCATATTAATAAAATTTTAATGTCGGAAGAAATGTCATGTAAAGATTTTAGTATTCCTGAACCTAATGAAAAATACATAGAAGAAGAAATTGAATTTAGTACTGAAAATATTGAATATAGTGAAAAAATTTTTAGTAAAATGTTTTATGAATTAAATATGGATCAAAAAAACATTTTTAATAATATAATAAATAATAAAAATAAAATATATTCTATAGATGGTCCAGGAGGTTCAGGTAAAACAATTTCATATAAAACTTTAATATATTACTTTATTTCAATTTAAAATAAAATTTGTATCAATGGCTTGGACCGGAATTGCTTCAATTTTGTTACCAAATCGTATGACTAGCCATAGAACATTTAGACTTCAAATTGATTTAAGTAATATTGAGAGTGCATTTTTAAAATTTGAATGTGATAAAAAAATTAAGACAAACAGATACCATCACTTGGGATAAAGCTTCAATGATTCCTAAAAAAGCATTAGAAATTGTTGATAAAACATTACAAGATGTTTGCTCAAATAATATACTTGAGCGCGGTGGTAAATTAATAATTTTAGGTGGTGATTTTAGACAAATTTTACCAGTAATAAAAAATGGATTTAAAGATACAATTATAAAAGAAACTAAAATATTCATATATTTGGTCATTATTTCAAATTTTTAATTTAAAAAAAAATATAAGATGTAAAAATGAAAAATTTTCTTCTTTTTTATTAGATATTGGAGAAGGAAGAATCAATACTTTTATTATTCCTAAAGAATATGAAACTAATGATGTATGTAATAAAATTTATAAAGATGTAAACAATAATTATAATTTTTCTAAAAATGTTATTTTAACTTCACATAATGAAGATGTTTATGTTAAATAATAGAATATTAATATTAATTAATAATGAAATGATCACTTATTATAGTATAGATCATGCAACCTATAAGGGTGTTGATCAAACTGATAAAAATATTCATTTGAATTATCCTATAGAAATGTTAAACAATATTAGAGAAGGATTACCCCCTCATGAAATTAAATTAAAAATTAATGCAGTTGTAATATTAATTCGAAATCTTAATATAACTGATGGATTATGTAATAAAACTAGAATAGAAATAACTAGATTATTTAAGGGGACGCTGTATCTCTCTATCCTTTTCTAATTGAAAAATGTAAATTTTTGGGAAAACTAGTTATTATTGATAGAAATTAAGGGTTGTCCGCAACTTTTATAGTGAAAGACAATATTTTGTCTGATCAGAGCAAATTAATTTTGTTGCTTTTTTTTTCAAGTAAAGTTTGACATACTCACAAAATCCTAAATTAGGCTAGAGAATACGTTATTTAAGTATGTCAAACTTTACTTGCAAAAAAAAGCAACAAAATTAATTTGCTCTCATCAGACAAAATATTGTTTTTCGCTATAGAAGTTGCGGACAACCCTTAATTTCTATCAATAATTAGTTTTCCCAAAAATTTACATTTTTTAATTAGAAAAGGATAGAGAGATCCAGCGTCCTCTTAAATATAATATTGAAGCTGAAATTATTACAGGAGAAAATAAAGGAAATAAAGTTTTTATACCAAGAATAACATTAAGTACTAATAAATCATCGTCTTTACCTTTTATTTTATACAGAAAACAATTTCCTATTGTATTAGCATTTGCAATAACTATTAATAAGTCTCAAGGACAAAGTTTTGAAAATGCAGGTATATTTATTAAAAAACCATTATTCTCTCATGGACAGTTATATGTAGCTCTTTCACGATGTAAAAATAGAAAAAAAAATATATATTCAAAATGAATCAGAAAATAAAAATTAAATAATGAATATAGTTTAGAAAGAAATATTAGAACAATAATTTAATTATAAATTAACAAAAATTATAATCAAAAATATTTATTTTAATATATATCTTATCTTATGAACATTAAAATTTAAGTTTATTATTTTAGTATTTTAATTTTTTTTTAAATTGTTTTATTATTTAGTTAATTTTTATTATTGACAGGAAACGTTTATGTTCATAGTTTAAATAAAAAAAAATTAATTTAATTTAACAAAATATTTACAAAAAATAAAATTAATTTTGAAGGTATTTTAGAATCAGTAATAAAAAAAAAATGGAATGTAATCCACTAGAAGGAAATTATGTTAAAATAAATAATATTAATGATCAAGAAATTATGGATAATTTAAATAATCAAATTGAAGATCATTTAAGTTATGAAAAATAATTTGAATATTATTTAGAAAATCTTGATGATGATAATTTAGATAATACTAAAATTTCAGTTTTAAGAGGACGTTGGATCTTTCTATCCTTTTCTAATCGAAAAATGTAGGATATTGGAAAAACTAGTGGTTATTGATAGAAATTAAGAGTTGTCCGCAACTTATACAGTAAAAAACAATATTTTTTCTGATGAGGACAAATTAATTTTGATGCTTTGTTTTCAAGAAAAGTTTGACATACTTAAACATCATAATCTCTAGCTTAAGTTATGATTGTTCAAGTATGTCAAACTTTTCTTGAGAACAAAGCATCAAAATTAATTTGTCCTCATAAGAAAAAATATTGTTTTTTACTGTACAAGTTGCGGACAACTCTTAATTTCTATCAATAACCACTAGTTTTTCCAGAACCCTACAATTTTTAAGTAAAAAAGGATAGAGCGATCCAGCGTCCTCTTAAATAATATGATGAATTCTTATATTGGTGAAAATGATGAAAAACTCGAATTCAATAATTCGAAAGAAGTATCAGAATATTATAAACATTACGCGAATAAAATTATAGAATATAAAATAGAATTACGGGAACCCATAGCTAAATATTATATTAACCAAGATGATGATAAATATTCAAGATATTTATTAAGAATAATCAATATTCTTAAAAAAATGTTATTATATACTATAATATATAATTATAATATAAAAAATTTAGCAGTTAATTTTATTATATATTCAAAGTAAATATTAAATAAATAATTAAAATTGTTCAATTATTATATATTAAAACTATTAATAATGTATCTTGTCAATATTCAGTTAAATACTTATATGAAATGTCAAACATTTTATTAAAAATATTTAACAATCATAGTGAAAAAATTATGATGTATCTTATAAAATATAAAAATAAGTCGAAACATATTAAATAAAAAATATAACAAAATAATCCTCTAAATCTTAAAAGATTCAAATAAACATTATTATATATCAATTATTATATTAAAATAATTATAATCGAAACTATTAATTACGTTTATGATTTAAGATTTATTTAATAATTATATAAAATGTTAAACATTTTAGTTAGATATATCTATTAGTATACTAAATTTATAAAAGTTTTATATTAATCAAAATCACTATTATCTTAATCAAAACCCCCTAGTATATATATATATATATATATATATATATATATATATATATATATATATATATATATATATATATATATATATATATATAAGCGATAAAATTCTACATTCTGAATAAATATTTTAATTACGAAGTTTTTTAATATTTTATATTTAAAACATTTTTTGAAAAAAATTAAATAGCTTAAAAACTGTTCTAAATTTCTAAAGAGTTTTTAAAACTCTTTAAAAGTATCGAAGACCATTAAAAACCTTTAAAATTATTGGAAACAGTTAAAAATAGATAAAAAAAAATAATACATGTCGTTCTGTACACTTTCAATACACAAGTTATAAAGTTTTAAAAACTTAAAAAAACTTTCAAAAACTGTATATTATTATTTTAAATATCCGTGAATTCACATGTTTCAACAATTTTACATAAGTTTAAATAATTTTAAACAGTTTTAAACAAATTATATTCACGATAGGGAAAAATTAAATGTTTTTATAATGGCTAATAGTAGAAAAATATATTTTGAAAACCACAATCATAAAAGCAATATTTTCTGAAATGAGTATAGATTTATTTTATTATTTTATTTTGAAAATAGTCTTGATTCAATCAAATTGTTTGCCTGAACATCGATTTATAAAGTTTTCCATAGTTGTATTGGAAACAAAGCAATAAAATTAGTAATTTTTTATTGAAGAAAATTTTGCTCCTCATGAAAAAAGCCATCAAATGAAAAGCTGCAAGTAAACGTCTAGAAACACCTGTAGGAAAATCTATAGGTGAATCTATAGGATATTGTAAAGTACCATGCAATAGCGCTAGCGTCGCACCTTGTGTATAGACTAGAATGTGTGAAAGCGCGCTTAGCTCAGATGGATTTGAACCGCCAAGAGTGTAACTCCTTCCTTATCTTCCTTTATTAACTATTAAAGTATTACAATTATTTTTCTAAGTATACGTGTGTTATTAATGTATTTTCACCTCCTTATTACTAGTAATTATATATTACATTGGCAATGAGGGTAAATAAATAAAAAAAAAAGTTAAAGTGCAGCTTAAATTTGAATAGGTCGAATTGAGTGAACAAAGAATATAAAATAGATAAAATGGCAACGGACAAAGAAAGGCTTGCCTCGAAAGATAAGGAATTGAAATTGATTCAGGATAAGTATAAGGCGTTACAGGAAGACTATAATAAATTAAAGGCGGCTCAAACATTGTTATCAGCTAGTAAGTTCCACAAACAGTTACAACCATAATAAAAGGTACTATAGGTAATGTGGCGGAATTTTCATTGAATGAGGATTGGCAGCTATGGTACGAACGATTAGAAATGTATTCTCTTGCAAATGAAGTAGCAAATGAAAAAAAAGTTGCTGTATTTTTAACTCTTTTGGGTAGAGAAGGATATGCACTTTTACAAAATTTGTTAGCACCAACTAAGCCAAATGCGTCATCATTGCAAGACATGGTTGCAATAATGCAAAGACACCTCAAACCAACGCGAAGTGTTATAGCTGGAAGATACAAATTTAAGGAATGTCGTCAAGAGGAAGGGCAAGACATAAAAGGATATCTAGCAAAGCTAAAAAGGACAGCAACATTTTGTGAATTTCTAGCAAACTTGGACAATTCGTTAAGAGATCAATTTGTGCGGGGTATCGCGAGTGCACAAATTAAGAAAAAGTTGCTAGGAGAGAGAGACCTTCCATGCGCAAAAGTGGAATTGGTCTACAGAGTGCGAATACGCATTCGTGCAGACAAAGTCAATGTTAGCATCGAAAGAAATCTTAGTTTACTACAGATGTGATTTACCATTAAAAGTGACATGTGATGCTTCGCCGCGAGGTATTGGGGCGGTTTTATCGCATGTGTTTGCAAACGAAGTTAAGGTATTTCACCAATGTGTGTTCGGGCGTGAATTTGTGTTAGAAACAGATCATAAACCCTTGACGTTTATTTTTGGTTCTAAAAAGAGACTTCCGCAAATAGTAGCGGCGCGCGTTCAACGTTGTGCGGTTTTTTTATCAGCATATGACTTCGTGATTCAGCACATCAAAGGTAAAAATAATGCAGTAGCGAATGCGCTTTCGCGTAATTTAGTTACAGAATGTAGAGAGACTAATAAAGATTGTGAGCTTGATGAGTATACTCAATTAAATTTTATTCCTGAAAATATATTTAGTTTTAATGCACAATTGATTAATGAACTGACTTTAAAAGATACTATGTTCAAAATTGTAATGAAGTATATACATCAAGAGTGTCCAGCTAAATGTGATCCAAGGCTGCAAGTTTTTAAGAATAAGCAACATGAGTTGCATATAGTTCCGGGCTGTCTCATGTGGGGACACCGTATAGTTATTCCTACGACTATGCGCAAAAATATATTAGCTGAATTGCACGATAGTCATATGGGGATAGTTAAAATGAAGGCTTTAGAGAGATCGTATGTATGGTGGCCAAAGATAGATGATGATATTGAACAGGTGATTAAAAGTTGTTAAGATTGTTTAAGCAATTCAGGAAATCCACCGCGTTCAACCTTACATGTTTGGGATTAGCCTAGGGCACCTAATATTAGACTACATGCAGACTTTTGCGGTACTTTAGATAATAAAATGTATTTGATAATAGTAGACGCGTACTGCGAGTGGATCGAGCACTTAAAGAATATTTCGGTACGTGGGGTTTGCCAGAAGTTATAGTATCGAACAATGGACCGGCATTATTTCAGCCAAGTTTGCAAAATGTTCGGAAATGAACAATATTAAACATACATTGTCCACTCCTTATCATCCGGCATCCAATGGAGCAGCGGAAAATGCCATGCGAACGTTTAAAATAAAATTTAAAATTCTTGTACAAAGTATGTCTCATCACGATGCTTTAAACAAATTTTTATTTAGTTATAGAAGCACCCCGCATTTTACGACAGGTTATACACCTGCAGAATTACAGGTTGGTTATAAATTTCAGACACGCTTAGATGCAGCTCACCTGACGGGGCGTGATAGAGTTGAATTAGCTCAGGCTCGACAAAAGCGTTATTTTAAGGGAAACCGTACCATTGTATTCGAAGAGGGGGTTCTTCAAGAGGGTGAAGATGTAATGATGCGTGATTACGCAACGGCTCCTAATAAATGGACAAAAGCCAAAATTATAGATAAAATAGGTCCAGTTACATATACGGTGTGTGCACCTAATAAAGTACAACATAAAAGGCATGTTGATCAGTTACAGCCGTTAAGTAAATCACCCATTTTTGAGGATTTTAGTATTCATGATCACTGTAAAGAAAATATAACAATTAACGATAATAATGATATTAATTTTCGATCGAATGCGTCAGATATCGCGGATGAATCAAGCAATGTAAAAGCATCAATTGTAAAAGCTACCGAGCTTACTAATGATGTTAATCAAAGCAATGTAAGTACTGATACACAGTCCAAAATAGAAAAGCAACCTGAGTTATGTCAAACTCCTGTTGTTCCTCGTTCCTCAAGAATTTGCAGGAAACCAGAAAAACTTAATTTATAATGATATTGTGACTTTCAAAATAACGCGGAAGGAATGTAAAGTACCATGCGATGGCACTAGCGTCGCGCCCTGTGTAGACTAGACTAGAATGTGTGAAAGCGCGCTTAGCTCAGATTGATTTGAACCGCCAAGAGTATAACTCCTTCCTTATCTTCCTTTATTGACTATTAAAGTATTACAATTATTTGTCTAAGTATACGTGTGTTATTATTGTATTTGCATCTCCTTATTACTAGTAATAATATATTACAGATATATCATAGTATTTTATATACGTTATTCTGAAAACCAAGAGATATAATACCAACGAAGATAGATCTTAATAGAAGCGCAGAACCCCAAGGCGCTTTGAAGCTATAAATATGTAGTTGGTACCCCCACCAAGCTCGGCGCTAACGTAGCTCTTAGTAGGTAAATGATAACTAAGCGGCAGTTATCATTGATATTTATTCCGAGTATATTTAGAAAGTATCATAAAATTTAAAAAATATGAACAAACTCTCTATAATTATTTTTACGAAAATTACAAAAATGAACTAATGAAAAACAATTTAAGTTAAACTTAAACTGTTATTCTTAAACCTCAAAGGGCAAACAATTAATAGATTACATTCTTTTTATAATGTTTGTAATCAGAGATAACGTATGTAATTTTTTTTTCTTTTGCAAGTGTAAAAAAATATTATAGTTTATTATTAAAACCAAGAGTATTAAAAATTTAAGTTTTGGTAAAATTAAATTTTTTTTAATATTTAATTTTATTAATAGACTATAATTATTTTTTTTATGCGGACAATTTGCTGAATGAACGAAATAAAATTTTAAAAATTTTCAAGATGAATAATCTGAGAGAGAAATTTAGTTTCAAATAACTTTTTAAAATATTTTTACTTTAAAATCTTAAGAAGAAGATATTTAATTTTTACTTTCAAAATTTTAAATTAAAAAATTTAAAGGACTATTATTTAGATTACTATATAATTATAACATTTGCAAAAGAAAAAAAAGTTACATACGCCATCAATGATTACAAACGTTATAAAAAGAATGTAATATATGAATTGTTCGCCCTTTGAGGTTTAAGAATGAAAGTTTGAGTTGACCATGAATTGTTTTTCATTATTTCATTCTCTAAATTTGTATAAAAATAATTATATAGAGTTTGATCATATTTTTAACTGTATTATAGTTTCCGGATATACTCAGAATAACTATCAACGATAACTGCCGCTTGATTATCATTTACCTACTAAAAGCAACGTTAACGCCGAGCTTGTTCGGGGTACCAACTACATATTTATAGCTTCAATGTGCCTTGGGGTTCTGCGCTTCTATTAGGATATATCTTCGTTGGTAATACTATAAATTTAGAACTATTTTTATATTTTTGTTAAGTTTTTGATAAGTTCGAAAAGAAGAAATAAATTTTTATAAAAATTTATGTAAATCTTCATTCAGATTTCACCCAATACACGCGGTGATGGCGCTGAGTGCAAAGCCATGCGGCAAGAAAAAAATAGAAGAAGAAGAAGAGAAGATTTCACCCAGAACATTATACATAATAGTAAACAGAACTTATTGGAAATTTATTAAAATTATTTTATAAAGCTAAAAAAAACACTGTAAAATTTCCTTATAGTTATCCAGCAGTTAATCTTTCAACAGTTTCTGTAGAAATGCCTGTAGAAAACCTTGCAGAAAATGATTTTAGCCTATCCTGTACAAAAATTTTCATAAAAATTTCTATAGTCATTTCTCTAGTTTTTTCTACAGTATTTTTTTACATAAAACACTATCGTAAATATCATAGACTTTCATAAAGATTATACTGTATAAGAGTTGAGAGCAGATCGTATATTTCAGTCATTTTCTAATTGAAGAGAATTATAAAAAATGTATTATACCTGTCATACTGAATACAAAAGAAGGCGTATTCTTTATTTTTTCATGAAATTTCAAACTCAAAGAGATAGAGTCAGTTGAAATCGGTGTGAAATCACGATTGCAATGTCATCGTGACCTCACACCAATCACAAAATATAATATATTTTAGCAAAAAATAAAGAGAAAGCTCCATCTTGTATAATAAAAAATGATATTTTCTTATATAAGAAATAATTCATTTTATTGCTTTGTTTCTGAGAAAATCTTAGAAAATTTCAAACAGATGTTAGGGTAACAATAAATTTTTTCAAGTTTTTTTGACAACAAAGCTATGAAATTTAATCTTTCTCATAAAAGAAATTTTGCTTTTCGTTATACCAGATGCGGTTTTCTCTATATTTTTTGATAAAATTCTTAGTTTTTACAAAAAATTAAATCTTCCAATAGAAAAGGATAAAGATATGTTATCTTCTCAGAAACTTCGAATTTTTTTTATAAAGTTAATGAAGCTTTTGTTTCATTTGTGATAATTACTAGTTTTTGCAAAATAAAATAATTCTTTCATTGCAAAAGAATAAATTTGTATGACTTGCTATCACAACTGATTTTAATTACATGACTCTATTTCACTATAATTTAAATGCTTATCATAATCACATTTGTTAGATACTAAATTCACTCATCACATAATATTGACAAATGTTTTCTTATCCTCATAATTTAATTGATGCACCATCTAATTCAAGGAATCATTAAAATTATAGCCAAGTACAGTGTGATAGTTAAAATGAACTAAAGTTCAACAAATATACTATGAAAATCTTAACAACGAATGCAAAATTCTTTTTGTCAACTTATAACTTTGAAAATTACTTTAGATCATTTCTAACAGCTATAAATTAACCAAAATAAGATTTAAACAAATTTTTTAGTATGTGCATTATGGTTAAATTTAACAATAAATTCACACAAATATCATTATGATGTGGATTATATAATTTCCAAGTATAATCGAAGTATAATAATATTGTATAAGTTTTAAAATACATTCAGGAACATCCTTGATAAATAAATTCTGTAATTAGCATTTTGCAAGGAAAAATATATTATATCCATCAGTTAGAATACGAAATAATAAAAGACCCTTATTTTCTTTGTTTTTTAAAATATGATGAATTGCAAAAGTTATAACTGGTACAAGTTAGTACAATTTATATATATAGCGCCATAATAAATGACGTCACGCTAGCTATGGCTATCATAACGTCACACGAGTTTAACTGCCTATATTTCTTTGAGTTTCTATTTTCATGATAAAAGGAAAACTACGTGTCCTTTATTTTTTCTTTCTGTAAATGATAGATTTAATGGATGGAAAAAAATTTTCTTGCAACATCCCAATTGTTCTAATCATAGGGTATAAGAATGGATCAGCCTAATAGAACATATAGAAAGTTTCTAATGACTGGTAAAAGTGAAAACATAAGTTAAACTGTTCTGTGGAGAAATGATAAACTTGAGACTGCTTCTGTTCAAAGGATGAATCAGAGTTTCTAATATCTTTTGTATTTCATATTATATAAAATATTAACAATGTTTTTAAGCTGGGCTAATTCCGGATCGAGCTAATGTATATTTTTAATAGAGATAACAAGCACATAATGTAAACTTATTGAAAAAAAATATTTTCCGCCATCAGTAGATAAGCTATGCCGATTCAAACCCATGCCGATTCTAACCCAACCTGGGTTAGAACTGGAATGAGCCAGAATTGACTTGAACCAGAAACGACATAAAATGGGGGAACCTTTTCTAACCCAAGCGTTGTTATACGTGGTATTACACGAAAAACAGCTGATCGACCAAGAGTGGGGGAACCTTTTCTAACCCAAGCAATGTTTTACCATGTATCACACGAGAAACAGCTGATCGACCTAGAATAGGGGAACTTTTTCTAATCCAAGCGATGTTTTACGTGGTATTACACGAGAAACAGCTAATCGACCGAGAGTGGGGGAACCTTTCCTAATTCAAGCGATATCTTACGTGCAAACAATGAAACAGCTAATTGATCCAGAAATAATAACAGCTGATCGAGCTGCGAGGACCCTGCCGCTGGATACCTAATGCGAGCTAGAATCGACATGGTGTTTTTTTCAGGTCCAGTTCCCATTATCATCTTCTTATTTAAAAACTTTATAGCTTTCTATTTCATATCCTTAGATGCTTTACATTTTTCATAATACTCTTTCCATGCTCGTCTCATTCTTCACCTTTTTATCAGGAGAAAGAAGAGAAGTGTACTCTGAAGAACTTTGGTGGTATGACTTGGAGTCTGTCCCATGGTGAAATGAATGTGAATCATGATGTGTTTGCTTCTTATAGGAAATGATGGGAGCCCCAACCTCCGTCACCATCCGTGAGGTACAACCCAGAATCGCCGCTTGTGAACCTTTTACTCCGAGAAGTAGGAAGTGCACCCGTGACTAGTGTACCTCTCCGTGAACTTTCAAGCGCTTGAACCAAGGAGAACTTGAGACCTTTACCGTTGTCATCATCTTAATACTTCACAAACAACTTGTAATTATGGATAGCCTCTCTCAACTCAAAGTAGAACTTTTCATCTTTCTCTGAGACTTTCAAAGCGCGATATCAGATAAAAACGCGATAATCACCAACTTAATCAGCTATAAATCGGTTCCTATTTTTTCTTTCAATAGGTCTGAGATCAGTCCCCAAATTAGTCTGATGTTTCTTTAACTCCAGTAGATACGTAGTAGGCAAAACGCGTCCACATGCTGTTTCGTTAAATTTATCAAGGTCCATATTTCTTTGATAAAGAATTCTAAGTTTACTTAGCAGAGTCTGATGAAGGAATGATTCGAGCTGGCTCGGGAGTTCTCTTAAGTAGCAGTTAAGCCGTGGCTACTGCGCAGACTAAACCCACTCCTTTAGACAAATTTTCTGACATCATCGCTTATGGCGTTGTATTTTATAATTCAATCATGTAAGATTAGAGAGTAAGCTGAAGTTCCAGCTAAAAAGTTTTGTTTCGTCTAGAATTCAACACAAACATCAACTGAAGCACTCTTCAGAGAATCATTCTGTTTTAAACAATCGATGACTATCAGTGGCATGTGATTGATATATTCTGATTTTTTCAGCATTGGCTCGGACTCCTTTCCATAGTATGCATTTTGGGAAATTAGCGTACATATCGTATAATATTGCATACTGATTACTGTCAATATCAAGATTCATATTTCCGTGAGGATAGTATTGAAAATTGAAAAATAGTTTTTCATTGCTCAAATCGCAGTGATCGAAATGACTAGCGTTAGCAATTTTTTGTCCTTTTCGATTTATCTGGAAACCACGAAAGATAAAACGAGGCTTCTCCAGCTGATTAAATGTTTTGACAGTCCATGCATGTTTCGTTGATGCAGGTAATAATGGATATTCGTATAATTCCCAGAAACGAAAACTCATTGAGATAGGTTTATTTTTCTTGATTTGTCGAAGCATCCAAATTTCACACTTATTAGATAACTCTATGTGAGGCATAAGGTACTCGAAGAATATCCACTTAAAAGATCAATTTTGAAATTTTTGAGAACATAAGTAGCATTCGGTGTTTGTATTACTGCGTCAGTATCTTCCCTGGATCTCGTGAGAATAAGTTCATGTTTAACATTGACTATGATTTTACGATAATCTTCGGCAAAGCCTAAAAGCATACTGAGAGGTATGAAAATATCAAAATAGCTATTGTTATTGATGATTTTTCGAGTTGTCGCTAAATCAATCCAACCAGTATTTTCTATAATCAAACTTCAACTAGGATTGAATGATACCCAACCCTTTATGACAGTGGTCAATCCCACATTCTCACAGCGATCGATCTCTATAGCATTAATTTCATAGCGAACTTCCTCGAATGAATGAAAGATTTTAATCTTGATGTTGAATTAATATGTGAATTTTATCACTATTATTGAAATTTGTCAAAGTATAGGGCTGGTACGCGTGCGGCTTACAGTGAGCTATTAACTCATCCAATATTACTTTTGACCTTATATCTAGAATTTTCTCCATTTCTTTAAAAACAGCCAAAAATTAAGCACGTCATTTTCCATCAGAAGCACTCATTCTTAAGCCTTGGCTTTTCAGAAACTGAATATTCTGCCGTGTTAATACTTTGACTTGTCAATGACTACTGATATTCGACTGCCGACTTGATTTAATTATACACCCTTTGTTATTTTTATGTTATAAACCACGCCTATTTTATATACTGATTTAATATGTTATCTAACTGTAATAGTTTCTCCACGCAAGTTAATTGAATCCCCGTCTTGATCGACTATACACACATGTAAATGATCTATGCTCTTGACGACGACTGCAAGGTAAATGACTTAAGATGACACTGCGATGATCTTATATCCTGGTGGGACTGCAGAAAAGAATTTATATATCGTGTGCACTTATCGACCGTTTATATAAGCACCAGAGACGATATTGCACTTGACTTAAAGAGCGTTGACCTTCAGAATCGCTACACATAAGTCTAAATAATGCGTGAATTCAGCAGGAAGAACACGTTTTGCCTAGTAGTAAAGTCCTATCGAATGTTCTGGTCGAAAATCAATCGAATGAGTGCATTTTATTTTACTGCGAATTGTTTGGTTTAATACTGATTGATATACTTTTTGAAGTCGATGTTTCACTGAGATGGTTCTGTATATCATCAATTTCATAACTACCACACGGTGGAGAAATTTCTTCCTGTCCAACGTGGAATATATTATTACCCTTGTCGATATTAAGTATAGAGTTAAATGTCATAAAAGCAACTAACCCAAGAATATAATTCTTGTCAGGTAAGAGTTTAATTTGTGGAAAATACTGTTCTTCCAGTACCGATAATGTGTCTGGAAGACTCAAAGTTAATGAATCTGCCACGATTGTTAAACTCATAATGAACAAATACTCATCAATCCTTCCTTTATATATCAAGAGTGTTACTCAAGAATCTTAGACAAAGATGACCGCAGTGAAAAGTATCTAAGTCTTGATATCTCTTAGGATTGTACTTAATGTTTTCTACTCCTAAATATAGCATTAACACCAAAGAAGATTGAAGATCACTAAAGCTATCAAAATACACAACATCGTTTCCTCAGAAGTAATATGCCACCCAGTGCGTTCCAGGTCCATGCGCATCATTTAGATTAACCATAGCTGATTCTCTATAGTGCGGTCTGCTAATTGGCATAGCATTCCTCATGAATACTCTCCGAAAATATGGGATTTTTAGGATTTTTGCATACTTGATGAGATCAGCATCGGTCAGTGCTCTTTGAGGTAATTTTACTTTGAAGATCTATTTTTTTTAATGATATTCTTTGGTTTCAGACGACGACCAGGACCAGTTTTATATGGTTTTAAGTGGAGACCTTTATCAAGAGCTATTTCTTCCTTTTGCTTTCTCATAGAGAAAGCATTGTATCGGTAAAAAAAATTTTTTTCTATTTTTTCATTAATTTGTACATATTTGAACTCAGTGAGTCGAAAAAAGTGGTTTCCAGAAAATGTCTGTATGTATGTGTGTGTGTGTGTGTGTGTGTGTGTGTGTGTGGATGTATGAATTCAGTTAGTAAGCTGTATCTCAAGAACTACTCGATGGATTTGCTTCTAATTTTGCATGGAATTCAGTTTTGTGATTAACTTGCTGGGAAGCTATTGATAATTTGGTTCTTCCACCGTAGTTTTCATTTTAAAGTTTTTTTAAAAAATAAAAAAAAAATTCGATTTTTCGTTTTTTGGTTTTTTTTTGTTTACTACTCGATGAATTTGCTTCAAAATTTGCATGGAATTTATTTCTGATTGCCCGGATAAAATAAATTTTTAAAAACTGATTTTCTTAGCTCAGTTTTAATTTTAGAGCATTTTGAAATTTTTGAAAAAAATGTTTCTATTTATTAAGCCAATAAAATCTTAAAAACTACTCGATGGATTTACTTCAAATTTTCCATACAATTCAATTTTTTGATGAACTGGTGCGGAAGCTATTGGGAATTGGTTTTCTTAGCGCAGTTTTTTTTTTAGAATCATTTTAAGAATTTTTAAAAAATTTCGATTTTTCATTTTTTTTGTATTTTACGTAAACTACTCGAAGAATTTGTTCGAAAATTTGTATGGAACTTAATTTCGACTGCCAAAAGTATAAAAATTTTGTACACTAATTTTCTTAGCGCACTTTTAATTTTAGAGCATTTTTAAAATTTTTAAAAAATTTTTATTTAATTAATTTTTTCTATTTTACGAAAACCATTTGATAGATTTGCTCCAAAATTTGTATGCAATTTATTCGCTACTGTCTGAAGAAAACAAGCTTTGGAAAATTAATTTTCTCAGTGCAGTTTTAATTTTAGAGCACTTTGAAAATTTTCAAAAAAATTTTTATTTTTCATTTATTTTCTATTTTGCGTAAACCATACTATAAATTTTCTCCAAAATTGTTATACAATTAATTCGCTGTTGTCTGAAAAACATAAGCTTTTGAAAACTAATTTTCTTAGCGTGGTTGCAATTTTAGAGAATTTTAAAGATTTAAAAAAAAAATTCGATTCTTCTTTTCTTATTTTTTTTTATTCTACGTAAAGTACTCGATAGATTTGTTCTAAAAATTGCAGGGAAATTATTTGCGACTGCCAAAAGAAGGGAAATTTTCAAAAATTGATTTTCATAGCGTAGTTTTAATTTTAGAGAATTTTTAAAATTTTGAAAAAGAAATTTTGAAAAGAAAATGTTATTTATTTAACCAGTTAGATCTCGAAAATTACTTGATGGATTTGCTTCAAATTTTGTATACCATCTACGTTTTTGTATAACTAGACGGGAAGCTATTGAAAATTGGTATTCATAGAGTAGTTTTTTTTATAGAGCCATAAACATGAACTGTATTTATATATAAATATGATTGCATTTTATAAAGATTAGAAATTTTGTTGTCATCATTCTTTTTATTACTACATTATATCATTCTTCAATAGAACAAATTTTTTTGTATTACTTGATGATTTAAAATAAATTATAAATGTTGAAAAAGCAAACAGCTAGCATATGTGTTCGAAATTTATAAAGCACAATATGAGTAAATATTAATGTTAGACAATTTTTTAATATTAAAATCACATATAAATAAATATAAAAAAATTAATGAAACTCAAAGAACTCTATGAGAAAGCATTCCGCCAAAGCACTTGGCAGCGTTTTTTATATTATGTCTCTTATATTCTTCTAATTGCTGCTTAGCAGTTTTGGAATCGTTTACCGCTTTAGCGATTCCAGCAGTACCTCCAGCTATACCATCAACAGCACTCAAACCAGCTAAAATTGGTATGAGGAATGGTAAGAAACCTCCTACTTTCTTTGTAACTGGTAAAGTATGTGGAAATTTAACATTTTGTTTACCACTTGCTTTTTTAACAGTGCTACTCGCACCTTTTAGAGCTGACAGAATATCTTTTTAAGCACATTTTATAGGAACAACTGATTTGGTTGCAGCCTTTAGTATTGCATTGAAAGTGGTAGAAGGCTTCTTCTTCATAGTCATTCCGAATGTAGACTTTACTTTAATGATGTTTTTAATTTTAAATGCAGCTACTTTTTCTCCGAAGCTAGCGTCTTTTGATGAAATTCTTTGATTAGCTTCTCCTGCTTAATTTCTATTAGCAGCATTTCTGACTTCTACATTTTCACGAATCTGTGAATAAGCAATGTCGTGCCCTTTACAAGCTCTATCGAGAGGATTGATTCCTTGGTCACCTCTAGCTAAACGTTTAGCTAAGTTCGTACCAGGTCCACAGTACTAGTAGCCGGGTATATGAAGTTTGATTGGAAGACTATTAAGATGACGTTGTATCTCTCTATCCTTTTTCAATCGAAAAAATATAGATTTGTGGAAAAACTAGTAGTTATTACTAGAAATCAATAGTTGTCCATAACTTGTACAGTAAAAAAACAATATTTTTTCTAATGAGAATAAATTAATTTTGATGCTTTGTTTTCAAGAAAAGTTTGACATACTTAAACATCATAATCTCTTGCCTAACTTATGATTTTGTAAGTATGTCAAACTTTTTTTGAAAACAAAGCTTCAAAATTAATTTGTCCTCATCAGAAAAAATACTGCTTTTCTGATTAGTTAGAAAAGCTTCCTCCACCCTAGGTCGATTAGCTGTTTTTCGTGTAATACCACGTAAAACATCGTTTGGGTTAGAAAAGGTTCCTCCACTCTATGTCGTTTCTGGCTCAAGTAATTTCTGGCTCATATCAGTTCCAACCCAGGTGGGTTAGAATCGGCTTGGGTTAGAATCAGCATAGCTTATCTACTGCCACCCTTTCCGAAAATCGCAACTAAAAATAAATAATGATGCGAAACTTAATGCATAACTCGAAGTTCTCTTACGTCCATGGTAAAATATGTAATAATGCCATTTGAGGTACGAATTCGACTAAATATCTTTTCTGTTAAGTATACATACGATCATGAGTAGATTAAAGAACAGGTATTTTGATGTGCGCTTGCTATCTCCATATTCTCATTAATGTAAGCAAGATAAATTTTTGCGTCGACAAAAAAGCTAAGATTTACTAGTATTTGTGATGCTTTTGCATACAGCTGTGGTGATAAAGATGGATGGAAGCTTGGAATTTATATATGCTCGAGTTTTTGAGCTAACGTAAACCTTGGTTTTTCTTACTCTCGTAAATATAACGTTGGGTTTTTAAGCAGCTTTGGTAACATATCTCTTTGTTGTATCAACTCTGAAGTTAAAAATTAAAATGGGCCATAGCAGTTCATACTTGAGCTGATTTCGAGCTTTTCTTTGAGCTTCTTACCGGAGAAATTTTTTTCAAATGATTGAAAGCAGGCCAGATTCGCTGTCCTAGTATAATTGGGTGTTTTTTTATTTACTAAAGAAAATCGTTGTATTTCCAAATTAAGAGTTCAGCACACTAAATATTATTATAAATACTTATACGCAAGGTAAAAAAATTCTATTGCATTATTTTTGAGAATAGTAAATAACGCGAAAATATTATAAACCTAAGAATATATTTACATAAACACAATATCTTCGTTTTCCTGAAACTTAAACAATCGACATTTGAACGGTATGAAACGCTTTGTCAATCATCTGTATACATGTGTGCGTATGCATTTAATTTTACTAATATTATAAATACGTATTCGAACACTGGAACATCATCATATTCGATAAATTTAGTGGAGCCATAAGACCCAATACATCTTGTCCAGGGTTAGTAGTTCTTATTTTGGCCACTTCATTTAATTTGCATTTTGTTTCATGGCGTCACTTTCCACTTAAGGATCAGTTTTTAACTAACTTTACCGTTCGAAAATAGCTAAAGAAGATATTTTGTTTTTATTAATTTTTTTCGGCTTTTTCTTTGAATTCGGTCAAATTTACATGTTTTTGCTCCTCATTTGTTAAAATAAATTGATATTTACAAGTGAAAACAATTCTGATATATATCTTTATATAAAATAAATGGAATTACTCTTTTGGCTACTTTTGATCGATAAAAGAGGTATGAAACTCACCGTCAAGAGTAAATCGGAGCAAATCTGGTTACCGACCGAGAAGTAAAAATATTAATTAATCATAAATAAAATAATTATACTGTTTTCAAAAGAAATTGTTATCGAGCGCAATTTTTCATACATACATAATTGTATAATAGATGTTTTTTTAATAGTATTAACCATATTTTGAACGAAAAATAAGTAACCGTACTTACAGTTTAATAAACGGTTGTAGTATAAAATTTTTTATTTTTTAAAATTTTCTTCAATTATTTTTTGTGAGCGCAATAGAGAAATAGATTTCGTCAATGTATTCGATGCATTTCATTACGTATAGTAGAAAAAAATTAAACAACGGATTTTTGATCCTCGGTCGGTATCAAATCTGCTCCTGTCTACTCTTAACATGACGAATAGTATAATAATAAAATAAATTTATTACCTTACTTTTGATGTTTGGACTGAAATTACATGCAAACAAAATTCTTGTCATGGAAAATAGTCTGTATGAATATGATTATATACCATGGTTTGAAATTATATTCAAGCATGATTTTAAAATTTTTCAGATAACGATGGATTCACGACTGAATTAGGAAAATAAGCAATAAGATTGCGATAAAACTCTGAAATAAAAGTAAAATCAATAATTCTCGAGTTCTAAAAACCTATATTATTTAAATCTATGTGATAATATTGTAAATGATATGTAAAAATAATTTATCGGTATAATAAAAAAAATATATTAGATGCTAAGTCATTGTCAGTTCATTGAAGGTAGTTTGTCATAGTGTTCTAAAACATAAATAAAGCTGCAATTGTTTTTACGGCGATATGCAAATTGTGTAACAATTGATAAGACGTATTATATCGTAAATCTAAACCAGATGCTGCGTGCGTCATAAAACGACACTATCTATTAATTAGAAGAACTGTCATTAATCAGTAAACTGACCCCGAGCCTCGTATACATGATTTCGTTTGCGATATGAAATAAGTAATTTAATTTGTGAATACACAAATTCTGTACAAACCTATGTATACGAACGGCATTGCTTCAGACCATACTAAAAAGTGATGGCCTTCTCAAGTGTGAAAGGCGATATGCATAATTGTAGTGACTAGTATCTTAAGTATTACTTGTAAATATCGTCTTAATCTTCGTGAAAAATTTGTTCGTTTTTATTATTATTCAATCGCCAATTATAATTATGCTCGAATATAGTTTAAAATTATAATCCATAATGGCATGCTTTAGATAACGATTGTTTTGTAGATGTAAAAGGTCTAATAAGCGTGAGAATCATTCAATCGTAATATTAGAATGTATAAAAATTAATTAAATTACAGACCAAATTTCTGATTTAATGTCGTTCAAATTGATTACAGCTATAAGTGTAGGAAAAAATAAAATTTTTTTGTACATGAGATCTCACGTGAGATTCGGTATCAAGAAAAATAAAATTTTGCACCACGTGAGATCTCATGTGAGATCTGACGTGAGATCTCATGTCATTTTTTTCGGTAGGGATCGTAGTCTCCTGACAAGTTCATTTGGATCATCCCAGTAGCCTAGATCTATGAAAGTATTCTTTTTTGCTATTTCATATTATGTCTGAGACCTCCTCCGCTGGTAGACATCCTACTGCGATCACTGAGGAACATTAGTGCTATGATTTTTGAATATTTTTTACTCCTCGCAGAGCGTATATTCTCATCTTTGCTGTCTTTTTAAAAATTATATATATATATATATATATAATTTTTGCGACCTGTTGTACTCAAAAGATTATCATCTGGTTCTTTTTTGAAAAACAATTTCATCAGATCACTGCTTTAAGGAAAACTTAAATCTTTCACTTTTATTATTTTATCATCAAATATAATTTGTGAATCACCTAGTATGTATATCACATTGACTTTTCTCACCCCGTATATGTTATCGATTTTGCTGCAGCTTCCATTTAGCATTGATAAAAAGTCTGTTGGTTTATTTTCTTTATGCGCAAATACAAACGGTGAATGTACAGATTTGAATAGTGAATTTGCAGAATTAAATGATGAATTCATCTTTTTGCAATTCATCGAAGGAAAATCATTATCGTCATTAGGAGCAACATTATCAAACACAGAACCCGACTCATTTCTATCGTTTACAATATAACTTGATTCATCGAATGTCAATCTTCTTTTTGCCGATTTTCTGTTACTGTCTATAGCCGAAATGTAATAAGAATATGAAACACTTTTAGTTGTCGAATCGACAAGCTTTTCAAGTGGTGTAATAACTGGTTTTCAAGTATCACCAATAACCTTTTAAAATCCTCTTACTCCTTTTTTAACAAAGAGTATTTTTTTCAATAGCCTCATGTACTCCTATCAGCTCGCTAAGAATATTTTTTTCTTTCTTGAACTCGGGCAAGATGTTGTCTACAAATGAACTGCAAAGATTAGGATTTATACTTTCTTTTTAATGGTGAAATAGTCAAATCCTTTTCTATATCTACCATCATTCATTTCTCTATCTTTTTCAATAACAATAAATCCATGCATCCATTCTTCCAGCATTCAGTACAAGGATTTCGAAATTTATTTAAAGTTAGGTCAGTATTCACATGGTCTTCATAGATATGTTTAAGATTAACATCATCTTGACGATAAATTACCATCAAATTAATATTGTCCCTTATAAAATGTTTCGGTATATGAGCATATGACTGATATAGATAAAAGCTTCCGACACTTTTGTGTCTCCTCATACAGAAAAAAGCTCTGACGGTATCCTGCTTTTTACAAGCCACATCGTCCAAAATCATGAGTGAATTAGGTAGGGCTTCATATGACTCTCTTCGCTCACCGAGAATCATTAATTTCTTAAGCAATGGAGAAGATGGAGCACAACCCATGTGACAAGTTCTTTTTTACAAAGAAAGTGAATGACATCGACTTTTCAACCGACTCTCATCGACTATTTTACTGACTTTCATCGAAAAGAACTTGTGATATGGGTTGAGTTCCATCTTCTCCATCGCTTGGGAAATTGATGGTGCATGAAGGGAGTCGTATAAATATTATTATCCTATTGGTACAACTTCGATGGAAAAAACTATTATAATGGAAATACAATATTTATCATTCAATATATGTGTGCATACCTAACCCACATCTATTATTATACCCATCAATAATTTAATTCAGTATACATATTTATGTTGCCGCAGGCCGTATTCGGTGGAATACCCATAGACTACGCTAAATTTGTATAGGCATTGCATACGTTCATGCTAATATTTCGACGATATTCTCTCTGTCAATACTCCTTCAGGGAGTATTGACAGATCTATACTCCCTAAGGGAATATTGGACAATTGAATATCGTCGATTTATCACTCACTAGGAGAGGCCCAGACCTCCGGATCACGGATTTTGCTCAAACTTTGGGATAAGTTTCTAGGTGTCAAAATATGAAGAAAACCAGAATTTTGGACCCTAACGCTTAAAATTTCCTTAGTTAAAGATAATTAAAGAAAATCACTGAAAAAGTTACTAGATTTCCAAACTCTTATAGCTCTTTAGCATTAAAAGTTAGAAGCTTAAAACCATTTTCGAATGAAAGCTGACCTCAAATCCTTTCGAAATAGTGCTTGTAGCATATCAAAATATCATTTTTTCCAAACGTTACAGCGTTATAAGATTTTGACATAAATTTCCTTTTAAAAACATTAATTAATAATAAATGCTAAAATGTAGTACAATTTTTATAACACTGTAGTTATGGGAAAAAATAATATTTTGATATGCTGTAGGTGCTATTTCGAAAGGATTTGAGCTCAGCTTTTATTTAAAAACAATTACAAGTTTCTAGTTGTCAATGCTAAAGAACTATAGGCGTTTGAAAATCTAGTAACTTTTTCAGTGATTTTCTCTAATTGCCTATAACTAGGGAAATTTTGAGCGTTAGGGTCTAAAATTCTGGTTTTCTCCATATTTTGACATCTAGAAACTTATCCCAAAGTTTGAGCAAAATCCGTGATCCGGAGGCCTGGGCCTCTCCTAGTCAGTATGGCCGTATATGACGCAAATGACATCGATTCGTAGGTTAATGAAAACAAAAAATGTCGTTAGATATGTCAATGCTTATAAAAATTCATATAAAATCTTAACTTTAAAGAATGTTTTGTTCAAAAATTTTTTCGAAGTTAAAAAGTTAATAAGTAAAAAACATAAGTAAATAATGACATTATTTACTTATTTTTATTAGAATATATATCGTTAATTTAAAAAAATCATTTTTATAGTACCTCATACAGCCTACAACGACATTAACTTATAAGTCCGTTGTTTTGAATGCTCTACAGAGATCTGTAAGTGAAAAATCGGCGAGGAGCCATTGTCAGAGCATAAGAAATGAAATGGTCGCTGCTGCTTCCTTTGAAATATATTTCCTACGGATGATTCTTTGCAAAATAAATGTAAAGTTTGTTATGATAAAGGAATAGAGATCACATTTTTACCATAAAGGACATTGTTGCTGTTTTCAGCAATGTGTCAGTAATGTTAAGCAATGCGTAATCTGTAGAAGAGATATCAAGTTGAGGGTACAGGTGTTTATATCTTAAGCGCATAAAACAAAACTTCGGCTTAGAGAGTGATGGGGGACCCAACCTTTATCTGTGAGGTGCAACCAAGAATCACCACTTGCGCACCCTTTACTTTTAAAAGTAAAAAGTGGACCCGTGACTGGTATACCTCTCCGTTAACTTCCAAGCGTTTAAGCCAAAGAGAATTCGAGACCCTTTCCGTTCTTATCCAAATACTTCACAAACAGCCTGTACTGTTGAATGGTCTCTTGCAACTTAAAATAGAACTCCTTGTCTTCCTGTAAGGCTTTGCAAGCGCAAGATGGAATAAAAATGCGCCATTCACCATCTAAAACCGCCATTAATCTAATCTTATTTTTTCTTTTTGGTTTAAACTCATTAACAAGATAACTCTGATTTTTCTCTAAAGGGAATATATTTCCAATAGCACGATAGACGCGTCCACTAGTTGTCTCGTTGAATTTATCTAAATCCATATTTCAGAGTCTTCGATAGAGGATTCCAAGTATACTTTGTTCTTAGCAAAGGCTCTGTCCAATGAAGGAATGATTTAAGAGCTCTCTTAAGTAATGGTTGAGTCGTTGTTACTACGCAGATCCCCCCTCCACAAAATGAAATAAGAAAAAATCTTTTTGTTTTTCTTTGATTAAAAAAGGACAGATACATTCGACCTACTCTTAAGACTATATTTATCCAGCATTCAAATGACTAATTGAAATGAATTTGAATATAAATTTTAACTGATTTCAATCGAATTTTGCAATAGTAAAACTTATCCATACCAGTATTAGACACATATATATCATTATTTAATCCTGTTGATACACTGAAAAAAGGTTGGTACTCTACTAGCGCCGCGTGTCGGTAAACAACAGCGCTCGAGTTTTGAATGTATGTTTTCCTAATTCCGTGCAGCATACGTCCTAATCCGTGCAACACACGTCCTAAACTGTCGTCCTAAATCGAAGGACGAGGCTTATACTCAACGTTTGCGTTACATATGAGCTAAAGTTGCGCGAGTGCTTTCCAAAAGCGGACAGCATACGTTCTAAATGGAAAGCGCACATGGCAGCCCGCCGTTAGAGCATTATATATCCGCAAGAGGGCATCTTTTGCGCCAACCTTTTTTCAGTGTACAAGTATTTAACATATTCATATCAACATTCAATATCAGTATTTAAACTCATTTACATCAGTATTTAAACTCATTTACATCAGTATTTAAACTCATTTACATCAGTATTTATACTCATTCGAATGAGTATGATAGCCCATGTATATGTGAGAATTCTAGATATGAGAGGATAGTTGAAAGTATGTACATAATAACCAAGAGAATGAGAAAGTGATAATAGCACCAACCAACGTTCTTTGCCATTGAGGAACAACCACAAGTTTTTCCTTTCCTCTGAACTTTCATATTCTCCTTTTTATTTTTTTTTAATATTCTTATTATTTTAACAATTTATTATAAACACAAAATGAATGATACATAATTTTTTATACATTAAATTTTTCTTTTTCATGCGATTTTTTAAATCCTTTTTTAGAGTTAGAATTGAGCGAGGTAAATTTTCACAGCTGGTTTTGGCAGATATTCTCTGTTTCAGACTGTCTATCATTCTTAATCTTTTTATTTTCAGCTCCGCTGAAATTTCTCTAGCCCGCTGACCATCACACAAACTGATTCTCTTTGGCTTTGAAAATTTCCATCCAGTAGCAGAAGGTGGCGAAAGAGATGATGTTAATTGATGCTCCATAGATTTAGTTGCCTTCTGATGATGCTTAATATCCAATCTTTTATTTATTTCTGCAGCCTTCTCCATGGCTAGCTGATGTCTTTGAAGACGAGATGAATACTGAAAACGAAATAAAAATTTAAATGATTTAAATAAAAAATTTCTATTTTTTTTTCACTGGAAGATTGATTAAAATGTTTATATTAATTTATGATTCTTTGTAATAAAAATTATTTGAATACAAATTTATTTATTATTCTATAAAAATATTAAAATTATTTTGAATGATCAGAAAAAATAATGACTGAATTCAATAATTTACTAGAACGAAAATTTTATGTTGTTCAGTAAAAATTTATATGATTATTCATGCTTACGAAAACATTGTGAGAAATATCACAAGGCGGCGTTCGTATGGATGATAGCACCGATGATGTTGAAATTGCTTTGGCTTTCGAATGATTCTAGAAAATTTTTGAAACCATTAGAATAAATTTAATAATTTATGAGATTAAAAATTTTGAATTATTTATACTTACAGAAACTTTGTAAGGTGAAAAAATTACTGATGGTGTCGTTTGTATGGAAGATGGCATTGACGATGTTAAAATTGCTTCAACTTCTGCAGCAGCCTAAAAAGTTTTTCAAATTATTAGAATAGAAAATTTTCCTAACTAAAATCATTTAAATAAAAAATGGTATATTACATTCATAACGATATTTTAATTATTTTGAATTATTAGAAAAATAATAAGTAAATTTAATAATTTTATTAAGGAGATGTAAAATGGACACTACACCTGTACCCATAAAAATTTGACTATCTTTCCATTTTATTGTTAAATTTCAGTAAAAAGTGCATTAGCTTGTAGTATGAAGATTATTCAGTTAAATTTTAAAATAAATTCATTGGTTATTGAGAATTTTAGATTCCAAAATTATTTATTAAAATTTTTTGATTTTGTACAGAAATCGAAATATCTTAAAAATTAATGAATTAATTTATTTAAAAATTTAACTGAATAATCTTCATACTACAAGCTAATACATTTCTTTTCTTAAAATTCAGCAATAAAATGAAAAGAAAGAGAATATTTATAGCTACAGGTGTAGTGTTTGTTTTACATTTCTTTAAAATTAAATTTTTATATTTTACAGAAGTACAAAAAGTTTTTAAAATATGTTAACGTTAATTGATAAATTTTTCTAAATGAAATTATTAAAACTATTTAAATAAAACTTCTACTTTAATTAAATAAGAAATTCTTAACTTACCATCTCATTCTGAATCTCCTCACAAAAAGAATTATAATAATTTTTCGTTGCCTTGAATGGTGGTAGAAAATCCAATTTCTCTAGGACTTCTTCGAGTTCTCGGAGATGTTCCGTGTCTGGGCGCATTGTTGATAATACATAATGGTTCAGATTAGAGCTGCCAACTACCCGGATTTTTTAAAATCCGGATACTCACAATCCGAATAGATTCGAATCTCAGATTCGTAGAACTGGATACTCCTAAATCCGGATTTCATGGATCCAAGATTTGGATTCAACGGATCCAAGACTCAGATCCGAGATTCGGATCCAATGGATCCAAGACTCGGATCCAAGATTCGGATCCAAAATCCAGATCTAACACATTTATTATCTGTATTCATGACAATATTGTTTTAATCAATTGAAAATTTTTTCTTTTGATAATTATTTTTAAAAATAATGTCTTAGGGCATCTGTGACTTAGTTAGCGCTGAAGCACGCAATCGTGCGCTTAGGTGGCTAAGACTCGCTCGTTCTCGAGGTAACGAATTCAAATCCCGTCAGTCTAAAAATTTTTCGGAGTAATTTGAAAAGGAGTCCACCGACTTATTTTGGCAATAAGATTTGGCTTGCTGACTGACAAAACAAAAGTATAGTCCCCTACTTTCACGAGTCTATTCATATAGACATTAATACTAAAAAGAGGAATGCGATATTAAATAACCAAAAAAAAATAATCTTTTAAATTATATTAAATCATACTAGCAAAATAAATACAAACAATAATATAAATAAATAATAACAAGCAAAATATATCACGAAGAAAAAATATATATAACAATAACAAAATAAATAAATAACAAAATGAACAATAAATAATAATTAGAATAAATAACATCAAATAGAAAATACACATTTCTCTAGCAACTTTGAATTGAATATTTTTTAGTTCGTTTTTTACACATAAAAAATGTATTTTACGATTTTTTATGCTCAACTTATCTCAAATTAAAGGTTTTTAAGTACCTTTTAAAATTCCATCAGATTTTTTAAGTTATGACTATTTTTCACTGACTAGGAGAGTATCACATCTCCGGATCACGGATTTTGCTCTAACTTTGAGATAGGTTTTCAGATGTCAAAATATGGAAAAAGCCAGAGTTATAAACCCCAACGCTCAATATTTCTCTAGTTGCAGGCAATTAAAGATAATCACTAAAAAAGTTACTAGATTTTTAAACGCTTATAATTCTTTAGTATTAATAGCTAGACGCTTGTAACTGTTTTTAAATGAAAGCTACGTTCAAATCCTTTTGAAAAAGCACCCATAGCATATCAAAATATTATTTTTTCCCAAAGTTACAGCGTTATGAAAATTGTACTACATTTTAACATTTATCATTAATTAATATTTTTAAAAGGAAATTCAGCTCAAATTCTTATAACGCTGTAACTTTGGGGAAAAATAATATTTTGATATGCTATAGGTGCTTTTTCGAAAGGATTTGAACGTAGCTTTCATTTTAAAACAGTTACAAGCGTCTAGCTATTAATGCTAAAGAATTATAAGCGTTTAAAAATCTAGTAACTTTTTTAGTGATTTTCTTTAAGTGCCTGCAACTAGAGAAATATTGAGCGTTGGGGTCTATAACTCTGGCTTTTTCCATATTTTGACATCTGAAAACCTATCTCAAAGTTAGAGCAAAATCCGTGATCCGGAGATGTGATACTCTCCTAGTGAGATACTAAATTTTAAATTTTGGCCGATTTTCATATAGGGTGGGCAAAAGTTGCTTAAGGGTAGTGTATATTAAAAACAAAAGAAATATAATAATGTAATTAACTATTTAAAAAGGATCTATTTTCAAACAGAAAGATTAATTTATCTACATTTTCAGGATGTAGACAATTTCTTTTGTTTGTAACTATATTCCCTGCTGTTGAAAAAACTCTTTCAGATGCCACTGAAGTTGTGGGTATAGCCAAATACATTTTTACTAATGGGACAAATCTAGGATATTTATCCGCATGATTTTTTCAACAATCAAACGGGCTAAGGTTGTAGGAAATAGTTGGTTCACTTAAATGTCTTTCAAACTGATCAGATACACTGTTACTTTGAGTTGTAACAGTTTTTTTAAACAATATATCCAAAGCACTTTGTTTAGGTTCTTCAGAATTGGAAAAAGAAAATGGTTCATTTTCCAAGATCTTCTGCAGAACTACATCTCTAACACGCACTTTGGTGATAGCTTTTTCAGCATCAAAATTTTTATAACGAGGATCTAGGAATGAAGCGATTTGTCTTGCAGAAACGTTATCTTCAGGATCCATATAAAACCGTTTTTTCAAACTATTTCTTATTTCACATCTAAACTCATTAATAATAACATCTTGTTCTTCTCTAGTTTGTAGATGGTTATCGATTAAAGTACGGACTAAAGGACGAACTATAGAAATAGATGATGTTTCAGCACATAATATAGTAGTGGTTAGCTCTAAAGGCTTGAGTGTTTCAGCTACATCCTCTAAAAGCTTCCATTCCATCTTACATATATCCAATTTTGTTGCTACTTGAACCCTTGTTATTAATCGATCTGCCAAGACGGCTTGTATAATCAGACGCATTGCTAATCTGTTTTGTATTAATCTAGAAATCATAACTTTTTTATTTTATTTATATAACTAAAAAGTTATTTATTTATATGGATTAATTTTATTTCAACAAACCTTTCTATCATGAAATACATAGAATTCCAACGAGTAGGGCAGCTCTGAATGAGTTTCAATTTTTTCAATCCTTAATTGTTCTTGTGTTGCTTCTAAAGCATAGCTGGTAACATTCGAGTGCTTAAAGTGCCCAACCACTTTGCTAGCTTTAGAACATAAACTTTTAATTGCATCTTGTTTTAAACCATCGTTGACAGCTAACTGTAAAGTGTGGGCCACGCATTTTACGTCAATTGTTTCAGATACAAACTCCATCAATTCTATAGAATTAATAGCATTTGCTGCATTATCAGTTACGACTGTTACAATTTTGTCTTGCAGTTGATATTCGATGATAATCTCAGTTATCTTTGCACATAAATATTTAGCACAATGCCGCTCATCAGCTTCCTGCGTAGCTCAACAGATAGATTTTGAATCCCAATTCTGAGTTAAGTGATGCGCTGAAACCGTTAAGTAAGCATCTTGTGCCCTAGAACTCCAACAATCAGATACGGCAATAATAGAAGATGCAGCTTTCAATTCCTTTTTAACTTCCTTCCAAGAATAAAAAACATAATTGTACTTATACAATATAAAGAATCATTGATGCTTAATCACTTAATAATAATTTCTTCATATTATATTTTTCCTCAGATATGTATTATACCTTTGTAAGATTATAAAGAAGATCAATGATCTTCATAACCGTCTCTTTACATGGAACTTTGTACCCAGGCTCTACCACAGCCATAAAATTTTTAAATCCTTCACTTTCTACGAACGAAACAGGAAGCATATTCATTACTACAAGCTTCAAAAGTGCTTGATCAATGTTTTCCGTTCAAATTTTATTACATGGTGTTATTTCGGTTTGTTTTGCCTAAATAATATAAAATCAAGAATATTAGAAATCAATATTAAAAATCATAATTTTAATAACAACAATAATAAAAAAATATGTGAATAGCCAAAAAATTTCTTTTTATACAATAGAATCCAATTTAATAAATTGGAGCTTTGTTGAACATTTTTTCTACTTTAATTATGCGACGCGAGCGACATGTAGATGTTGACATCTGAAAACCACTCGTGGACGGCATAACAAGTGAATTTTCAGACGTATTTAGTAATGCTTTATAGGAAGTGGTGTCGCTCATATTATCTGTATCTACTGGGCTTCCAAACTTGTCTTCTAACGCCATAGATTCCACATCATTACTAGTATCCATATCAGTATTACTATAAAAATTCAAGATAATATCATTATAATGTTGGAAAAAATAAAAATATGATATTAATTTAAAAAGAATAGAACAAACGAATTTCTAGTGATAATTTAATTATAATTACTTAATTTGTTGTTTTTGTCGCTTTGGATCGCTCTCATTGCATTCATGCACATTTCTTAAATGTTTATTCAAAGAGGACGGAGAACCTTTAATTAAAAAATTCTCATTGCATATATTGCAAACTGCAGTCAATCCATCGTCAAACTTGGTGCAGTAATTCCAAACCCAGCTTTTTTTTCTTGAAATCTCTATGATATTATTTATGTTAATATTTGAAATAAATTAACCTGACAAGGAGAGTGCATTGCATTTAGGTCTTGGATTTCCTTCGAACTTTGGGATATTTTTTCTTACATAAAATCATGAAAAAAGCCGCGTCTAATCGGTCCAACACTTGATTTTTTTCAAGTTATGAGTTGTTTTGTCTATTTTGTTAAAAAATTTGCATCTGCTTTATAGTTTTATAATTTTTGAACTACTTATTCTGTAAGGCTTTTACTAATTGCATATTAAAGTTGAGATTAAAACCTTTCGATTAAAAAAAAAGTGTTCAGAAAGCTCAAGTTGTTTAAAAATTATGAGGGAATAAAAATAGCGCAAATATTTAGCTGAAAATATGCATAAAAAATAAATGCTGTATTTTTGTCTCAATTTCATTTTAATTTTCTTCCCTTCATAACTTTTGAAAAACTTGAGCTTTTTGGACACGTTTTTTTCAATCGAAAGGTTTTAATCTCAACTTTAATATGCGATGAGTAAAAACCTTATAGAATTAGTAGTTCGAAAACTGTAAAACTATTAAGCTGATGCAAATTTTTTAGCAAAACAGACAAAACTGCTCATAACTCGGAAAAAGTAGAGCGTTGGACCGAATGAACGCGGCTTTTTTCATGATTTTATGTAAGAAAAAATAACTCAAAGCTAGAAGAAAATCCGAAACTTAAATGCAGTGAAATCTCCTTGTGAGATTATATCTTTCAATATAATCATTAAGAATAGATTGAATATTTCTGACCTTTTTTTACAATTTTAAAGCATTTTAAAAATTTTGAAAAAAATTTTGATTTTTCATTTTTTTTTAATTTTATGTAAAATACTGGGTGGATTTGCTTCAAAATTTAGAAATTATTCGCGACTATCAAAAGAAGGACAACGTTTAAAAACTGATTTTCTTAACGTAGGACTGACTTTTGAGCATTTTGAAAAATTGAAAAAATTTTGATTTTTAATTTTTCTTGCATCTGAAGTAAAATATTAAATATGTTTGTTAAAAAAGTTGTATAGTTTGTTGACTGAACATAATTTAATTAAAAACAACAAAATTACCGTAACAATCATCTCTGTTTGACCACAAATACTTTTATACACTGGAAGAAGAATTTATTAATAGAATTTATTAATGACGCGATAAAATTATTTTATTTTGATTATAAAATTTACTTATTAAATATCTAGCGGGGGCTGCTATTTTTTTCTTGTTATAACCGATGGTGTTCATATAAATAATGGAAAACACTATTAGACAAAGACAGATGGTTCGGCTTCCTGTTAACTGTTAACTTAGGTTTATTGAAATATGGCCGATTTTTAAATACATTGGAAAATTGTCTGACAAGCACATTTTATTTTGCGTCACAAAACCTAATCTTTTGACATGAGCTTAACGTAACCAATACATCGATAAATCAATGCATTGATATATATTCATTTTTCATTTGAAATATTTATTAACATTTAATAAATATTTCTCTGAGTGTATATTGTAACGAGGATAGCGAATTAAGCGTATACTGTGTGATAGTATGCGCATAGATCTGTCCTCGTTGTAAGTCACACAGCACAACGTCAGTTTCTATGCTTGATTTGCGAGTATAGGAGTGAGATAGAGAGAGTCTGTGTGCCAGCGGCTTGAATGTACGACTGTTGAAGGAAGCGCGCGCAGTGCATGACGGGGAGACTTAGGCAAGAGAGGAAAGCGAACGGGTCGGGTAGACAGAGTTAGGCTACCATCTTGGGTTTTTGGTCGTGCTTGAGCGTCAGCTATTTCCTTGGGATAATAGATATAAAAATCGTTTTGCTAGTTTGTGTAAATCATTTATGGAATTGTAGTAACGTTTTAGTTGTATTGTGTGCATTTTTGTTTGCTGGAAGACAACCACGTGAACGTCATTTGCAGTTTCCCGTATTGAGATTGTCGGTCCGTATAATAAGGAGAGCGAGAAAGACAGCAGGTTGCACCGCGTGTCTACGGTGCCGCTTTATTATAAACTCTGCTACGCGGATCAAGTAAGAGAGAAAAGAAATAGGAAGGCTCTGTACTCATCTCGTCGAGCTAAAAAAAAAGTAAGTCTGCAGACTTTTGCGTTTATCTTTTATATGTATGCGCGATAAATGCGAGGCGATAAAGACCGTCGTTCGCGTCAGTGATACTTAGTTTAGGTTAGATTAGCTTAACGATTATTTTCATTCGATGAGTTTATTTGATTTTATATTTAATATAATATTTTTATAATTACACTTGTTTGTATTAAGATTAAGTAATTGTTTGTTCCGTCCGGGAGGCACAACTTCTAAGCGAAGTTCTGATATATTCTTAAATATTGTTTAATTGACTTTTATAGATAGAAAAGGATAGTCGAGCTGTATTGCACTTGGCTGATTGACTTTAATCTGAAAGTAATTGGTTTAACGATAGGTGCACGTGTACTTAAAGTGAGTACACGTGAAACCCACAAATATATTTATTTTATTTATTTAAATATATTTCCCGTTACATCGCGCCCTACGAATCAACTCACATAAGTTGATAAAGGAGTGTGTTGCATTTTTGTATGGCTTGCATAGTACATAGCACCAATATATAGGCTCACGTAAATTAAAAGTTTAACGTGATTGTTATGGTGCGTATTGTTACGTGGCGCGCAGCGTGATAGGAAAAAAGACGCGATAGAGGAATATAGGTTGCTCTCTAGTGGCGCGCATTATTAAATGGCGTCCACTGAATAATTGAGAGTAGCTCCTGAAAAGCCTTGAGCGGCGCTTATTGTAATAAGACGCTTGAAGCATTAAGCTAAATCTAGTAGGCGTAGACATCGCGCGTTGGTTTCTCAGAGCGTGTTTTTTTTTAGTTTCTCAGATTAGGGAAGAAAATTCATGCGATAATTTTTTAAAATTTACTTTAAGGAATTTTCTCGGTGAAAAATAAAAAAAATTTTTTTTTAAAGGAGAAAAATTTGCTGAAATTGTAAGAGAAAAACGACGGTCTCATAGATTGTACGAAAGTTCGACAAGATAGAAAAAAAAAGAAAAGTCTTGCCGAACATAGGGCGCGCTTGTGAGCAACGGTAACGCATGTTACTCACAGGCTACAGTATAAGTGTAAAAGTCGTCCGCAAGCAGCAAAGAGTTTTAAAAGACTAAATTGGAATTGATTTTTTTTCAAATTGTGGTTTTACCCTTGGTGTCAGTTTTTATTCTAATTTTTAAAAATTTCGAATCTGTTTTTTTGGTTTAACTAAAATTGTTTAATTTTTTTCTGAGGATTAGATTCGGTAGTGAATTTTTTTAGTGTTTTTGTAAAACTGAGGGACTGGTTGAGGGTTTTATTTTTTTTTCTTAGTCAGTCAGCACTTAGAAGTATTGACACTAAGGGGAAATTATAGAGTTTTTGTTTCTCGCTTTTAAGGGAAATTTAATTGTTTTTTTGTTAAAAATAATTTTATTGTTATTAAAGGGAGAAGGTTGGCTCAATATATTTAGATTGAGCCAAATAAGAATGATCTCTTTGTAGCTTGTGTAGAAAGGTTCTTGTGTGTGCTATAGTAGTTAGGGACAATACACACATATATATATATATATATATATATACTAGGGGGGGTACCCCCCTGCTCGCTCCGCTCACCAACCCCCTATTTTTTATTGAAGTTACATTATCTTTTTTCTTTATTTTTATTAACTGTAAAAAATACAATTATTAAAATATATTAAGTTATTCTCAAAAATATAATTAAATATTTATTACAAACCTATTTTTGTTTTCCTTATTTATATGATGTTGAATAATAAAAGTTTTTACTGTTTATATAAAACCAATTTTCACAAATAATATCTTATGAATGTCCATAGTATTCATAATTTGTGTTTTCACCTAAATTATTAAATATATAAAGTTTATATTGTAACTATATTTCTATATTTTCCACACCACCTAGTATATAAATACCGAGGTATATATGTAGGCGCGTTTTTTTTTTAGTGGTTTTCTAACCACACAAAATTTTTGTTTTACCTGCCCATATAGCATCCTCAGGCACAACAATAAAATGTCTTTGAATCATGTTTGGCTTCAAAGGAACGTTGGTAAAGGTGAGATTTGGAAAAAGAGCTTTAGGAATTATCATAGATTGCACTACCGTGATTGGTATTTTGAATATATGTCCTTTGTCCACATTTGTTATGTCATAAGCTCGAATACCATAAGGAAATAATTACGATCAGCTTTCGATGTTATTTTTACACAGACCGCTCACACGAACATAGATTGTCTTTCAATGTATTACGGCCGTTTTTCAATGATGTTACACGTTACGCGTTACATGTTACTTGTTACACGTTTTAAAATTTTATTGTCCGATATCTACTGTATATGTCACGTTATTGAGAAATATGACACCACATATATAGATAACAAAAATGGCGGTTATAAAACCCAAGTAACATAGAGTCTTATATAGACACAAAACATTTTCACTATTTTAAATAGTAATGAATACCATAACTGTGCACAGTTGATAAAAATAAATAAGTATATATACAACTAATAATTTTTATAGAAGTTTATAATCATACAAGTTGTATTTAAAAAATTATATACTATGAAATAAAAATTGAGGTTGAGTACTATCAGCTGCGGATCTTATGTTTACACAGACCGCTCACACGAACATAGATTCTCCTTCAATATATTACGGCCGTTCTTCAACGATTGTTAGTGTTTCTCTCGCGGCCAGCGATGCCGATAGTGGCAGCGTCAAAGAGGGAGATTCAAAAATTTCAAAAATAAAAGTATTAAAAAGAATACTTTTTATGATTTGATTATTAATAATAAATTCAATCAAAGAAAGTTACTATAACAGAATAATTTTTGAATTAATATGTTTTACAGTTTTACTTAATAGTGGAAGTTAATGCGCTTACGCACAGAAGTCTTGCGAAATTTCCATTTTACCATGTTTCATGTAATTTATTCTTTTAAACAATAGCAGTATAAAATTTTATAAAATTTATTATAAAAATTATTAACTTAATATGTTTGTTCTATGTATTTAAAGTAAAAGCAATGATTGCAAACAATAAAAATTAGCAAAAAGCTTTTTAAATGATGGGATTTAAATGAAATTGAGGATCAAAAAAATGAGCTAAGGAGCAGCTAAGGAAGAGCAACAAAAACGTTAAATAACGTAAAAAAACACAAAAAAAAAAGGTAAAATTTGAGGATCTACCTGAGGAGGAGTAAAAATGACCTAAAATAACGTAAAAATAACGGAAAAAAGTGATGGATTTTTTGAGGAAGAGAGAGGGAAGAGAAAATGAAGGCATGAGGAAACTCAAAAGAAGAGAAAAAGAAGAGGGAAGGAAGGGGAAACGAAAAGAAAATGAAGAGTAACAAATAACGTAAAATAACGTAAAAAATAAGGGAAAAAAAAGGGGATCAAAATTAGGTAAGAGGATGAGAAAAAGAGGAGAAAGGGAGGAGCTTGGTCGTAAAAATTTTCCTTACAACTATATAATATAGATATATATATATATATATATATATATATATATATATATATATATATATATATATATATATATATCGTAGATATAATACATAGTAAGGGATTTACTACGGCATAACGTATAAGAACGATAGAATTTACGATCATCGTATGCGGGTCTTCCTCCTTGCTTACTCTGTAAAAAGAGGACTCGCTATTACGTCATTATATATTCGCTATAGATTAATATGCTTATTTTACGGCGCATGTAAGTGTAAGCGTATTATTAATTTTAAATTTTTAAAATCGATAATTTTTCATCTCAAGTAAAAGACAAAAGTATGTAACTAATATATCAATATTTTCGCTCGTCGTACATAAATAAGTCGGTATTCTGCTTTGCTTAATTACTTTAATGTAAGAGAAAGATAGATAATATTAGTTAAACTTCAATGTTTTCTTATATACACAAACATACTTTATATTCACGCTATTGAGGATTACAGAAACTCTATTAGGTATAAACTATTTCATATGATATAGTAATATTAAACACTGCATTAATCAAGCGTTCATTCGAAAATTTTACTTTACTTTTACTTTACTTTACTTTATTTTGACTCATATCAACATTATTATGCGAAAAATTTTTCTAATTTTAAAATAATTAAATTATAAATAAAGTAAAGCTCATTTGACGTAATTCTCGACATTTTCAAATTTTTTGATTATTACAAAATTTCAAAGTTATTTTCCAAAGATTTGCATCTGATTTCAAGTTGTATTGAAATATATTTATAAAAACTTTGAGAATCTTTTACATTTTCTTTGATGTTGATGTTTATAATTAATGATTTTAGTCAATTTAAATAAAATCCTTACTTTAAATTTATAGAATGGTTAAAATATAGTAGATACAATACAAATCATGAAGTAATTACATAAGACAGCCTATGCAAAAAAATTTCAAAAAATTTAATAACAAATTTTCGTTAAGTTAGCCTATTGTTGAATTATGAAGCAATTTATTATTTTTACAAATTTTCACTTTGCAATTTTTCATTTTTTATTAATACTGAACTCTTAAACTGTTGAATTCAATTTTTGCGACAATAAAATATGATTTCATCCTTAAAATTTTTTATTTGATTATTCACTTTCAAGCAAAACTTATGAAAATATTATTTAAGTGCTTATATATTATTATTCAAGTATTTAATAATAAAAATGGATCTTCAATATTAAAGAAATACAAGTTATTAAATTAAATAAAAATGAAAATTATCTTTTACATAATTTGAAAATATTGTTTCGATGAACTTGGACTCTGTAGTCGTAGATACTGAATGATCCGGAGGATTCGAATCTTGGATCCGTGAAATCAGGAACTTGGATCAGTCAGATCCGTAGTATCCGGATCTTGGATCCGTCAGATCCGAATCTAAGATCCGTAGGATCCGGATCTTGGATCCGTGAGATTCAGATCTTACGAATCTGAGATTCGAATCTATCCGGGTTTTGGATATCCGAGTCTTCAAATACTTGAAAATCCGAATCCAATTGGCAGCTCTAGTTCAGATTATTTTCGTTATCCTCTTGAAGGAGCGTCGTGATTTCGTTGAGGAGGATTTCGATGTTATCCATGCTTGCACTTCTTACTTGCACTAGAGTTCACTCGACTTGTCATACACGACTGACTCTCTAATAATGAAAAGCAGCTTACTTTTCGTAAAGTCCAATGGTTGTCAAGAATTTGCCCGAATTACTCATTTCAAAAAAAATTTTGGCTCGAACAAACAAGCCTTTGTTTTAGAGAAAACACGTGTATTTTTACTGAAAAACTGCTTTCAATATTTCTTTTTCTCATACTATATTTAAGCTATTTTTATTCACTTGATTATTAATACATAAAATTTTTAAAACAAACACTTTATTATCAAATGATTCGCTTTTCATCACGTAAACAAGTTTAAATATGCATTTTAATAACTTGCATTTTCAATACAATAAGACCACTAATAAATTTCACTTTGGGTTGAATATTTTTATACACTTATAAATATACACATGTATTTATAACTAGAATTAATACACTTTATTATAATATTAAAAACACTTTATTATAGCATCAAAAAACACGTTATAACTTGCATTTGAAACACATGCATGCACTTATACGAATAATACACTTATATACACATTCAGTTTACATAAATTTCACTAACACTGAATAATTATACGAATACTAAACTTACATTTAATTTACACTTACATTTCACTTTCCATTAAATGCTTAATGTACATGAATACTTTATTCTTATATAATTTACTCTTACACTGAATAATTATACATTCAAATTAAATTTTTTATTGAATATTTAATTTACTCGAATTCCACTTATTAGAATATCCTTTTATAAGAATAATGTACACTATATTTTTTATATAAGAATAATCTATTATTCTCACATTTTTAATTAATAAAAAATTTTTTTACACTATACACAAAAATTTATTTTACTACAAAGAGAATCATAAATCTTCGTAATAAGCGCGTCTGTTTATATTTTGTTCGAAACCGGCATATACATGACGATGCTGTTCTACTTTATCGGTAAGCTGACAATTACTACTCGACTAATATCGGCTATTTTCGAAAACGTTCGCGCCACACTATATATAGTTTACCGAGGTAACTGATCAGCAGGTATCTAACATTCAAAAGAGAGTCGCTCACCTTAATTGGTGCAGCAGTTATACTAAAGCTATTGGATATAGTAACAGTACAAAAATTTTTTTCTTCTATACGAGAGACATTTCAATGTCATACAAATGGTCAATTATTGCATTTTCATCATTAACTAGATTGATGACTGGTAAATAGAAGCAATTAATACTTCATACAAGTAATCAACGATCTACTTCATCGATAAATTGATTTAACTAGCTTGCCATACAGTTACGCAACATAGAAAAGGCCAACGATCTACTTTATCGATAAATAGATCGATAAATAGACGCAACTGGCGCGCCATACATAGCACGCAGCGAAATCTATCAATACACATCTAAAATAGCTGTAAGGATCTTGGAACAGGGCGCGACTGGCACACTTTGTGTGCTAGTAGCGCCTTGTTCCAGTGGCGCACTATTCCAGAATCCTTACAGCTTACCTATTCAGTAACATCAAAAGTACATTTTACACATAGAAAATCACCGTGATTTATCTTATGTAAAAATTTACTTCATATGGAATTATCTGCTGCGCTGTTGGTAGCACATTTAATTATTCCATTAGACGCAGAGTCACAAGATTGGACAAAAGGTTTAAAGCCAATTCAAATAGTGTGCATCATGCGACAACCCAGTACTGGCTGTAAAATAACTCGTCACTAATGAATTAAAAGTTGAGTGGATTTTCCCATATACCTGCATAATGAGGATCATTTTATGATACTTTTTATTAGCCCATGTTGAGGGAAAATTATAATGGACCGCTTCCATAGCTTGTTCGCTGTAAAAACCTTGGCCTCCATTTTCTTCACTACAATCTTTTACATCGGAATTGTACTTTTGGTGTTACTGAAATACCAAAAGTACATGCAGTGTTTTAATAAAATATTAAAACACAGTATTCTCTAAACACAATTACTTTGAGTGCTGTCTTTAAATAATTTGAAAACGAATCGCTTGTTATAGTCTTTATCACTATAATGCATTACAAAAAATCTTAATTTTAACATTATGCTTTCATTGTTACATAACTTTATATTTTTCTAAATATATTTACAATAATATTTGCTTATAATATATAAATAATTTATATAATTCCATTTAAAAACGACATTCTAGAAATTAAGCTCATAAATTATCAATAAATATTTTTTTTATTGAAAATAAAATTTGAATGAATAAAAATGTGCTCATTCTTCGAATTGGGCTTTTGTTGAAATTTTATCCTAAATGTACCTAAAATCATATCCAGAGGGAAAATTGGAGGTGCAAAAACTTCATAGTGAAATTTACTCGAGGACCACCGTGAGAGATAAAAAAACTTACACAATGAACCATTTAAATAATGAAGTAACACCCTGTTAAAAGAGTGAGACTAGATTTCCAGATGGAGCTGGGTAAAAGTGGATTCCAGATGGATTTTCAAATGGATTTCCTAGTCGCAAAATTAAGGTAAATTTGAGGTCTTCCAAGGATATTGCAGTAGGACATCAATTGTAATAAAATAAACATATGAGGGGATAGTTGAAGGGGCTGTGGTGCTATGCAGTCAGTTTTCCATTCAGGGAATGTAATTATGTGCAGTAGGTCTTTACTAGTTATAGGCTGCGCAGATGGTCTGCAGGGCTTGTGGGTATGCGCAGTAGGTCTTCATGATTATATGCATGTGCAGTTCGTTTCTAGAAGCGGTCGGATGTTCAGTTGGGGTGTAGAATCAGCAGAGTTTAGTTAACGTATAAGCCTTTGATGAAGATTTTACAGAATTAAAATATTTCATTATAATTTCCTCAAAAAAATTTAGAAAAATTTTATTTCCGATGAAAATTTTTATTAAATTTATAATTATAATATTTGTTTAAATACACACATATGAAAATCTGTTACCATCTTAGAGCATATACTATTGGAGGAAGCACGTTTATGGAAAGAGTGTGGACAAACGAGCAAGAAAAAGAGAGACAGTCCAGGTACCACCTTTTTCTCTCGTGCAGGCACATAATTGGTTGACGCCACTTCTTTCTAAGAAAAAACGGTTACTTAAACTCCCTCTCCCTCTCCCTCTCCCTCTCCCTCTCTCTCTCTCTCTCTCTCCCTCTCCCTCTCCCTCTCCCTCTCCCTCTTCCTCTCTCTCTCTCTCTCTCTCTCTCTCTCTCTCTCTCTCTCTCTCTCTCTCTCTCTCTCTCTCTCTCTCTCTCTCTCTCTCTCAATATCGTCTACACTCTTTGTTCAGGCGTGCTTCCTCCAGTAGTATATGCTCTAAGGTTACCACTAACAAAGTGACGAAGATTGATTTTTTTCATATTCATGTTATTATTATTGACATTTTATATATTATATCTATAATTATTATGTAGATAATAGGTTGAAATAAATTATTCTAAGTCTCTATTTTATCCATAAACTTACAAATAATTCTTCTCATAGTAGATATCTCTTCATACCAAATACGTTCAAATCAAAATTGAAAAATGCGGATTTTTCCGATAACAGCTTCAAGTTACTAACGGAAGACTTTTACAAAATGTTGATATTGTATTGTTTATGTTTGGACAAGATGCTAGAGTCAATTCTAAGGCCTAATACCTTCTTTAAAGGTGCCCTAGCTTATCCTTCAGCCCATGTATATACAAAAATGCTTAAATTATGGTTCTTAATTTTTTTCACTACCTTCTATCAACTTTAAAAATCTGAAAATATTCATAGATATTTCTATCGATACAAGGAATATTTCAGAATTTTTTCGTAGTCGCAGGCATGAATTGGGCAAGATGACACTAATTTTAAATTTTAAATGGCTGCCAAACTAGGAGAGTATTAGACCTCCAGATCACGGATTTTGCTCAAACGTTGGGATAAGTTTTCAGATGTCAGAATATGAAAGGAAACAAAATTTTAGATCCAAACGCTCAATATTTCCCCAGTTACCGGCAATTAAAGAAAATCACTAAAAAAGTTACTAGACTTTCAAACGCATATAGTTCCTTAGCGTTGATAGCTAAGAGCTTGAAACTTTTTTTAAATGAAAGCTGAGCTCAAATCTTTTCGAAATAGTAGTTATAGCATGTCAAAATATTATTTTTTCCCAAAGTTATAGCGTGATAAACATTGGACCTAATTTTTCTTTTTAAAACATTAATTAATAACAAAAGCTGAAATTGGGTCTAATGTTTATTACGCTATAACTTTGGGACAAAATAATATTTTGACATGCTATAACTACTATTTCGAAAGGATTTAAGCTCAGCTTTCATTTAAAAAAAGTTTCAAGCTCCTAGCTATCAACGCTAAGGAACTATATGTGTTTGAAAATGTAGTAATTTTTTAGTAATATTCTTTAATTGCCTATAACTAGGGAAATATTGAGCGTTGTGATCTAAAATTCTATTTCCTTTCATATTTTGACATCTGAAAATTTATCTTAAAGTTTGAGCGAAATGCGTGACCCGGAGGTCTGATACTCTCCTAGTGAGTTTATAACTTTTGTTAATGAAAAAGTTATATGAGTTTGAATAACGATCTCGTCAAGGGCTCTTTTGACATATTTATCTGGCTGGGCTCTTTAATTATTAATTTTGTATATTCTATGTAATTTTACTGCTACAATGAGAAGAAAAACTTCCTATCATCTCATTCTCCAAGTAGGACATCATACTTTTTTGCTCACTGATTGCCAAATTTAGGGTAAAGACGCTATTTAAAAGAATTCGCATGCTAAATCACACTGATCCATATGCTCATTAAAAGAATTTTTGAGCTACTTCTGTGAAATTTCAACAAACCTAAGAATCATGCATGTACACTGTAATGTACAGTAAGTATAAAAAGGTTGATAGATTTTTAATATTTATTAATTATTAAATTTTACTTTACTTTTTAATGAAAAAACAAGAAGAAATAACTTTGATTTGAATGATTCAAATATATTTTATTGACTATTGAAATTTTAAAACTGCCTATTTTTACTGTTGATTTTATATCAATGATGATTATAAATAAAAAGTTGAAATACATAAATTTATTCTTACATGTTCGTTAGTCAACGCTCCAATAATAGCTGGAATTATGAAGCCAGAAAAACTACCAAAGGTGTTCATAGTTCCATACAGAGAGCCTGCAAAGTTAGGTGCAAGATCTTGATGATTTTGTAAGCTAGTCTGGCAGGCAGCACCGTTAAATGTTAGTGCCAGTATCATCATAATCACAGCTGTGCTTCGATCACATTCAGCATAAGTCATTCCTAATAAACAAGCAGCTGGTCCTACATGTGCTAGATTAGTAAAAAAATTTATAAGTTCTAATCATTTACACATTAAATAAGTTCTTTCAAAAATATTGTAATTCAATTAAGATGTTTATTTGTAATGACTTAGTCCAACAGAACATAACTACTAATATCCTTATGGTAATATTCTCCTTATTTTCTCACTAAGTAACATAGTTCAAAATATTTTAATGAAAATTTAAAAATATTTGCCCTTATTGATGATAAAAAGAATCTATTACACTAGGATAAAAATACGCTACTTTTTTTGGTCAAAATATGTCAAAAATCATAATTAAAAGTAATCCAATGTCATGTTTCAAGACGTATATTTCATTTTTACATTTAATCATTCGAACATACAGTTATTGATTAATCAAAGAATTTGTAATACTAAGCAGAATATAATGATGAGTAGTCTAGTAAGAACCAACATTCAAAATCTGCATTGCAAAGTCCGAATAACTGTAAAAATTATGAAATAATTACACATTAACAAACTCAAAAGAATTAAGTATAAATACGGACTCAAAGGGATAATTCGAATACTTATGTAGAACACTCTACCGGGATTCCGCACTTTAATTATAACGGGATGTCGGAGCTGCTGAGAACAATTTTTGTTTTTTTTAATTTTATTGATAGCTTTTAAGAGCATGACGAAGCTGTCCGCCTTCTAATAATATTTCCAATCCTAACTTATGAATAAACGATGCGTTTAATCGAGTTTTTTTGCTGTAAAGAAAAAGTTTGTAAGATTAAACTCTAGTGCGGACAACTCAAGAAAACCACCAAAATATTATACATACAAAGTTATAATAAAAACTTTCAATATATCGTATTTTAAGGTTAGGTTTGTCGAGTTTAATATCTAATTTCCAATCCAAGCTCATAAAAAAATAACAAGTCCAAATGACTTTTTATTTTAACAAAAATTATTGTATTAATATAACTTTAGTGCGGACAAGTCATTATATTTGTTTAATTTAATAATTTAAAAAGATATCGATAAAATTAAAAAAGCAAAACTCGATTGCTGCAGCTCCGACATGCTGTTAAAATATAACATTTAAACAAATACAGTAACTTGCCTACACTAAAGCTACTTCAATACAATCATTCTAATCGAAAAATTATTTGGACTTGTTATGTTCCCATAAACTTAAAATGAAAATAAGTTATCAGGCTCAGCAAACCAAACCTCGAAACACACTACAGTCAAAGTTTATATAACTTTTCATCTATAATATTTTAGTTGATTACTTGAATTATTCGAATTCAAGTTTGATCTTACAAATTTTTTTACTGTAGATAAAAACTCGATTAAACATACCATTTATTCATGAACTTGGAATGGAACTATTATAAGAAGACAAAGAGCTCCGTCATGTCCTGAAGCGTGCTAATTATATACATACTTCAATATATAAAATTATCATTCCAGTGTTAAATAGTTACAATTTAAAATTTAATTAGGTATCTATTTTGAATTACTGCACTCATCTATCTGAATCCAGTACCAATTTACTTAATCCAAAAAGGTGAACAATTTTAATATTTTCTTATGAAAACAAAAATATATTTTAAAATATCTTTCAATGAAAACAATTCCTCAATCTAAAAAATGATTAATTAGCAATATTTCCCTACATCTTTTATATAATCTTGAAATTTTTTTTATACCTTCAAATTAAAAAAAAAATTTTTTAATGATATAACTGATTTGCCTAAATTGAGTGAAAGCATCGAATGTAAGACATGTGATAAATGGCTCGAAAATATTAAAATTGTCTTAAAAAATTGTTAAGAGTCTGCCGTATACCGACACAGTTACCTGTTTTACCGAATCTGTTTGAAATTTATTTTTTATAAAAACTAATAACTCGAGGCAAAAATAAAGAGATAGTTCCAATTTGTATAATAGAAAGCAATATTTTCTCTGATAAGAATAATTTAATTCCACCGGTTTATTTTCAAGAAAAGTTGGAATAACTTGAAAATCCCATTATTTGACACTAATTTCTTATTTTCTAAGTTATTCTAACTTTTCTTAAAAACGAAGCGATAGAATTAATTTATCTTAATCAGAGAAAATATTACATTTTATTAAACACATCGAAACCATCTCTTTATTTCTGCCTCTAGTTGCTATTTTTGGGAAAAAATCAATTTTTCAATTAAAAAAGGACAGAGATACGGCGGCCTCTTAATAAACAATTTAAAATATATATTTCCATGTATGATTTATTTTTCATATTGAATATAAATATATATTTTCATGTATGATTTATTTTTCATATTGAATATAAATATATATTTTCATGTATGATTTATTTTTCATATTGAATATAAATATATATTTTCATGTATGATTTATTTTTCATATTGAATATAAATATATATTTTCATGTATGATTTATTTTTCATATTGAATATAAATATATATTTTCATGTATGATTTATTTTTCATATTGAATATAAATATATATTTTCATGTATGATTTATTTTTCATATTGAATATAAATATATATTTTCATGTATGATTTATTTTTCATATTGAAAATAAATTATACATGAAAATATATATTTTAAACTGTCATAACTTCTTATTGATGGTTCTGACTTACATAATCAAAAATTTATTTCAGAGTTCATGTAAAATAGAAGAAAATAAGCCCTCGAAAAGCAATTTCTGAAGTGGCGAACAATGAGTAATTTCAATTATTATGTAATACATATAAAAACCAATAGAAAACTTCAAAATTTAGGTATGTAAAAAATCATGCTAACTCTTCATTTACAACAAGAAGTATTTTCATAAATTTCTCTCTAAAACATCAGGATTTCCAAAAAAAAATGATAAAGTTGGGACTTTTCCAAAAATTTTGAAAAATTTTTAAATTTCAAGGATCTATAGCTCTTGATCATTCCAATCTAAATCCTTCAAAATTTTTTTACATATTTTGGGTGACAGAAAGAATATTTTCTCAAAGTTTCAGCAATTTTTATTTTTTTGCTCTTCCAGTTGGTGTGAAATGTTGCATATACATTGAGTGCGCACTAGATATTTCGAATTCCAGTGGAAATTGGAGCTCAATAGACGCCAGGGACCTGAGTTACATAACCTCAAAGTTTAAAAATCAGCTATTTTTTTAGGCATCGCCAAAATTCCAATTCTCAACCAAATTTGATCCAACGTAGCTAATTTTTTTCGTTTTCTTAACATTAAGCACTTCAAGTTTCATGGAGAGAGTGCTATGACGTTATATATAAAAGGTAATTTCTATCGCTTTCATGATTTTTTAAAAAATCTGCCAAAATTCAAGTTTTTAATATTTTTTAACGTACAACCTTGATATTTAAAGGTCTATATCCTCTTTTTCTAAAATGATGAACTTTAAAGGAGTATTTGGGTCTTTGAGTTATTGGTTTTAAATTGAACTAAATAATGTAAAAAACATTTTAGTAACGCCCTCGCAATAAAGCAAAAAAATTATAATAAAATGATAGAATATTAATAGAAACATTTTCGTAATAAAAAATTCAAAAACAAAAAATATTAACTAATTGGTATGAAAAAAGTATTGTGGTCATAAAAATGTATATTCTAAATTAATTTATTGGATTGAGTGATATAGCAGATCATTTAAGAGACAAGAATTCATTCATTCGATTGTTATCCTGCAAGAACCATATTTCACATGTAAGGGAACTTGCATTGATACCTTGAATACTTTATTAGAAAGCTTTATTCATCATCCATATAAATTAATTTATATCACCTTTAAGAAGGGGCCGAACTATCTGTCTCTGTCTAATAGCGTTTTTCATTATTTATATAAACACTATCCTTTATAACAAGAAAAAAATAGCAGCCCCCGCTAGATATTAGTATAATTAGTAAATTTCGTAACAACAATCAAATTTTTTACCGCATAGTTTTTGACTAATTAGAGACCTACTAGCAATCTAGAATATAACCTATCTTTTTTTGGTAGGTCTCTAATTATTCAAAAACCAAGCAGTAAAAAATTTGTTTGTTATTACAAAATATACTTATTATACTAATATCTATCGGGGGCTACTATTTTTTTCTTGTTATACCAGATAGTGTTTACATAAATAATGAAAAACGCTATTAGACAAAGACAGATAGTTCGGCCCCTTCTTAATGTTGCCCATCATTTACACTCAATAACATTTTACTTTTGTTTTCCATATGGCTACCTGAGACATTTGATAATATTTAAATTGCTGTAACTTTGGTTCTAAATATCGTAAAAAGCTTTCCAGTCACGCGAATTGAAGGATTAAAAGTCATCTTTTCTTCTGTGTAGCACTCAGAGACTCAATGTGCGATCCATATGGAGTTTCCCACGTTAATGCATTGACTACGTTGCGTATTGTAAATTTTTCGAAAATTCGATTTTTATGATATTGAAATAGTTATAGCTCTTAAGAGAAGGTCACGTATCTCTGTTCTTCTCTAATCGGAGAATTGATTTTTTTTACAAAAACTAATATCTTGAGCAAAAAATGAAAAGAAAGCCGCATCTTGTATCAAAAAAGCAATATTTTCTTTGATGAGAATTAATTTTATTACTTCATTCTCCAGAAAATCTTGAAAAACCAAATTGTTTACCCTAACCTCTATGATTTAAGTTTTTCGAGATTTTTTTGAAAACAAAGCGATAAAATTAATTCTTTTTTATAAAAAAAAATATTGCTTTTCTTGATACAAGATGCGGCTTTCTCTTCATTTTTTGTTAAAATTATTAGTTTTTGTAAAAAAATCAATTCTTTGATTAGAAAAGGACGGAAATATGTGACCTCCTTTTAATAAAAATAACTATACATATAATATAAATAAAAAAACACGGTAAAACTTCTTAAGGACTTTCTACTATGTTAACACTTACTTCTTGGAGAGTTTAAAGAAAAACTAAAGTTTTTTTCAATTCGACTTCAAAGTTTTTTAAAATTTTAAAACGTTTTACCTCGCAAATTAAATGTTACAGAGAGACTTTCAAATTTTAAGGTTGCGTATTAAAAAATATTAAAAACTCGAATTTTGGCAGATTTTTTAAAAAATCATAAAATTTATATCACTTTTTCCATGAAACTTGAAGTGCTTATCGGTTAAGTTGAAGTATAGATAAAAACGAAAAAATTAGCTACTTTGGATAAAATTTGGTTGAGAATTTGAATTTTGGCGATGCTTAGAAAAATAGTTGATTTTTAAACTTTGAGATTATGTAATTCAGGTCTCTGGCATCCAATTGAGCTTCAATTTTGCACGAGTTATTATTTTTGAATATATTTTCATATGCCAAAGTTTCAGCGAAATCAGTGATTTGAGTGCGCACGAGATTTGTCGGATTTCAGCGTTTTGCCCCAATATATATATATATATATATATATTGTAATGTTTTTCCCTTTTGGGAGGGAAAATACGTGTTAACTCCTGTTGCCAGACGCTTCAGTGAGTTACCAGGGTAAGATCGGCAGGAGTTGGAGGGATCGGTTGGTGGAAAGTAGAGCTGCCAACTACCCGGATATTTTAAAATCCGGATACTCAAAATCCGAATAGATTCGAATCTCAGATTCGTAGAACCGGATACTCCTAAATCCGGATATCACGGATCCAACGGATCCAACGGATCCAAGATCCGAATCCAACGGATCCAAGACTCGGATCCAAGATCCGGATCCAACGGATCCAAGATTCGGATCTAACACATTTATTATCTATATTCATCGCAAAATTGTTTTAATCGATTGAAAATTTTTTCTTTTGATAATTATTTTTTAAAATAATGTCTTGGGGCATCTGTAACTTAAATAGCGCTGAAGCGCGTGATCGTGTCTATTTATATAGACATTAAGGAGGTTCTTGCGAGTACAGCTAAGGTCAAAGTCGATAAAAAAGTGAATGTAGATATTTATATATATATTTATTTTTGAAAATTAAATAATTATTTTTTACGTTCAAATCTACTATGAACATTGCATTTTTTGCACGTTACGTACTTAAAATGTAAATAAATTGTCATGAATTCGATCGCGTAGTACAATGTATACATACATATATATATATATATATATATATATATATATATATATATATATATATATATATATATATATATATATATATATATATATATATATATTATATATATATATATATATATATATATATATATATATATATATATATATAATTTTTGTAATTAAAAATATATGTAAATAAATAAAAATAATTTATCTCAAATAAAAGACAAAAGTGTGTAACTAATATATCAATATTTTCGCTTGTCGTACATAAATAAGTCGGTATTCTGCTTTGCTTAATTACTTTTTCTTATATACACAAACATACTTTATATTCACGGTATTGAGGATTACAGAAACTCTATTAGGTATAAACTATTTCATATGATATAGTAATATTAAACACTGCATTAATCAAGCGTTCATTCGAAAATTTTGACTCTTATCGTCATTATAATGAGAAAAATTTTTACTTTGTAAAAATTTTTGTGACAATAAATTATGAGTTCATCCTTAAAATTTTTCATTTGATTATTCACTTTCAAGCAAAACTTATGAAAATATTATTTAAGTACTTATATATTATTATTCAAGTACTAAATAATAAAAATGGATCTTCAATATTAAAGAAATACAAGTTATTAAATTAAATAAAAATGAAAATTTTCTTTTACATGATTTGAAAAGAATGTTTCGATGAAATTGGCTTCTGTAGTCGTAGATGCTAAATGATTCCGAGGATTCGGATCTTGGATCCGTAAAATCAGGAACTTGGATCCGTCAGATCCGAATCTAAGATCCGGATCTTGGATCCGTCAGACCCGAAACTAAGATCCGTAGGATTCGGATCTTGGATCCGTGAGACTCGGATCTTACGAATCTGAGATTCGAATCTATCCGGGTTTTGGATATTTGAGTCTTCAAATACTTGAAAATCCGAATTCAATTGGCAGCCCTAGTGGAAAGTCAAGGAAAGTAACCGGGTTTGACACGTTTGGTTATGCTAGGGAGTACCTTGGCTTTATTGTACTCATAAAACTCATGTACAACGACGATTACAAATATGAAATAATAATAATGTATTAATCAAAACTAAACCTACTATGTTATATAATACTAATGAACTAATCTAGCCTTAAATAAGAATGTAATTTACAAAAGTAATTAGTTCTTTATTTATTTTGGCCACTTGACGGCTATTTAATTAAATCAATTAATAAATGAATCTTTAAGTGAAACTAAACAATAGTTTACTTTCGGCCTGGACGGTCTAATTTGTACCGGCGGCTTTAACCTGCAACAATGTGCAAAACAAAAAGAGACAAATGATTAATAACTAATTATAATAATACTAATAGGCAACGGCACCTAATATCGTTATACTCAATCCTACGGTAATAATGATGGGTAGCTGGCTCCCTTGATTATCTAAATTACGAATCTCTATAGGTATGCGGGACCTTTAAGTGATGTAAAGACAATGGGTGGCCGACACCCTTAACTTATCCTAATATCTTAATAACTACGCGGCAGTCGGACGGAGTCCTTCAAACTAACATGAAATGCAATAGGTGGACAACACCCTTAATGTATTCTATTATTCACGTAAACGCGGACGCGAAAGCCATGGGTGGACAATACCCTTAATTAAGCTAGTGGCGAAATGTGGAATGGAATATAATATTTTGGGTGGACGTCATCCTTAAATTCAGCGGCGCAAGTTCGGCATTGCGGCGTCGGCAAAAGGTTGCAAGTGTGCTCTAGGCAGATAGATTTACGTCAGCGTGCTCACTCGACGTATCTCCAAAACTGCCAGCATATGCACTAGAGTGTAGACCAGCGTGCTCACTCGGCCTACCCTCATGTGCAAGAGAGAGAAGCTAGTCTTTCTACAAGAGAAGGCAACCGGCTACTACTTGTCTCACTCTCTCTTAGCCTAGCGTGCTCACTCAGGTAAAGAGAGAGGGGAGACCGTAGTCTACACTGCTCTGCTCTGGTTAGCTTCTCGGCCTCTTATATACTCTGGCTTCATTTTTCCCGTTGCGCGTAACGACATTCGGGGTTGCCACCTGGCGGCTGAGCTCAGAACTATTGTTCTATAGTAGCTTGGTCGTCAGGCGGGAAATTTGAATGCGCGAGTATGTATACTCGTTGCAATATATATATATATATATATATATATATATATATATATATATATATATATATATATATATATATATATATATACTGCTTAGGCTATTTTTATAAGGCGCAATAGCTTTTTATTCCAATATTAAGTAGCATGCAGTAAAATGCCATGTTACATTTCCACCCCCCTCTCACCATACGGTGGAACCAGATACTTTCGTTATGCGAAAAAAAATCGCAGTACAAGTCGGAGAGAAAAAAAAATTATTTATATGAAAAATGTAAAAGGTGCTTAGATTAAGATAACCGGTGCTATATAATGCGGTGTGAAGTATGCTATATATTTTGTAAAGTCTTTTTCAATTTTCACACGTGAGTTGAGGCGGGACAAAAAATGGAAGACACATGGATGGAGGATATCTGACCAGCATGGGTAACATTAAAGTCACAAGCTATGCTTTCACTTATTTATTGGGGTGACCGCAACATTTACGCGAGTACACAATTATCACTAAAAGAAATTAATACAATAAACTACAGATACTCAAATGCGCAAATGTACGTATAGCGAGCGTCTTAATTGTTCGGAGAGTAGTGTGGTGGCGATGCAAATCGAGCGGGCGCCGACTTCTTTTTCCGTCACCTGCACTATTACAAAATGTTTGCTAGTATCTAAATCTACCGCGAGATGTCTCTATGTATGGAAAATATCACACTCCTCCTTGTAAAGAAAAAAATAAGTATCTTTTTAGCGTTTATTGTATTGTAAGTGGTCTGGTGGTTTACGATTTCTCAACGGTCGTACATGCGAACTTGGAGATGCTATTGTTTTTTCTTTACTCTTTAGTGTATTTAAGTTTTATTTATCTTTACTTAAATTAGTACTTTCATTTTTAATAATAGGTGGGGAAGGGTAATATTGTACTATATCTGAATTTTTTACAGGAGTGTTTTCTCTAATTTTTAACATTTAATCAACATATCTGCGCACAGTGTTTCCGTTGTCTAAATTAATTTTATAGAGTAACGTACCTAATCTAGCTTTTAATTTGCCTAAAAGCCATTTGTCGCTACCTACGTGATTCTGGACGCAGACTCTCTCTCCACGCTGAAAAATTTTTTTACAATCAGCATTTGCATTTTTTTAAGAGTTTTTATATTTTATCTCGTAATTGTGAACGCGTAAAAATAATGAGTAATGTTGCATACGTAATGCAGAAAATGTAGGTAAATTTTTATTTGGTGAGAAAATGCGTGTAATGGCTTGGTTATCGGTGATAAGTGTGAATTTCGTACCGAATATGTATTGGTAAAATTTTTTAATCCTGAATATTATCACGTAGGCTTCTTTATTGATGTTAGCGTATTTCTGTTGTGTATTATTTAGTTTTTGAGAGGTGCATTATATTATTCGTTCTAACCCGTCAAGTTAAGCATGAGAAAGAACCGCTCCCACACCATAATTGCTTGTGTCTACAGCTACGATTAACGGTAAGTTAACCCTTTGAGGGGCAGTGGTACGTATTTGTCCCACCTATTTGGTTTTGGATTTTTCCGTATTTCTAAAACGTATATGCCTTTTTAAGACATCTATAAGACTTTTTGAACTCTTGAATACCTGATTTATTAGATTTTATAGAGAAATTGCAAATATTCATTAATTGAAGTATTTGTTATAAACAATTAATCTCAAAAAACCCGTTTTTTACAGAAAAATGTGCCCCTCAAAGGGTTAAGATTGTAATGAGCCAGAATTTTATTTGGTTTGAAAGCCCGTTCGGCTTGAATAAAAGAATCCTCCCACTGTTTGCTTCAGACGAATGGAGTATTATTGTTTAACAAATTGTATATTGGGTGTGAGACAGTAGACAGATTATTTATAAATCTTGCGTAATAATTGACGAACCCAAGAAAAGCACGGACTTGCGATTTGTTTTTAGGTCTAGGTATAACTTCAATTGCCGCATACATGGAGGGATCTTTATTTGCTCCGTATTCATTTATTACCTAACCGCAGGAATGAATACTACTTGTAAAGGATTCGCATTTTTCGATATTCATTTGTATATTAAAAGTATGGAAATGTTTGAAAATGAAATCTAATTTTTGTACGTGCTCTTCTTTTGTACGACTTGCAACGCGAATGTTGTCTAAAAATATTTTGATATTACTGATGTCATTAAGAATTTCTTCTATAGTACGTTGCCATATGACCGGAGCGGACGCTATGCCAAATATTAACCTTGTATGTTTGTAAAGACCGCAGTGGGTCGAGAGCGTGAACAAACTTTGTTGTTCTTTGCAAACTTTTAATTGTAAATACGCGTTTTTCAAATCGATTTTGGAAAATACTGTCATTCTTGACTTGCTAAAAAATAATTCTCCAAGTTAAGGTAAAGAGTATTCATCAACTAGTAAATGTTTATTAACTGACACGCTGTAGTCACCATATATACGTAGCGTGCCGTTTTTTATTAACACGGGTACAATAGGTGTAGCCCATTCCGATGATTTTATTGGCATTAATATATTCTTTCTAACTAAATTATCGAGTTCCTTTTTAATTTTTTTCTGCATTTTTAATGGAAGAAACCTCTTTTCCATTGTTCTATGCTTGATAAAAATTGGATGCATGTTTTCTTTAAATATAAATGCTGCCATGTAATATTTTAAAGGTTCTATACGTTCATTCGTAATATCATATTTTTTAAATAAATTTTGAATAATATTTTCAGCGTTGACTGTATGTATAGAATTGACTTTAGAGACTTTCGTTTCGAGGAATTTTAGATAATCATTGTTTACTAGTTGACGAAACCATTCTCTGCTAAGTACGGGCTTACATTCTATTCGCACAATATATAGGTCTAAATAAATTTGTTTATTTTCAATTTTCACAAAGACTTCAATGTACATGACAAAATGGATTGGATTTTCACTGAATGATTGTAATATTATTTTAGTTTTGTGTACTTTACTTTTAGGAAAATAAATTTTCGCTTGCGTTAAGTTGATTAAATTACTGCGGCGCCTGTATACAGTTCGAGGTCCATTAGTTGGTTTTCTACGACAATTTCTAAGACTCATAAATTGGTTTCGATTGTAAATATTTCTTCTACTACGTTAGTAGCTCCCTTCTTCTTTGCGAATCACACGCTTGAAATATGCCCTTTCTTATTGCAGAAGTTGCATTCTACGCTCTTGCTCAGCGTACATTCGTTGGCAAAGTGTCCTTTTCCACAGTGAAAACATTTGATACTTTTCGTCTTTTTATGCTTATTCATATTTGATTCATGTGTGAATTTGAATTCTTAACGAACATTTTAGGATTATTTTTCTGCGACTTTGTGGAATCGATTTTTTTGGATGTATTTTTCTATTTTATATTTTTCTTGTAATTATTACTGTTCAAATTGATGTAATTAACTTTTTCGACATTTTTACATGTATTACGTAGTTGCAAAGTACTTGCTTCTGCCAACTCCATTGTGATGGCTGTACTGGCCGCAATATCAAAAGTGAGATTCTGCGTTTCTAAAAGTCTCGCTTGTATGTTTGGATTACGTAATCCAGCTATTAGTTGTGTACGTAAAGCTGTTTTCAGGTAAGTTCTGAAATTGCATTTAGTACTTAATTTGTGTAAATCGTTCACAAAGCCGCGCACTGATTCGCCATCTTGCTGCTTCCTTTCATGGACTATGGAAATTTCAGCAGCTTCCAACGGTTCTGGTTCAAAGATTGTTTTTAAATTAGCTTTAATTAAGTTTTATGCAACTGTGTACAAATTTGTACCATCCATTGAATTTTCTCATTTTGCATATGTATCCATACCTATGTACTGTAAAAGGTATGTTTTTTTCTTTTCGTTCGCTGTAACTCGGAATGCCGAAAATACTCTTTCGAGTCTCTGTAACCACCTGCTCCATTTTTATATTGTATTATTGTATAGTTTGAGTTAAAACGAACCAGAAATCTCCATCATATTTGAAATGATAGATTGTGAATTTGTATTAGTTGCAACAGTCCCTGTTGAAGTTGATTATGTGGTATTCGTATGATCCTACGATTTTATGAGATTTTTAACCTCTTTATTATCGTTTATTTGTCTCAGTTCGTATCCTTTTTTGCTACCCTAAACGGAGTTAGAATGAATAAGGATCCTCGTAACCAGTTGCTATGTATTTTGTAAAGTCTTTTTCAATTGTTACACGTGAGTTGAGGTGGGACGAAAAATAGAAGACACAAGGATGGATGATAGGTAACCAGCAGAGATAACATAAAAGTCATAAGCTATATTTTCATTTATTCATTGGGGTGACTGCGACATTTACGCAAGTACACAATCATCACTAAAAGAAATTATTACAATGAACTACATATACTTAAATGCGCAAATGTACGCATCGCGAGCGTCTTAACTGTTCGGAGAGCAGCGTGGTCAGAGCAATGCAAATCGAGCGAGCGCCGAACGCAGAGAGCGCGAGCCGACTTCTTTTTATGTCACCTGCACTATTACAAAATGTTCCCCCCTCACCATACGATGGAACCAGATACTTTCATTATAGGCAAAAAAATCACAGCAAGTCATAGAGAAAAAAAACCGGTGTTATCTAAAGCGGTGTAAAGTGTAATATCTTATTCACATGATTCTTTTGCTGCTGCAACTGCTGATTGTATTAGTATTCAAGTTAAAAAAAAATGATTTTCAATAGTTGGTTTTTCGCGCAGAATGTAACCCGGTCAAAAAAGGTTAGCTATAAGATATAGCTAAAAAAATAGTTAAATATATAGCTGTATCGAGCTGTATTTACAGCTATATCGATGTGTTTTTTTAGCTGTTTTTTATAGTTAAAAATGTACTTAATTTTATAGTTAATAATTTCGTTATCTACCGAAAATATTAATAGCTACTTTTTCAACTATATTTTATAGCTATTATTATAGTTAAAAAAAACACTTGATTTTTTAGTGTATTTATACCCGGTCAAAAAAGGTTAGCTGTAAAATATAGCTAAAAAAATAGTTAAATATATAGCCTCATCGTGCTCGTTTTACAGCTGTATCGATGTGTTTTTTAGCTGTTTTTTATAGTTAAAAATGTACTTAATTTTATAGTTAATAATTTCGTTATACCGAAAATATTAAGAGGCGGCTGTATAGTTCTGTCCTTGTCTAATCTAAATTTTCGTTATAATTACTAAACTAAGTATTTTTATACAAAAGTAAGAGCAGAGCCCAATAGATTTCAGGATGAACAGACGATTCTATTTTATGAAAAAATATAAAATTTTCATTACTTTTCGAGTGAAGTCTGAAACGGAAAAAGAGTTGAACACTTCAATCAAATTTAACTCTTTTTCCGTCATGTCAATATTGGCGAATAAATGGCAATTTTTTGCTGAATCTGCAGAGCTCAAATTTTTTGGTATATTGGTTAGCATCTTATAGGCAAAAAATGCTAATATAAAAATGTTGTTCAAAATTTTTGTATTTAGCCAAAAAAATACGCATTTTAAGTAAACGGAGAGAAAAAATCAGTAACAGCTATCTAAAAATTAGGTAAACTGTGGATAACTTTTTTTGACTAGTTATATAACTTTTTAGTATTTATTCACATTCCTTCGTCAATGTTTATTTTTATTGGAATTTATAAAAATAAAAATAATATTAAATTTTATTAAAATAAAAATATGAAACGCAGTACGAAACGAGTATAAAAATATCGTTTTTTAAAATAATAAATGGAAAATTTTATTAATCGTTTAAAAATAACCTCTAACAATCCGATCACAACTCAAAATATACGCGCGAATATATTAACAAAAGTGATTCTATTAATGATTAATGATAACTTTCAAGAAAAAACCTTAAATGATTCTTAATAGTAATCAATTAGAGCACCATTTGATAGACTCTACTGTTAACTATCTATATTTAAATAATAGTGGATCAGACTCAACATTTTATTAGCATTTTTTAGCACTATGAAGGTTGAAAAAAACGTTTTATATTAGTTCAAATAATGGCCATAAAACATTCCCATTTTCTGCTCTTCACTTTAAAGAAATGGCCATAAAATGGTGGAAAAAGCGTTTCATTTTCTACCAGGGTATAACGAAATTATCAACTAAAAATGTAGGTCTATTTTCAACTATGAAGGATATCTAAAAAACCATTTATTTTCAGCTATAAAGTATAGTTAAATATCTAGCTATTGATATATTGTAATAAATACACTAAAAATTTAAGTATTTATTTTAACTATAATAATAGCTATAAAATATAGTTAAAAAGGTAGCTATTAATATTTTCGGTATAACGAAATTATTAACTATAAAATTAAGTACATTTTTAACTATAAAAAACAGCTAAAAAACACATCGATACAGCTGTAAAACGAGCACGATGAGGGTATATATTCAACTATTTTTTTAGCTATATTTTACAGCTAACCTTTTTTGACCAGGTATAAATACACTAAAAAATCAAGTGTTTTTTTTAACTATAATAATAGCTATAAAATATAGTTGGAAAAGTAGCTATTAATATTTTCGGTAGATAACGAAATTATTAACTATAAAATTAAGAACATTTTTAACTATAAAAAACAGCTAAAAAAACACATCGATATAGCTGTAAATACAGCTCGATACAGCTATATATTTAACTATTTTTTTAGCTATATTTTATAGCTAACCTTTTTTGACCGGGAAGGGTCTTAAACTTAGATGCGACACCACCGGCTTACCCATATGATAATTACAATAAAAATCTTAAAATTACTCATTCTATATAGAAAAAACATTCATAGTCCACTCTTACATATTATTTTATTCATACCAAAAAATTCTACATTATACAATTATTTCTGGAAATGTATATATCATAGTGAATTATTATGGCACAAAACTTTTTTAATAAAAAAATAATAACTATGATTACTTTCTGAAAGATGAAACTCTGGTGGTGCTATATCGATGCATATTATTATTTTATGTCAAGTATTTTGCAGCAAATTTATCGTTTGCCATCGATGAAACATGAATTCTATGACTTACAAGATCTCCTGTCTCTAAGGTTACGTGTCTTCTACTTTTTTTGTAATATCTTGCTTAGCGTGATGTAGCTTGATCTGCATATTTCTTTACTAAATCATGTATAGCAGGTAGTCGTTTTGCTCTGTCATCCCGTTTCTTTATGTCACCTTACTGGATTGATATTGGGTTCTCTAGGGCTTTACAAAAAAGTATAGTATGGGAGGAATTTCTGCCCATACTAAAAAATGCGAGAATGAATTTGGTGAAAGAATGTACCATAGTATTCAAGAGGTGGCCGTATAGCTCTGTCCTTGTCTAATTTAAATTTTCGTTATTATTAACAAATTAAATATTGTCAAACAAAAGTAAGGGTATAGCCCAATAGATTTCAGGACGAGCAAACGATCCTATTCTATGAAGAAATATAAAATTTTCATTAGTTTTCGAGTAAGGTCTGAAATGGAAAAACAATTGAACTTGATAACTGTTCTTCCGTTTTAGACCTCTCTCGAAAACTAATAAAAATTTTATATTTTTTCATAGAATAGGATCGTTTGCTCGTCCTAAAATCTATTGAGTTATACCCTTACTTTTGCATAACAATATTTTATTTATTAATAATTACGAAAATTTAGATTAGACAAGGACAGAGCTATACGGCCTCCTCTTAAGGTGAAGCTAAATTCTCCGAGATTTTTATCCCAATCACGATGGTCTTGCTCGATGAAATCATTAATTATTGATTTTAAATTATGGTTTATACGCACTACGGGGTTTGATTGTGCATGGCGAGGATAGGTGGTCGAATTTTTCATGCCATATTTCTTTAGATGATCATTTACAACTAGATTTTTCAATTCTTACTCATCATCAGTTAATAAATACTGATGGCAACCCCATCTATTAATGATTAATTCTTCAAAAGCTTGAATGACGTTCTTGCCATCTGCTTCACAAAGAGGTTTTAATTTTTAAGTTGTACATAACGTGTAAATAGGTCTTTCAATACAATAATGTATATAACCTACTCGTGATGGGGGTTTTGGGCTATTCATGTCTGCACAGACAACCGTCAATATGCCTTTAATTTATTTCTCTCCCATTAGAGCAGCTGGAGTTTGTTAACATTGCTTATAGTGCGACTAATATAATGGATAGAATATTCTTCTTTGTCAATTTCTTGAATTAAAACACCTGCTAAGGCGCAGTTACTTGCATCGGTTTACAAGATAAAAGGGTGATTGAAATTAGTACAACTAATGCGGAAGCTTTAGTGAGAACTTGCTCAATTTGCTGAAATGCGAGTTTCTGCTCTTCGTGCCAATGCCATCGAGTTTCTTTTCTTGTCAACCAGGCTACAAAAATTTTAATTTACGCTAAATTGGGAATAAACCGTGGAGACAACCCAACCATTCCTAGGAATAAACGTAATTGTCTAAGATCGGTGGGTGCTAAATACTACAAAATAGGGCGTATTTTCTCTTCATCGGTCTTGAGACTATGTTCATTAACTACACATCCAAGGTATCTCATCTCAGAGCAGCAGAACTTTGATTTTTCTCGATTAATTTGCAACTTTTTTGATCTTAGGGCCATTAATACTTTGTGTAACCATTGTAAATGCTCGATTAAAGTGGTTGTTGTTATAATAACATCATCTAGATATGAGAAAACGTTGGATTCTCAGTCTGGTTTGATGAGAGCATCCATGAGAAGGAATCAAGAGCGTTAGTTAGGCCGTAAGGCATACGATTAAAGTGAAACAAGTCTCTGCCTAAAGCTGCAAAAGCAGTTATCTCTTTGCTGTCAGGATCCATCGTTACCGGTGGTAAGCCTGACTTGAATCTAGCTTTGAGTTATACCTAGTACATCCTAATTCATCGAAGATATCGTCGACATTCTTGATAGGGTAGGCAAACTTCTTGGTGATGTCATTAAATGACCTATAACACAGCCACACAAAAAAAATTTTTGGATTTGGGGTCAGATCATGTTAACTATATGTTTTTAAGGTTGCTAAATCCGAATTTATGGTCAGAATAACTCCATCGGGCTAGGGTTTCCTATAACCTCAGAAAAACCGCTTTTTTAAACCATGAAACTATAAACCATTCGTTTGAAACCCCTTAACCCCTAGAAACCAATAACCCCATGTCATATTCAACCCACAACTCTATAATAATATAACCCTATAACCCCCAAACCCCATAACCCTATAACCCCATAACTCCTTTCCCCTCGAATAAAAAAAACAATTCATTCCAGGCAATTCGTATTATTGCAAATTTTCATTGACATTCCGAATACGTTTAGACAGTGAAATAAAACGTCACAATCCCAAAACTCCATAACCCTGTGATAAAATAAGCCTATAACCCCGGAACACCATAACCTTGAAAACTCCGTAACCCCATATCAAACGAAACCAGTTTATTTTTGTCATTCATTTTCGATACATTTCGTCGCGGATATCCAGAATATTTATAAGCAGCGGAATCAAGGGGCTAATAACTCTAAGAATAAGTGTTTGAATGATTTCAAATTCAGACGATTTCATTATGATTTCAAATTGATTTCAAGTGTAGTCACTTTACTAAAAAATGAAACGATTTCAGGTAAATTCATGTAATTTTACAAAGTTTATGTCATTACTGAGTATTTAATTTCAATAATTAAAAATTAAACATATTAAATAAGTAAAAAAATCTAATTTAAGAATAAATTTAGTACATTGAATAAATTAATTATAAACAAAAGATAGTCCTGTAGTACAGTTAATATAGAAAAAAAATTATGTGTTATTATGATATTAAGGATGTGAATAATTTGCATATAAATTAATTAAGACAATATTTTCAAATAAATAATTTTTAAGAAAAAATCGCTTTTATAATACAAAAATAATTACAATCTGAAGTTATAAATACTTTTTTCTTTTTATTGATTACATTTAAACTTAAAATTACACTTTTATTCTCTTTAATCGGAGGTAAAATTGTAGTTATATAATTTTTTATATTGATATACCCATGGGTGCCGACGTCAAAATATCGCTTTTTTTTATTATAACGTATACCATGAACAAAGAACTCCAACATCTTTTATATTTTTTTCAACTTTTGCAAAATAACTAGAAATTTTCAAAATATTATGATTTTAAGATTTCGTTTTGAATACACTGATTTCATACCAGATTAAAATCGATTCAAAATTTAGGTGCTTCAATGATTTCAAGAGTTGTTAGCCCCTTGAGCGGAATGCAAGGTTATAAACCCATAATATTAAGGTTGCACGATCGGATTTTGTACACCATGTAGCTCTTTCTATAAGACCTTTTATGACATGACTAGAATAAAAAACGAATGTCTAGAATAAAAAACAATTTACTAGAATAAAAAACAAATAACTACAATGCGTAAATATAAAATATATCAATCTTTTTTGCTACTGTAGCCAGTTTTTTTTCCTTAAATGATCTACGCAATGCTTCTCGCTTTCGATCACTGTTTTTTATTACCTAAAAGTAAAAAGTTGTAACACATATCTTTAAAACTCAATCAAGCTGCTCTTTCAAGTTTATTCATTTTTTTAACAAAATCTTTGTCTCTGAACATTTTATGAATCTGTGGTCCATCAAACACTCCTTCTTTCAACTTTGCATCAGAAAGTTTAGGAAATTTAGAAGATAAATATTTGAAAATTGTTTCACTTTCATCTATTGTAGTTCATAAAACATAGCCATTTAAACTATTAATTTGTTCATAACAAATTACTCGACCATTTGCACGAAAAGCAAGTTGCAAATTCGGATTCAGCAGCTCAAAATACGTATAAATCATCTACTTTCTTGATGGGACCTCTATCTTTATACGAAACCCTGTGGGCGCCCAGACTATAACTAACCTTAAAACTATGCCATATAAAATCTTATGATGTTATATATTTTTCTTAATAAAGGCATTTGTATTTGTCCAACAAGAAGTCTGTAGAATCATCTCAAAAGAATTATTTTTCTTTCGGAAGTCAATAAAAAATAACTAGAAATAACGAAAAAAAAAAAAATTATTTTTACTGTATATCAATTCATTAATAAAACAAATCAGAAAAAACCTGTAACAAACCTAAGTATAAAATTCGCATTTAAAGTATAAATATAAAAATTTTCTTTGAAATTGTCAAAAAAATTATGTATTATCACATAGAAACATAATTGCACACTGTACACTACGGTTTAAATACATGTAACTGTAATCGCAACCTATCGTTAAAACCTACGACTGCGAAAATATTCAGACAAGAGGCCCTACTACAAGCACAATCCAAATATGAAAAACTATATGTCTATGTTCTAACTATTAAACTATTTGAAACAATATAAAATAATAAAAGAGTACACAATATAACTAAATTCTACATGCCATCGATTATGCAGACAATATGACTTTAAAGTATGATTAAAATTTTTTTTCTCTTTCTAAGCGTATTTACCAAACTCTTGTATTCGTTAGATAAAAATTCTGTATCTTGTTTTCTATTGAGTGTATCATTATGTAAATGAATATATAACATTTCTAAAAATCTTCTCTGTCTACAATCTTTTTCTGAATTTAGAGTCTCTATTTTGTCTAAATCTATTTTGTGATTTTCACTAGATACATGTGATGCTATGACCGACCTAGAATTATTATTTTTTACATAATTTCTATGTTCATTGATTCTATTCCCTATTGAAAATAATAACATCTTCCTAAGACGTCTTTGGTCGTGTCTTAGATTGAAACAAAAAAAGACGTAATTTTTCAAATGTTTAGAAATGCTATTTAACAAATGACGTCTTTTTATTATTTCAAAGACGTATTTTTATTTTAAAAAATACTTCTTTGAAATGATTATAAGACGTATTTTTAGAAAAAAAGTGCGTCTTTGAAATTATAAAAAGACGTTATTTGTTAAATAGCTTTTCGAAACATTGGAAAAATGACGTCTTTTTTGTTCCAATTTAAGACACGACCAAAGACGTCTTCAAAGACGTCATTTTCTCCAAATTTAGAAAAAAATAACGTCATTTTTCATGAATTATGACATTGAAAAATGTCTTTATATGATATTTATTTCCTATTTGAAGGAAAAAACAAAAACGAGGTAAATCTCGTAGTTTCAACTTTTCGAAAAACGAGGAGCATTTGCGATTAAACTGAAAACGTTCTGGCCTTATATATCTGTGTCTTTGAAATTTGTATAAGGGATCGCAAAACTTGAAAATCGCCACCTGGTGAGTTAAAATAAAATTGACGCAATCAACTATCAATTCGACTGTAAGTCACTAGGTGGCGTATTTTAAGTTTTCTGATCCTTGATGCAAATTTCGAAGATACAGATATATAAAGCCAGAATGATCTCAGCTTAATCGCAAATGCTCTTCGTTTTTCGAAGAGTTGAAACTACGAGGTCCATCTCGTTTTTTGTTTTTTTTTTTAAATGAGAAATAATTAGTAAAGTCATTTTTCAATGACATAATTCATGATAAATGAAGTTTTTTTCCTTAAATTTGGAGAAAATGACGTCTTTGAAAGACATCTTCAAAAGACTTCTTTGAAAACGTCTTTGGCCGTGTCTTAGATTGGAATAAAAAAAGACGTCATTTTTCCAATGTTTAGAAAACCCTGTTGAAAATAATGACATCTTGCTAAGACGTCTTTCAAAGAAGTCTTTGAAGACGTCTTTGGTCGCGTCTTGGATTGGAACAAAAAAGACGTCATTTCTCCAATATTTAGAAAAGCTATTTAACAAATGACATCTTTTTATAATTTCAAAGACGTCATTTGTTAAATAATTTTTCTAAACATTGGAAAAATGATGTCTTTTTTTGTTCCAATCTAAGACACGACTAAAGACGTCTTAAAAAGACGTCATTATTTTCAACAGAGTTGATTAATTCTTGAAGTTTCTCCTATATGGGGATATATCTCTGGAACTTTTTAATTTTGAGATGTCGACTTAACAACAATTGAAAAGTCTATAATACAAGTTTCTGGAGTGGCACACACTTCAATAAGGGCTTAAATTACTTGTTTCTTGTAGTAGAATATATAATTAAATTTTGGTATCGATTGGAAAATTGGTACTTACGGTACATAATTTTATACGTCAAAAATGATACTTTTTTTATATTTTTCTACGTGTGTTTCTTGAGCTATAAAAAAAGTACCATTCTTTCGATCATTCTCAAATTTTCTGAGCATAATGAATATGGTAAATACAACAGTTTAAGCATACCCTGGTACATGTGCCCCTCTTTAGGTAGCTGTTTGACTATTTTTAATGTAAGTGTAATTTTAACCTAAAATTTACCAAACTAGCAGAAAGACCTATGTGATCGTGTAATAAGAAAAATAAAACAGAGCAACTATTGATTCGAACATTAGAAGCGAATAGCATGATAACAAAGAGATCAGTAGCATCTAAAAGCATAACCTATAGCCGAATGAAGAAAAGGTTGATAATAAGCAAGCAAATAAGATCAACGTCATAGCAAACAAGAATAGCGAACGAATGAGAAGCTATAATATAAAAACTAATAGTAGAGGCCTCAGTGGCTCATCTGGTAGAGCAATGAAATCATGATCTCGGGGTGCTGAGTTCGAATCCCGCTCTCAACTGCTGATTGACACAAACACCACTGTATACAATACATTTGCTTTGTTCACAAACACATTGACAACCGACAAATTCATCATAAAAAGAATACATAAGCTTTTGGATAATTCTTTAATAAGATCTGAGCCATTAGTTTCAAATAAACCTAGAATTATTTTGCCGTACAATAAATACTTAAATCAGGATGTGAAAAACATTATTGATAGGTACGATTGCTCTCTGGTTTACAAAAACGTTAACACGTTGAAACACTTAATAAGTTTTGGAAAAGATAAAATTGAAGAAAATGGGAAAACAGGTGTGATTTATAAAATTAATTGTTCTAATTTTAAAGCAACATGTATAGGGATATCTCTGGAACTTTTTAATTTTGAGATGTCGACCTAACAACAATTGAAAAGTCTATAATACAAGTTTCTGGAGTGGCACACACTTCAATAAGGGCTTAAATTACTTGTTTCTTGTAGTAGAATATATAATTAAATTTTGGTATCGATTGGAAAATTGGTACTTACGGTACATAATTTTATACGTCAAAAATGATACTTTTTTTATATTTTTCTACGTGTGTTTCTTGAGCTATAAAAAAATTACCATTCTTTCGATCATTCTCAAATTTTCTGAGCATAATGAATATGGTAAAAACAACAGTTTAAGCATACCCTGGTACATGTGCCCCTCTTTAGGTAGCTGTTTGACTATTTTTAATGTAAGTGTAATTTTAACCTAAAATTTACCCTCTTTAGGTAGCTGTTTGACTATTTTTAATGTAAGTCTAATTTTAACCTAAAATTCACCCTTAGATTAAAAATAGTCAAACAGCTACCTAAAGAGGGGCACATGTACCAGGGTAGGCTTAAACTGTTGTTTTTACCATATTCATTATGCTCAGAAAATTTGAGAATGATCGAAAGAATTGTACTTTTTTATAGCTCAAGAAACACACGTAGAAAAATATAAAAAAAGTATCATTTTCGCCGTATAAAATTATGTACCGTAAGTACCAATTTTCCAATCGATACCAAAATTTAATTATAGATTCTACTACAAGAAATGAGTAATTGAAGCCCTTATTGAAGTGTGTGCCACTCCAGAAACTTGTATTATAGACTTTTCAATTATTGTCAGGTCGACATCTCAAAATTAAAAAGTTCCAGAGATATCCCTATACATGTTGCTTTAAAATTAGAACAATTAATTTTATAAATCACACCTGTTTTTCCATTTTCTTCAATTTTATCTTTTCTAAAACTTATTAAGTGTTTCAACGTGTTAACGTTTTTGTAAACCAGAGAGCAATCATACCTATCAATAATGTTTTTCACATCCTGATGTAAGTATTTATTGTACGGCAAAATAATTCTAGGTTTATTTGAAACTAATGGCTCAGATCTTATTAAAGAATTATCCAAAAGCTTATGTATTCTTTTTTTGATGAATTTGTCGGTTGTCAATGTGTTTGTGAACAAAGCAAATGTACACAAACACCACTGTATCGTATACAGTGGTGTTTGTGTCAATCAGCAGTTGAGAGCGGGATTCGAACTCAGCACCCCGAGATTATGAATTCATTGCTCTACCAGATGAGCCACGGAGGTCTCTACTATTAGTTTTTATATTATAGCTTCTCACTCGTTCGCTATTCTTGTTTGCTATGACGCTGATCTTTTTGCTCGCTTATTATCAACCTTTTCTTCATTCGGCTATAGGTTATGCTTTTAGATGCTACTGATCTCTTTGTTATCATGCTATCCGCTTCTAATGTTCGAATCAATAGTTGCTCTGTTTTATTTTTCTTATTACACGATCACGTAGGTCTTTCTGCTAGTTTGGCCTGAAGCGCTTTATTGGAGGAAACAACGACTCTTAATCTGTCCATTTCCCGCTTGAGCACAAGCTTTGCAATCCTTAATATCTACGTTAAGCTGTCGACAATCGTAGCACGTCAATGGTCGCAAACATTCACATAACCAGTATGCCAATTTCCCACTCCTGAAACACAGCTCCTTCTGTTTTCGCCAAAAATTTTTGACGAGAAGTTTTAAATTTTTATTTAAGGGAGGCTTTGTAAGATTTTGGCTTGGCATATTTGGTTTGTTATTAGGAGAACGGACTTGATGGTTCTAATTTCCAGTTTTATTAGAGTAACGTGCCTCATGATTTTGAAAATCATGAGGCACGGGTTTATGTTGGCTTCTGCTATTTTCCTTCTGGGTTTGTAAATTATCCACTAAAATCTTAGTTGGAACGGATGCACGGTGACTGCTGTTGTCAGGAGTTAACACTAGGGATAACTCCTGACTTTACTACACTAGGGTGAGGTCAAGGTGCTGTAGATCGCCTTTTAAATCAAAAGGAGAAATAAGAGCAGTCTTATTCACCTAGAGGTCTTTACACCAGTACAAGCTGTAGTAAGAAACAGTGGTTCATTAAAGGCTAGAGGGGGTCGGTATGCTTTATTCTGAGCTCTGCGGGCCTCTTCTTTCTTGCTTAGCAGCTGTGATTCAATGAAACTGTTAAACTAATCTCTGTAGATCTGTTGTCTATAGCTAGGATGAAGGTTTCGATATGCTCTATTCAATGCTCGTTAATTGTCATCATGGGTCGAACTTAATCCATTAAGTCCATCAGTAACGACAAATAACAAATAACATCTTTCTGAAATCTTTGTGTTCTTTGCTCCATTTCTATCCTGAGATGTTCTTGAATATTTTCTATAAAGAATTGCAAGCGAAATGCATCGACCAAATCTTCAGAAGTTTGCCAATTTCGGTCGTCCCTTTTAAACCAATAATAAGCTTCTTCATCCAAAACTGCAGGCAACTCTCAGATAATCGTATCTACCGTCAAATCATGAGCAGTTCGACATCCTCGTAGACTGCTCAATAAAGAATGGGATCCTTTTTGCTTTTTTATATAGAAAGCATTGTATCGATGGAAAACATTTTTTTCTATTTTTGTTTATTAATTTGTACATATTTGGACTTATAGGGTCGAAAAAAGTGGTTTCTATAAAATGTCTGTATGTATGTATGTGTGTGTGTATTCATTTAGCCGATTGATTCCCGAAAACTACTCGAATAATACAATGAATTTGTTTCAAATTTTGTATAAAATTAATTGTTTTGTCCAACTTACTAGGAGAGGGTCTGACCTCCGGATCACGGATTTCGCTCAAACTTTGGGATAAGTTTTTAGGTGTCAAAATATAGAAAAAACAAAATGTTAGACCCTAATGCTTAATATTTCCCTAATTACAGGTAATTAGAGAAAATCACTGGAAAAGTTACTAGATTTTCAAATGCTTATAGTTTTTCAGCAATAATAGCTAGAAGCTTTAACCTTTTTTTAAATGAAAGCTGAGCTCAAACCTTTTCGAAATATCACCTGCGGCATATCAAAATATTATTTTTTCCCAAAGTTATAGCGTAATAAACATTATACTCAATTTCAGCATTTATTATTAATTAATGTTTTTAAATGGAAATTTAGGTCAAATTTCAATAACGCTGTAAGTATGGAAAAAAATATTTTGATATGCTGTAGGTGATATTTCAAAAGAATTTGAGCTCAGCTTTCATTTAAAAAAAGGTTCAAGCTTATAGCTATTATTGCTGAAGAACTATAAGCGTTTGAAAATCTAGTAACTTTTCCAGTGATTTTCTCTAATTACCTGTAACTAGAGAAATATTGAGCATTAGGGTCTAATATTTTGTTTTTTTCCATATTTTCACACCTAAAAACTTATCCCAAAGTTTGAGCAAAATCCGTGATTTGGAGGTCAGATCCTCTCCTAGTTAGTGGGAAGCTATTGAGAATTGGTTTTCTATTTTAGTCATTTAAAAAAAAATTTCAATTTTTCAGTTTTTGGTATTTTACGTAAACTACTCGATGAATTTACTTGAAAATTTGCATAGAAATGATTTGTGATAGACAAAATTAAAAAAAATTCTGTTAAGGGAATGTAAAATACCAACATTACAGTTTCCTAAATTTTTTATTCTTAATCCAAAAGTTTAAAAAATATCTTTATATTACAGCCTTACATTTTTACCAATAAGAGCCTAATATAAAGATATTTCGGAAAATTTTTGAATCAAGATAAAAAATTTGGAAAACTGCAATGTCGGTAACTACGTATAAATCATATACCTTATTACATCCCCTTAACTGATTTTCTTAGCGTAATTAAAATTTAAAGCATTTAAAAAAAAAATTGTTTGTATTTATTTAACGGCAGACCGGAGTAGAACCTGATACCGACCGAGTAACAATTGAGTTGTTTGTTATTTACTCAAGTATTAATCGGTGTATCTTCAAATTAAAGGTTGAGCGCAATAGATATTATTATTATGAACATCTATGCACAAGAAAAAAAAATTCTACCGTTTTATTTTTGATAAAAGTAAGTAACGCCAAAGTAAAAGTTTATGTTTATAATATTTTCGCGTTACTTACTTTTCTCAAAAACAAAGCGATGGATTTTTTTCTTCTTGTGCATAAATATTTGTAATAATAATATCTATTGCGCTTAACCTTCAATTTGCAGATACACCGATTAATACTTGAGTAAATAACAAAAATCTCAATTAGACAAGGACAGCGAATCCGGCCTGCTCTTAACAAATTAGATCTCGCAAATCACTCAATGGATTTGCTTTAAATTTTGCATAGAATTTATTTTTTTTTTATCAAACTAAAATGAAAACTGTTGAAAATTAATTTTCCTAGCGTTGTTTTAATTTTAAAGCCATTTAAAAAATTTTAATTTTTTATTTATTTTGTATTTTACGTAAAGTAGTCGATGGATTTGCTCTAAAATTTGCATGAAAATTATTTGTGACTGCCAAACGAAGGAAAACTTATAAAAACTGATTTTCTTAGTGCACTTTTAATTTTGAAACATTTTTTTCATTTTTTTTTTATTTTACGAAAACCATTTGATAGATTCGCTCCAAAATTTGTATGCAAGTTATTCGCTATTGTCTGAAGAAAATAAATTTTCGAAAACTAATTTTTTTAGCGTACTTATGATTTTAGAGCATTTTAAAGACTTTGAAATAAAATTTTCAATACACTGAATTAAATTTCAAAGACTATTTGATAGATTTGTTTTAAATTTTGCATACAATTTATTTCTTTTTCGCTAAGTTGAAAGCTATTTAAAATTTATTTTCTATGTGTAGTTTTAATTTTAGAACAATTTTAAAAATTTTATAAGCGTACGTATATATTTATTTAACCGATTGTATCTCGAAAATTACTTGATGATTTGTTTCAAATTGTGCACACAATAAATTTTTTTGTCTAACTGATGCGGAAGCTATTGAAAATTGGTTTTCTAATGTAGTTCTAATTTTAGAACCATTCTATAAAGTAAAAAAAAATTTAATTTTTCTTCTTTTTATTATTTTTTTATTTTACGTAAAATACTATAAAGGTTTGCTTCGAAATTAGCACGGAAATTATTGAGAACTGTAATTAGAAGGGAAACTTTTGAAAACTGATTTTCTTAGCAATTAGCCATACTGAATTAAGCATCTGAGCGCATGAGCGTTAGGCAAGTTCGGACTTGATTCTATTTTGATGTCGGCGGTTGAATCGCTTCCTTCTGTCGCTTATATATATATATATATATATATATATATATATATATATATATATATATATATATATCTTCCTATATTATATAGACGTAAGCCTCAAACAATAGCATTCTTGCGTCCTCCCCACTCCTCCCCCTCCTCCCCCAGCCTCAAATTTTTAAATTTTTTCAACGTGAATATAGGTTTTTTTTTCAGCCTCTGTGAGATGTCTCCCCACTCCTCCCCCAGCCTCCCCCTCCTCGACCCGCCTCTGACATCGCCTCAACGTTTGTCGCCTCATATTACCTCATAGGTCTCCTCAAAGACTCCTCAGAGACGCCTCAGGTAAGCCTTAGGAATTCCTCGAAACGCCTCAAGTTTGTGAGAGTGATATTTTTAAAAATTTTCAAAAATAACGTAAAAATAGTTACCGACGCCTCAGTGCTTCCTCATCCCCTCCTCTTACAACGCCTCAGGGTACGCCTCAGAGATAAGGCATTTTTTTTGTATGCCTTTTGTCCCGCCTTATACATCGCCTTAGAGACGCCTCAATGTTTTCTCATCCCCTCCTCTTACAACGCCTCAGGGTGCGCCTCAGAGACGAGGCATTTATACGTATGTATACACAAGAATAAGTACATCACAAATTGGGGGGCTGGCGAGCAGAGCGAGCAGGGGGGTACCCCCCCTAGTATATATATATATCACCCTATATTATACAGTTAAATTTAAAAAAATTCAGTTGCAGATCCTTGATTGACCACCCATATCCCTCCATATCCCATCCATATCCCACCCATGATCCGACCCAATATCACCTCCATATCCCATCCATAAATCCCCCCATGGTCCCACCCAATGTTTCTCCCATGATCCCACCCAATATCTCCTCCATATCTCATCAATATATCCCCCCATGGTTCCACCCAATGTACACTTCATTTAAATATATTATTCATGTTTCTTTTTTTTTCTTTTTTTTTGAAAGAATAATTTAAAAAAATAAGTTAATATATGAGGAAAACATGTTAAAAAAAAAATTTTTCAACAGAATAAAAACCGACTTTAAAAACATTGCACTAAAAAATAACAAATGATATATTACCCTTAGAAATTATACGCATACTACGCATAAAAAACATGTTAGGCGAACATATTATAGACTAATTTTTTGCAAGAGTACAAACTAATTATTTTTTTATCAGGCTGTTTACAACAAAATAAGCTACTAGGTAAGATAATATATACATAAAAATATTAGAATTCTTAGAGTCGGTGCCAGCCTAAAACAATTGCCTCAAATTTAAAAAAATTTTGAAATTGCACAAAAGAAGCCATAGATACCTAATAAAACGTTAAAAAATATTAAGAAAACTATTCATAAAAATATTTTTGATCGTATTTTATTTAGATTCGATGCAATTTTTTTAGGCTGGCACCGACTCTAAAAATTCTAATATTTTTATGTATATATTTTCTTACCTATACGCTAATTTCTTTGAAAGCAGCCTAATAAAAAAATTATTTGTTTGTGTTCTTGCAATTATATAGTCTATAATATGTTCGCCACACATATGTTGGATACATAGTATGCGTATAATTTCTAAGGATAATATATTATTTGTTATATATTATCCTTATTATAATTTTTTAGTGCAATGTTTATGAAATCGTTTTTTTTTTTTTTTTAATTTTTTATTTTCTACTTTTTAGTGAAGCTTCATACTAAAAGAACAAATATGGGTAGACCTACTAATCGAATATTTAACGCCAGCCTAAAAAAATTGCCTCAAATCTAAAAAAAATATGATGAAAAATATTTTCATGAAAAGTTTTCTTAATATTTTTTAACGTTTCATCAGGTATCTATCACTTCCTTTGTTTACTTTCAAAATTTGTTTGTTGAAAAAAATTGTGAAATAACGATATCTACTCTGTCCAAAATTTTTTTCTTTGTTTCTGACTTGTTAAACTGATAAAATTATGTAAAAGTCAATCTTATTAATTATCAAAATTATTGAAGAGAATTTAATTACGGTATTGTTTATTTAAAAAAAAAATGTTATAAGTCAGTGAAAACTATTATTTATGAAACTATTATTTATGTAGAAAACTTTCTAAAATGTTAGATTTATACAGTAATAAAGAAAATGAACTAAACCTACCAATTAAACTAAATCTACCAATAAAAATGCACTTGTATAATTAGCTATACACCTTACTTAAATAAATCCTTATAAAAAAAAGTTGATTTTATCCGCGCTCATTTTTCTTAATACGTCAGAATATTATAATTTTTAATTAAAAATTTCAATACACCTGACATAAATCAATAGTAATTATCGAGATCTTTCAAAATCTTTTTTATTTTTTTCAATTGGTCAAGCTGTTTTGGAGTTATGACCTTTTCAAGTTCGACTCGTTTCAATAGAAGTGTTTCCGAACTTTTGAACGGTACTGTATATTCAAAATGACTCAGAAAATAGTGATACTATACCTAATATAGTGTGGAAAGAAATATTAGAAAAATAATTTTATTATAATTTAACAAAAATTTTGAAAATTTATTGATATTAAATTTTATGTTTCTACACTAAACTTGGATATAATAATTGGAATAGAGTACCAAAATATTATAAATGTTACGTTAATAAAATTATAGAATATAAAATACTAATACGTGAACCAATAGCAGAATATTATATCAATCTAAATCATCAAATTTATTCAGGATATTTATTTAAATTGGCTAATATTTTTAATAAAATATAAAAGATTATGAAAAATAATAAAAGTAAGTACCGTGAAGGACGTAATTTCTGATCACTTAAGAGGTATTTCTGATCACATATTTACATATAAAAAAGTAAAAGTATATTTCTTTTTCACAGAAATGAAGTATTTCTTACGCTCAATCTATTTTTCCTCATAAATTAAAAAAAGGTTTTTTCTACTAAAATCTTAAAGATTATGATTTATAATAATTAATGATCAGAAATTACGCCCTGATCAGGAACTACGTCCTTTACGGTATTATACAAAGTTTGTCTAATATTTCAAAAATATTTCATTATATGTATGAGCCATTCTTCTACTTTTTTTAAAAAGCTGGGCGCAGGTAGGTCACCGATTTCGCTGCAGCTTGGATATATTAAAGTACTATATGAATTAGGAACTTAGCCAAAATTTCAGCCCTCTAGACCAATTTTAAGCTGTGTTATGCTCTTTGAAAGACCTGAAATTTAGTGATTTTCAGCGGTTTTTTATATAAATTCAAATGCCTGCCGAATCTTCAATTTTAATCCGATTTTGACGTTTGACCTCGCATTTTTTTGTCTTTTTGCCATCTTCAAAAATGATAAGTAGTGTCTATATTGAAAAATGTATAGTTTCGCAGCTAGTAGTTCAAAAGCAGAGGCATGTTTTTATCATTTTTGCCTGTCTTTAAACGTGTGTAGAAATTCTAAATCTTAATGTTTTTCAATTCTACAAAAAGTTATGTCTTTATCTTGAAGAGGGCATATAAATTTTTTTTAGACGCTCAGAAAGACCAAAACACTCTAATCTAATCTAATCTAATCTCTCTCTCTCTCTGCATATATATATACATGTAATCATGGATTATCAGTGTTATAGACCACTATCAGGCTGACAGCACATTCTCGTGATGTGATTGTTTCGTGTATTTAATAAATGATAAAAAAAAAATTCATTAATTTATGATATAATATGAATAATTGAACTTTTTTGACAATATACAATTTAAGAAATATGAATTTAAAATATTATTAGATTTTATTTAGTATTTATAGGTTGGAATGACCGTCGAAGAAAGCATTACCGCTCAAGATTAATTCTTTTAATCTTAAAAAAACAATAGAAACAGTGTTAAAAAATTAATTTTGTTATAGCGTCATGTTTATTTGAATTTTTTATGAATTTTCAAGCCTAATATATCACTTTTCGAAATAATTCTTTAAGACAAATAATTCAATTGTAAATATTGAAATATTATTTAGGCTCGAATTTATGGACGTGTCCTAAATATCGAGTATAACTTGGAACTTAAGTATCGTTACTTGAGTATCAATTGTTACTTCAATTAAGTATTACATCTTTTTCAACGAGTATCTGTGTAGTTTGCACTCAACTGATGTAACAGCTGATACTCACGTAACGATACTTAAGGTGCAGGCACATGAGTAGAATAAAGACTGCGTAATAGAAACAGCCAATCAATTCTATTCCAAAATGTTTCTGCTCCTACGATCACATGGGCGTCATAGAGACCCTTCGAATAGAATCGAATAGACGAAATGTCTTTTAATAAAGGTTATGCAGTTTTTTAAATGAATGGATATATTCTTAATCATGGAAAAAATATGCAATGATAACTTAATTAGTTATTTAAAGATAATTTCAATAATATACAAATATTTTTTTGTTTTTTTATTGGTAAATAAAATTTTTTTTTTTCTATTTTACCGCCTATTCTACTGTTTTTTCTCTCCATGTGACCGTAGGGGGTAAGAAATCTGTGGAATGGAAAGAAGATGCTTGCCGAATAGTGATGATTGGTTATTTCTATTGCGCAGTCTCTATTTGGCAGTCTCTATTCTACTTATGAGCCTCCACCCTTAAGTTCTAAGTTATACTCAATATTTAAGTCACGTCTATAAATTCCAGCCTTATTAAAATATGCATATGCGCTATGAATCACTACTATTTTGCAAATAATACAGCGCTCGCAGTGACCAGTAAGCAAAATACAAATTTGAGTACGAATATTATAATTACACCGACCACTATGGCCCGAATTTATAGTCGACACTTGGCACTCAGCACTCAGTTTACATGTAACAAACATTATTCTATCTTACTCTACTTTCATAAGCAAAACAAGGATAGAATGATGTTTTTTACACATAAACTGAGTGCTGAGTGCCAAGTGTCGATTATAAAGTCGGGCCTATCTCACTTTCCAGACCTGAGTAAAAGACTATGATTTTAACGCTGTGAACTTTCTAGTAATTTTTTTCTGTTATTATTTTGATTTTTATAAATCAACCAGTGTTGCCATAATGGCGAATTGTTGTATCAAAAATTTATTGACAAATGAAATCGGTAAATGTCATAGTGAAACATTCACAGAAAATAATTCTATATTAAAATTGCGAGATATAAAAGATGATGATTTACTTCTACTGAGTTATCGTGAACCGGGTTTTCAAAAAAATACTGAAGGTGTTATATGTATGCATCATTTTATGAAATATGTACAGTATTATTCAAGTTTATTTAAAAAATGTTGTGATCCTTTTAAAAGGCATGAAAATAGTATTAAAAAAAACTCAAGAGTAATAAATGTGGAAATGTCAACAAATTTTGAGAAAGCTAGTAATACAACATTAATTCCTGGTTGTAAAGTTTGTACTAAATGTTTTAATAAATTACATTGTGCAGTAACTAAATTTGAAAATAAATGCAATTATTGTTGTGACCTTTTTAACAAACACAGACGACCGATCAATAAAGATCTACAGATGTTAGATAGAGCAACAATAGATAAAATTAATAGAGCTTGTAATATTCAGGTGTTATATGGATTTAAAGTATGTTCTTCATGTTTTAATAGGATGAAAACAAAAATAGTCGAATTTGAAACGCTAAATTCTAATGCTTTGAATTTTGACAATCTAGAAACTTTATCAGAAAATAGTAAGACCTGTACTCCTGTAGAATCTAGTCAATCTTCTTTTAAAACTAACAGCCAGAAGATACAAGATGTTCATTCAATGCTTGAATTATTTGGTATTCCACCAATAAAAAAACAAAAAATAAATGATGAAAAATTTACCAAGAAGGTTGTAAATGTATTAGAAAATATTGTGCATGAAGCTTCAACTGCAATCAGTCAAGCTTATGACATTGAATTGCCTAATTTTTCAAATTTAACACAAATTCATCAAGATTCATTAACATTAAAAAATGTTATTGAAAATTTAATATCAGGATACAAACAACTATCAAAGAATAATCAGAAAATTGAAATCTTATCATTAGTCCCTACTCATTGGAAATATTCAGAAGTTCAAAAATACTTCAACTGTCCTCGTTACATTTTTAATGAGGCTCTTAAATTCAGGAAATCTGACAGTAAGTTTTTATATTATTTTAATTAGTCTTATTTTGACTTCTGAGAAATTTTTTAGAATTACATCTTAAATACTTTTAATTATTTTTTAAATACTTTTTTCAAAATACTATTGTAATATTTCAGCCATATTGTGAAATTGAATTTAATTTTACTCAAAATGATATTTATGACATATTTTTTGCCTTTTTTGCTTTTTGTACGTTAATACCTTTTTTACGTAAATCATGATATATATTTTTTAAAGCTCTGTTACAGTAAAATTTTGAATTTAATTTTTTCTCTTGTACAAAATCCATTTATCAATCTTCATTCATCACATATAAATCATGTCAGTCATTCATTTGATATAGAATTTAAAAATAAAGAAAAAAACCGAGGGGCTTCTCACTAAAATACTCTTGCAAAGAGTGGTAAGAGTTTTGTAAGAGTATTGTGAGTACGCAAGAGTTTTATAAGAGTATTGGAGTTTAAAAATTGATCAGAGTATGCGAAGAGTAAGAGGAGTATTCGAAAAAATCGAAGAGTATGCAAAGAGTAAGATGAGTATTTGAAAAAATCAGAGAGTATGCAAAGAGTAAGTTGAGTATTTGAAAAATCAGAGAGTATGCAAAGAGTAAGATGAATATTCAAAATAATTAAAGAGCATGCAAAGAATACAATGAGTATCCAAAAAAATGATTGAATATTCAAAAGATTAAGGAGTACGGAAATTTTAGATAGAATATTCATTTAAAAAATCGATGTTTCAAGTTCTTTTTTTTAACATATAATATATATATATATATATATATGTGTGTGTGTGTGTGTGTGTGTGTGTGTGTGTTAAAAGAAAGAACTTAAAACATCGATTTTTACAATTTTATATATATAATAAAAATGCAATTAATTATTTACAAAATTACGAAATTAATAAAGAAAATAAATAAGTTTTTTGATAAAAGACTCAGCTGAGTGAGATATTCTAAGGGTCGACGAATGCATGGGTCAATGGATTGATAGATTAATACGTTTAAAGAGGAAAAAGTTGATTGGTTCGTTGATGAACCGTTGGATTAATGGAATGATAGGTCAATAAGTTGATAAATAGTTGAGTTGAATATAAATCTATGTTATTTTGGGTTGTTATATTTATGAATTAATCGGTCGATGGGTTGATAAATCAATGAGTTGATATATGAATCTATCGATAGCTAGATCGGTCGATGAGTCAATAGGTTGATAATAATCAATCAATAATTAATTAATAATAATTAATTATTAAATTGTGAAATAAGGTAAGAAATTATTTTAAGTAACATTTCAATTATTTTGAAATTGAATGTTATTATAAAAAAATTTTACTCAAAATAAGTGATTATTACATTAATTTTTAATAAAATAAATCCAGCTATTAATTCGCTTATAATATAGTGAATAAAAAGGAAATTTGAATTATAAGCTGATACATTAATATTTTGTATGTTACTGGTAACATTTCATATACATATTTTATGTAATATTCTAAAATAATTAAAATAATAGTAATAATTAATTTTCTACATTGTAAATATCAAACTAAATAAAAAATAATTGATGAATCGACCATTTTAGTTAGCAAAATTTCTATTAGGGCTATTTTTAAATTATAAAATACACAGATATATAAAAATGCATTTTTATATATTTAACAAAGTAGTTTAGTCCAATAAAAACACATCTTTTTATGATTACAATTTTTTATAGTTTTCACTATTACTTTATTTATTTTATATAATTATTTACTGACATATTACCGGTTGAACACGATAAGATTTTTTTTTTAATTTTGATAAGGTATTTAATATTGCTTATACCAAACATAATAGCATAATAAGTCTCGTAATAAGTAATTTTTTCTTATGCACGATGGCAAAATCTATTAATTATTCGTAGCTTAAATTTAACTATTTCTAAATATAGGTATGCTTTACGTGAAATTTTAAACAAGAAATGTTGCGATTTATTTTATTTAAAAATAAATACTTTTCAGAAAATAAAATCAGAAATTTAAGTATTAAAAATAATGTTTGGCAAAAAATAAGTTGTATAATACATGTCATTCCCAACAAAAAATATTCTTATTACCAAAAGTTAATTACTAGTCAAAAATAGATTAAAAAGTTGATCTATGCAAGGGATAAAGTTGAATTTAAACAGTTGAGAAAAATTAAATATTGGCAAAATGAAAAAATATAACCTTTAGAATTACTATTTTACAAAAATATTATAAAAACCAGTTATTTGTCCTCACTACATTGAAATGTAATAATATTTCATAAAGTTGACGAAAAATTTCATTGTCTCCTGTTGAGAAAAAGTCGGAAAAAGTTTTACCTACGAAAATTTCATAAATTGATGTAAGTACATTCTTTTTTAATTATAACTTTGTTATAATTAATAATTCTGACGTAAACGTAACTAATATTGATAAAGAGATGGGTTGTTAGATATAGACTCAGAATTCAGCGTTATATTAATAAGATCTATTACGATCTGTTCTATTTATCAAACATGATATAAAATGACTTATCGTCAAAATCAATAAAATAATAAAATCAATATTACTAAAATTCTATTTGTACTCTTGCGTACTCTTGAATACTCATTGGTACTCTTGCATACTTTTCAATATTCATTCGTATTCTACAAATACTCATTCTTACTCTTGCATACTCATTAAATCTCTTTCAAACTTTTTCGTATTCATTTACATAAAGCGTTCGCCAAAAGAGTATTGGAGAGTACGCATGAGAACTAAAGAATGCTTGAGAGTACGGAAGAGTTTTTCTATGAGTATTTTAGTGAGAAACCCCTCGAAAAAAACACTACGAAATATTAAAAATTATTGCATTAAAATTAACTATGTTGACTATTTATTAGGAATGTTATTTTGTTTGTAATATTGTGCATTTACATGAATGTAATCGTCCCTTTAAAAGTATATAAATATTTACTTCCTTTTATAGCTTGGAATAACTATATATTTTCTTCCATTGTTTACTAAATAGATTCGTAATAGCTTTTAGATCATATGTAAATCTGTATCAATTTTTAAATGAATTTCTTCGAAAAAGTTAGTGTTTTCGAAAAATAACAGTTTATCTATAGTCATATATAACTTACAATATACAAGCATGTATATCCTTATATATGAATAGCAATATATTGATATATAAACTTATATATTATTGTGTATAAGTTATATATGATTATATATCAACTAATTTTACCCAGGTAAAAAAATCATTTTAATTTAAAAGAATTTCTCTCTGTTCTAAAGATTATATAGCATTATCCGAAAAACTAAAACTTTTTGGGACTTAATACATGTGGGACATTTTATATGAATTGCAATGAAAAAAAAAATAGGATTCGTTAAAAATTTGTCAAGAGGTTCCATTTGATACCCAAAATATACAAAAAAATTTTCAGAAGCATAGGTTGATATAACTATGTGAATCGTGTCTTTTTTTTAGGATATTCTGCAAAACATACTCTATAAAAACTGAAAAGATTAACCTGTAAAGATACATAAATTTAAAATCTGGAAATTTTGAAGCCAATTTGTTGAATAGTCATTGCGTTCAATATTACACAGAAACTATTTACAATTTTGTGTAATATTAAAAAATCTGTACGTAAATTTCTCGTTTTAAAATTTCCAAAAGTTTTTTTCGTATTTTCAATACAAAAATGTTTTATTATTCTAAAATGTAATTTTATGTTAAAATGACAAAAAATTTTTCATTCTGTAGTAACTTTTTTGTCTGAAATATTGCAAATTTCAAAAATTAATATGTTTTTATGGTATTCTGAAGCATAATTATTATAGGCTTATCTTTGTAAAAATAACCTTGCATGTTTAAATATACGTTGTACAGAAAAGAAAATAACTTTTTGCGAATACACGTATTATTTTTCAGCATTTCAAGCTCATTTGAGAAAAACTTATTGTCATATTTCGGAAGATGTGAAAAAGGAAATTATCGATTTCTATAATGATGATCGCAACAGTAGGCCTTGCAGTGGCATGAGAGAATGTTTTATGAAAAAAGTTTTAAATGCTGAGTCTATTCCAGTGGGAAAGCGCTTTCTCCTGTATGACCCCAAAGATTTATACAATATCTGGTTCCAAGAATCAAATTCTGAACAAAAACCATGTTTCTCATTTTTTGCTAAGCTCAGGCCAAGAGAATGTGTTTTGCTGGTAACCCTGGTACACACTCAGTTTGCGTGTGTGAAATGCATTAAAATGTGAAATTGAGATTGGCTGCTTGGAACAAAAGTATCAATTACAGGTACATTATTAATGAATCCGTTTGTTCATTAGATAATAAATCATGCATGTTACACACATGTGATTTCTGCCCGGGAAAGCAAGGAATTCGTAAATATCTTGAAATGCACGTGACTGACAATAATTCAAATATCATTTCTTTTAAACAATGGGTGTCTTCTAAAACCTTCGAGCATATACTACTGGAGCAAGCCTCTGAATGGCAGCAAGCGTTACAAGGCAAAGAGAGAGAAAGCCTCTATTTTGGTACGTGCTGTTTCTCTCTAGCCTGATTTGATTGGCTGCTTCTGTTCCCCACTAAGAAAGTGAGAGAGAGATAGCACGTACCAAAATAGTGGCTTTTTCTTTCTTCGCCTTGTAACGCAGTTAATAGCCGGGAGGCTTCCTCCAGTAGTATATGCTCGAAGTCTAAAACCCGTATTAATAATGAAGAAACAGTACAGGTTTCTAGAACCACTTTAGATGACTTAAAAGAACCTCGTGAGCAATTCTTAGAAGAACTAGTTACACATATTTATAATTTGCTACCTCATCATTATATAAGTGAATGTCAAAAACTATTTTTGAAAACAAGTAAATCAAATTTAGATCAAGATACTTGTATAGTATTGATGGACTTTGCAGAAAATTATTCTTTCGTGTGCCAAGACTCGACATAAGGTTATTATTATAATAATACGCAAGCAACTTTGCATCCGTTTGTAATTTATTACAAACATCCAGATAATAATAAACTTGAAGTCCAAAGCATTTGTATAATATCTGATTCGCTTGTGCATATTGCAGTCACCGTGCATACATTTCAAGAAAAAGTTTGTAATTTTCTGAAAAAACAGTATCTATGGATCAAAAACATAATTTATTACTCAGATGCAGCTCCAACTCAATACAAAAACAAATAACATAGATTTCTCTAAATCATAAATATTAAAATTTTATAAATTATTTTATTCACTCATGACAATATTGTTTTTTTAGGAATCATTTTATTAATTTATGTTACCATTATGAAGATTTCGGACTGACAGTAAAGTCACACAATTTCTTTGCGACAAGCCACGGTAAAAGCTCTTGTGATGCCATTGGTGCTACTGTTAAACGATTAGTAAGAAAGCCATCGCTGCAACGTCCTATAGACAATCAAATACAAACTCCTTGGCAAATGTTTGAATATTGTCGGGATCATATAACTAGTATTAAGTAAAACAAAATAATTTTTATTAAAACAGTCATAATCTACTATATTTATTACATAGTACGTTATTTTTCCAGATTTTATTATATTGAAAAAAAATAGTAGAAGCAAATAAACAAAAACTCAGTGTGCGCTTCAAATTGGCAAAAACTATACCAAATACCAGGCTAAGACATTATGTTGAACCGATTAGTAGAGAAATATTAAAAGTTAAAAGTTTTTCGGATGACGATGAATTTACGTTGGTTGGAAATATTTAAGAAAAAGTTTGGAAATAAATTTTCATTTTTAATAAATCCTTTTTGAATAGTTCGCTTTAAATTGTTTTCAATACAATGTATAATTTTATATGTTTGTAGCTATAGAGATATAATAAATTGTTAGAGATTGAAATAGAAAACATTCAAAGAAAAATTGAAGTAACATCATATTATTACATTAAATTTTTTTATTATTATAAACCTTTTACAGTAATGCGACTTTAAATCGACTAAGGATAATATTCTGGTTTTTACTTACAGCAGATGATGACATAAATATGATTTTCATAATTCAAATCACTAAATACATTCAAAAAACATTTTAACCTGAGCCAACCAATAACAGCTGAAGATTAATCATATCAAGACACAGACATACACACGCGCGCGCGCACGCACACGGAAACCATTTTTTTTAAGATAAATTTGCGATCATCATTATAGAAATTCAAAGGTGCGTAACATGACAAAATTTAATCTTTTAAGTTCAAAGTAATGTAGACTGGTTCCTAATTGATAAAATTGAATTTGGTAAATTACACCTTGAAGCTCTTTCTATCAGTTGAAACATGTCGTCTGTCAAATTAAAATATGTTAAAACATTTAAACAAACAAAGACGCTATAACAAAATTAATTTTTTAACACTGTTTCTATTGCTTTTTTAAGATTAAAAAAATTAATCTTGAGCGGTAATGCTTTCTTCGACAGTCATTTAAACCTATAAATACTAAATAAAATCTAATAATATTTTAAATTCATATTTTTTAAATTCTATATCGTCAAAAAAGTTCAATTATTCATATTATATCATAAATTAATGAATTTTTTTTTTTTATCAATTATTAAATACACGAAACAATCACATCACGAGAATGTGCTGTCAGCCTGATAGTGGTCTATAACACTGATAATCCATGATTACATGTATATATATATATATATATATATATATATATATATATATATATATAGCAGAGAGAGAGAGAGAGAGAGAGAGAGAGAGACAGAGGAAGGGAGAGAGAAGAGAGAGAGAGAGAGGAAGGGAGAGAGAAGAGAGAGAGAGAGAGAGAGAGAAAAGAGAGCCTAATACACACCTACACTTGAAAACAATGAAAATTTAAACAATTTTCAGTTGCAAAATCGTCATGTTATAGTAGTATCGATTCGAAAAACACGGGCAAATATATTTAATGGTTTTCTATATGTTTAAAGGAAACTTTTAAAGCAAAGAACGTCCGAATCGAAGTTGGTAGAAAAAAATTATAAGAGTTTGAAAACGGCTAAAAAATCGATTTTCCAGTTTTTTGACATTTTCAAAGTGTTTTGGTCTTTCTGAGCGTCTAAAAAAAATTTATATGCCCTCTTCAAGATAAAGACATAACTTTTTGTAGAATTGAAAAACATTAAGATTTAGAATTTCTACACACGTTTAAAGACAGGCAAAAATGATAAAAACATGCCTCTGCTTTTGAACTACTAGCTGCGAAACTATACATTTTTCAATATAGACACTACCTATCATTTTTGAAGATGGCAAAAAGACAAAAAAAATGCGAGGTCAAACGTCATAATCGGATTAAAATTGAAGATTCGGTAGGCAATTGAATTTATATGAAAAACCGCTGAAAATCACTAAATTTCAGGTCTTTCAAAGAGCATAACACAGCTTAAAATTGGTCTAGAGGGCTGAAATTTTGGCTAAGTTCCTAATTTATATAGTACTTTAATATATCCAAGCTGCAGCGAAATCGGTGACCTACCTGCGCCCAGCTTTTTAAAAAAAGTAGAAGAATGGCTCATTATATATATATATATATATATATATATATATATATATATACATTATATATATGTATATATATATATAACATTAAAATTAAAAATATGTGTATTTTATAATGGAAATATTTTTTTATCAAAATCAGATGATGAAATTCTTAAAAAATCTGGTTCTAAACAAGTTCGAAAACCAAATAAACCCTATTACGACCAGGAAAGTGACTCCAACATGAGTGATACGGTATGTGTTTAAGCGAATGACATAATTTGCTAAACAAAAAAACAGCATATTAAACATGTAAATTATTTTTTCTAGAGTGTAAAAAGTTTAAAACTTTCTGCTAAAAAAGACAGAATGCAGGAGCAATATAAGCAACAAACTCTCCTTAACAAAAGGCAATTATTGCCCACGAATAATAATTGCAAGACATCCTCAAAAAATATGCAGCTAATCATATCATTAACCCCCCTGCGTACTGTCCCGAGTATATTCGTCCAAACGAAACTGTCGCGGTGTGCACCTTGACGAGTATACTCGTCCAAAAGTAAGGGCATAAAATCACTTGCGAAAAAATTCGTTCATTTGGAAGTGATTTCGTCAGGGATAATTGATACGCAGGAAGGTTAAAAAATTGTCTAAATAAATTCAACAATGATCATGAAGTTTCTGATGATGAAACTGAAGAAAAGTGCCACGATTTTAATGATAAACATAATGATTCAGCTTCAGATGACCTCAATATTTAACTTGATTTAATAAAGAATTATTAATTATCTATATCATTCAAATTTTAGAAACTGATCTTGAATCGTTAATGCCGGATGCACAAAATAATCCTCGGTTAAGATGTCCACGTACACAATCTAAAGAGAATACTTTATCTGGTTACAACGATGTTGATCAACAGCACGAACCTCAACATAGTACTGATAATGTTCTTAAACAACAACTTCCACGTAGTTTTCATGATGATAACCAACAGTAGGTAAACAAAGACATTTCTGGATATCCCTACTTCTCCGCCATCAGCTCACCTGTGCAGGTGCAAAAATAATGACCAGTCCCGCGATATAAAAAATTCACTCTACGCCTGCGCGCCATGTTAGCGCTCATTGGCGCGCGAGCTCCGGCACCGCGTCGATAAGCAAATCACCGCGATCCGCGCCGCGTAGATGAGCGAATTCCCACGATCCACGTTGATAAGCGAATTCCCCCGGTCCACGCCCGCCCGCCGTCGCAGATGAGAGTAAATGTTAAATCTTTAAAAATTTTAACATGATCATAGAAGAGTCTTATTTTATATTATTGGGTATAAACTGATCTCATTTTAAACAAATAAAAGAAGGATAGAAAGAACTATAACATAGGTCATGCATCATATATATATATATAAACGTATGTACGCGGCATTATGCTGACTCATACAGTACAGCCTTTGTTTAGTGTCCTGCACACGTCGCGGGTGTGTGGCAGTCTCCTATGTTATCCCTTCCTTTGTTACTTACGCATATGTTAAATACGAATTTGTTAAAACTTTGATTGGTGGGCACATTTGTTCTCGAAATTTGATTGGTGGGCGCGTTTTTGTTTTGTAGAATTTTTTCGTAACTCAACTCAAGAAAAATCTACTGTATGGAATTGTCAGCACAAGTATCAATAAATAAATGAAAAACGGGTGGCATTATGCGGACGTCAGCATAAGTACGCTAATGTCTGCATAAGTCACGATTCATCTATGATTTTGTCTGCATAATACCTCATTCATAAAAATATGTATATATATATATATATATATATATATATATTTCTCTATACATATGTTTCTTCTATAAGAGCCTAAGATGATAAGGGGATAGGAAGAAAGTTACTTGCTTATGAAGGTGAGAAAGAGATAGAGAGAAAGTCAGTGGCTTTACGAAGGCAAGAAAGAGACAGAAAAAGTCAGTTGCTTTACGATAAGCGTTCGAATTCTTAGAATCGTTCCAACTATTTTAATTCTTAATTCTCTTTTACACGCTATTCGCTTCATATAGAAATTAATCTTGTTATATAATAATGAAGGTTACTATTAAATCGTTCAATATAAATAATTTTATGGGTCGATATTTGGATCTTATAGTAATCGAAAGAAATTTTTATTCTACATCGGTTTTAACTTTGACGATAATACTCATTTGTCAGTTGATATATCTGGTTAAAATTATTATTTAAATTATGCTCGAGTTCACCAAGATATATTTAACATGATGATCATTTGAAGAGAGTTTTATTTTTAGTAATACATTATTCACCTTATTGTTTCTAATATAATTAAAATAATGAAATAAAACTATTTATTGTTAATTACTGGAATATGGAATGTAATAAAGGAAATAAAATAAAAAAGATAATTAATGAATAATCATTTATTAACCAGATTCATAAACAGAATTTAATATGATATATATTTTTTTACATTCATCATGTTTGTATTTAAACACTTACTAGGAGAGTATCACATCTCCGGATCACGGATTTTGCTCTAACTTTGAGATAGGGTTTCAGATGTCAAAATATGGAAAAAGCCAGAGTTATAGACCCCAACGCTCAATATTTCTCTAGTTGCAGGCAATTAAAGAAAATCACTAGAAAAGTTACTAGATTTTTAAACGCTTATAATTCTTTAGCATTAATAGCTAGACGCTTGTAACTGTTTTCAAATGAAAGCTACGTTCAAATCCTTTCGAAAAAGCACCTATAGCATATCAAAATATTATTTTTTCTCAAAGTAACAGCGTTATAAGAATTTGAGCTGAATTTCCTTTTAAGAATATTAATTAATGATAATTGTTAAAATGTAGTACAATTTTCATAACGCTGTAACTTTGGGAAAATATAATATTTTGATATGCTATAGGTGCTTTTTCGAAAGGATTTGAACGTAGCTTTCATTTGAAAACAGTTACAAGCGTCTAGCTATTAATGCTAAAGAATTATAAGCGTTTAAAAATCTAGTAACTTTTCTAGTGATTTTCTTTAATTGCCTGCAACTAGAGAAATATTGAGCGTTGGGGTCTATAACTCTGGCTTTTTCCATATTTTGATATCTGAAAACCTATCTCAAAGTTAGAGCAAAATCCGTGATCCGGAGATGTGATACTCTCCTAGTTAGTACATTCTAAACAATATCTTTTCAATGGTGGAAATGGAGTCTCCCCTGTGTGTTCACGTCAACGCAAATAAGCTTGAATTTCAGGATCACATTTTAACTGTTCAGGAATTTTATCCCAGGCCTGTTCAATACTTTTTGCTCCAAAAGTAGTGAGAAAAGACTTGGGTAAGTAAGCTATGTCAGCAGAGCTCATGAATGACAGGTGCTCAGTTTGAAAGAACATTCTGATTGATCGTTCAAGCGATGGTGTATTATCAAGAAAATATTTTTTTAACAGAAGCACATTTCGATGAGCACAATGCAGTTTGAATGAAAACTTGTGATATGGACATAACTTCTCCAATATATTATATTTCAGTTTTTGTAATGATGGAAAACCAAGAGTTTCAAGGTTACATACGTTAAAGCCAAACTTTTCGAGCCACTGTTTTTTCTCACTACCCTTGACGTATACAATTTGCACATCACTCAATGTTTTTTGTAGAACATTCTCGAGTTCTTCGTATGGCAACTCTCCTGAACTCCAAGACAATCCGTGGTAATTTCGCTCTAACCACAAGTTCGTAGATTCATACTTAGCAGAAAGACTACACCAAGGTTGTGGTAGTTTAAACATAGATACCAACGTTCTAGAATTTTCGCGAAGTGGAATTATTGCCAATTCTTTTACAACAAAATCGTTAACAGGCTGCTTAAAACCTTGTACATCCAACACGTATTCCATTGTGACTGACTACTGCTGCAGCATCATAACTTAATTTATACCAATCTCTCCACCTCTAAATGAGTTTTTTAACATCCCCATTATGGGATTATATTCAACAATACGATCGTGTAAGATCAAACAGTAGGCTGAAGTTCCAGCTGGAAAGTCTTCTTTGACCTCAAATTCAAGACGTACGTCCACTGGAGCCTGTTTCAATGACTCATTTTGTTTGGAGCAGTCTATGACGATGAGAGGAGCATGAGTTAAAAAATCTTTCTTTTTGAGCAAGGGTTCTGCTTCTTTATTGTAATATGCCATTTGGAAATTGATATACATATCATATAGTAGAGCAGATTGATTATGCTCAACATCAAGATTTAAATTTCCATAAGGATAATACTGAGAATTGAGAAAAAGTTTGACGTTGCTTATATTGCAATGATCAAAACGGCTAGCATTAGCTCCTCTCTGTCCTTTACGATCGGTCTAAAAACCTATAATGACGAAACGTGGCTTCTCCAACTGGTTTGATGTTTTTACAGACCAAACGTGCTTCGTGGTGCTGGGGAGCAACGGATATTCATACATGTCCCATGAGCGAAAACTCATAGAAATAGGTTTAACCACTCTATTTTCAATACTCTTCAATTCAATCTTGAAATTCTCGAGATTTTGTTGACCAGTTGGCAATGTTTGTATAACAGAATTTACATCATTTCTGGACCTAGTGAGAATGAGTTCATGCTTGGTGTTCACTACAATTTTACGATAGTCTTCAGCAAAGCCTAAAATCATACTTAGAGGTATTGATACATCAAAGTAATCTTGATTGTTTGTAAGCTGTTGAGTTTCCCCAATATCAAGCTAACCTAGTCAGAGCTATCATTCTCTAAATGATAGCTCTGACTAGGATTGAATGGCAGAAAATCTTTCATGATACTCATCAATCTAACATTTTTACATCGGTCGATTTCAATGGCATTTAATTCATAACGAATCTCTTCAAAGAAATGACAGATGGCATTATTGACTAGTTTTGTATTCGTGACAGCAGTATTGTAAGCTTTACGCAGTGTTCCACAAATGTGTAAGGAGATGCGAGATGGTAGAAGACAAATATCTTGATGTTGTATTGATATGCGAATCTCATCGCTATTATTGTACGCTGATGGAGTATATGGTTGATGAGCATGAATCTCATAATGTATCACAGACTCATCGAAAGTTACAGGTGATTGTATGCTTAGTATTTCGGCCATTTTTTTGAATACAGCAAAAGAATGTGCAAATTACTTTTTTCCAAGAATGACTCTTAGACCAAGACTTTTGAGAAACTGGATGTTTTGACGTGTTAACGCTTTGAGAACTCGATGACGACTGCCTGTCTGCGGACATGGTGTACTGTTTATATAACCTAGACCAACGTTTGCATTATACACAATACCCATAATTATGATGTGAGTTTAATATGCAGCCTAATCGTTATAGTTTCATCACGGAACCACCAAATCTCCGTCTTGATCTACAATACGTAGCTGTATATGTTCAATAGGATTGTTGATGACTGGAAGATAAATGACTTGCGATGGTGCTTCAATAATTTTGTAGCCTGGAGGTACAGCTGGGAAAAATTCGTGTATAGTGTGTACTTTATGTTCGTTTATGTATGCGCCGGAAGTAATATTACATTCAACGCGTAAAGCGTTTACCTTTAAAATGGCTACAGGTAAATCAGAATGGTGGACTGCGTTTGCAGCTAGAATACGTCGATTGAAACCCAACAGTTTGCCAATAGAGTCTTGTGGTTGAAAATTAATCGTGTGACTACACTTTATTCTATTACGAAGAGTACTATTCTTTGGTTTGAGGCTGAGAACAATGCCCTTTGGTAGAAGAATATCTTGCAAATAGCTCTCAATATCTTTAATTTCGTAACTCCTAGTCGATAAAGTGATTACTTCCTCACCGACATAAATCTTGTTGTTTCTTGAATCAATGTTGGGTACTGAGTTGAAAGTTAAAAGTTCTACTAATCCGAGAACGTAATTTTTACTCTGTGAAAGTTCAATTGGTGGAAAATATTGAGCTTCCAATATTGATGACGTCCTCGATAAACTCAGAGTCAATGAATCTTCCATGACTGCTCGGACGCTACTGACTTTGATTCACCAATGTACATTTGTTTTATAAGCTTTTACATAAAAATTTTAAACATGTCCACATTCGTAAGTATCATAATTTTGATATCTCTCATAATTATACTTAAGAGCAGGCCAGATTCGCTGTCCTTGTCTAATTGGCATTTTTGTTATTCACTCGAGTATTAATCGGTGTATCTGCAAATTGAAGGTTGAGCGCAATAGATATTATTATTACAAATATTTATGCACAAGAAAAAAAAAATCTATCGCTTTGTTTTTGAGAAAAGTAAGTAACGCGAAAATATTATAAACATAATCTTTTACTTTGGCGTTCCTTACTTTTCTCAAAAACAAATCGTTAGATTTTTTTTTTCTTGTGCATAGATATTCATAATAATAATATCTATTGCGATCAACCTTTATTTTGAAGATACACCGATTAATACTTGAGTAAATAACAAACAACTCAATTGTTACTCGGTCGGTATCAGGTTCTACTCCGGCCTGCCGTTAATGTTCTTAACTTTGAGGTATTGCATAAGATCTATAGGTGGTTGTAAGTCCCCGAAGCTATCAAAATATACAACATCGCTACCACGTTTGCGGTAAGCTACCCAATGCGTACCTGGTCCACTCTCATCATCCAGATTAATTATTGCTGATTCCCGGTTATATGGTCCACCAATTGGTAAAGCGTTTTGCATGAAAACTCCACGGAAATGTGGAATTTTTAAGATTCGAGCATATTTCACTAAATCAACATCAGTTAGAGCCCTTTTAGGTAGTTTTACATCGAAGTTTTTTTTTTATTTATGCGCCCCCCTTTGTAGGGCTTTAAATGAATACCATAACCTTTTTTATGTGGTTTCAAATAAAGACCTTTACCAAGTGCAATAGCTTCCATTTTTTTATTATGACGTTGACTTTCTTCAAGTTGTCGTTTCGCGGTGCTAGCATCGTTCACAGCTTTTACTATACCAGCAGCGCCATCTGCTAATGCTCCTGTAGCACTCAAACCAGCAAATAGTGGTATTAAAAATGGTGAAAATCCACCGACTTTTGATGGAACTGGTAGTATGCGTGGAATTCGAATATTCTTTTTACCACCACCTTATTTAATGGCTCTACGAGCACCTTTTAAAGCTGTATGAATGACTTTATGAGCATCGGTATTTGGTAACGACTTAGATGCAGCTTTCACCACCTTCGATAGTGTCATGGTTGGCTTTTTTTGTTTCTCATTCTTCAGACCCATTCCAAGTTTTGATTTTACTTTCATGGCGTTTTAAATAGCGTAGGCAGCAGCCTTTTCACCAATGCCTGAATCTTTAGCCCAAACTCGTTGCCAAGCTTTTTTGGCTAATATTCTATCAGCAGCGTTTCTCGCCTCAATGTTCTCTCGATTATGTGAGTAAGCAATATCGTGCTCTTTGCAGGCTGCATCGAGTGGATTGATTCCAGGATCACCATGAGCGAGACGTTTTGCTAGTTTTGTTCCAGGTCCACAGTATTGATAACCTGGTAAATGAAGTTCAAATAGAAGCTTATTGATGAGAGTGTTTACAAGACTCCGCCCACTTTTTCGCTTGTGTTCAATCATGATCCTTACACCATAATGGTTGATTGAGTACTGAACTCACATCTATATAAATTATTTATTTATAGTAGAGTGATCAGTCAGTTGTCAAAAAGCAAACAGTGAACATGGTTTTCCAACCGCAAAATGTCAAATTACCAGTATCAAATTTTGATACAATTACACAGCAACCAACGTCACAGAAACGTCATGGAGAATTATTACCAGACAGTATACGAGCCGTGTTTTGTGGCCCTTCAAGCTGTCGTAAAACTAATACATTGCTTACTCTTATAATACACGTAAATGGATTAAAATTTGAAAACGTTTACATATATTCAAAATCGCTTTATCAGCTAAAGTATAAGTTTCTCGAGGAACTTTTAAAACCGATAAAGGGTATACAATATTTTGCATTTAGCAAGCATGAAACCGTAGTAGCTCCCGAAGATGTTCTTCCAAATTCCATCATGGTGTTTAATGATGTGGCTTGTGAAAAGCAAGATAATATAAGAGCATTTTTCTGCATGGGTAGACATAAAAATGTGGATTGTTTCTATCTTTGTCAATCATATGCTCATGTACCTAAATACTTAGTTCGAGACAATGTAAATTTTCTGGTAATATTTAGACAAGATGATATGAATCTCAAGCACATATACAATGATCATGTGAATTCTGATATGTCATATACACAATTTAAGGATTTGTGTTTGTCATGTTGGGGAAATTATAAATTTGCATTCCTCACAATGGACAAAGAACGAGAGCTAAATACTGGTCGTTATAGGAAAGGTTTTGACTGTTTTGTGATAAATATAGGAAAATGAGTGTAAATCAAGTATTACATTGTAGAACGTTGGATAGTCAACATGGCAGATTCCCAACGTGAAAAAAATATTCTCCATCAGATTTTAAAGTTTAGAGAGGCAATCAAACGTAAACATAAGCTACTGAAACGGGGTAAAGCTGATTTCGAAAAGGTTTTCACTGAAACATTCAAACCTGTTGTTGATCCACTTGAAAAACTTGTAAGCATATCTGAAATAAATAAAAAAGACTTCAAATTGAAAGATAAAACAGAGCATGCCCCCTCCGAAAACGATCACATTTCTGAGAATAAGCACACTTCTGATGATGAGTACATTTCCGATGATAAGCAGATTGTAAAGGAAAATGTTGACGATACAATACGACCATCTGATACAAGTTTTGAGACAGCTGCAGAAAGTGAAACTGATGATGATTATGGTAATGATAGAAACAAAACGGATTCGCTTACCAATAAATATCTTTGGATGTTTCAGAAAAATCAAAAATCATATTTAGATAATATCTATGGAGTTCGTAAAGTGGGTAGGATGATGATGATTGGTGATTCACCAATAAATTTCAGAAAGGATCATGTGGTTGTACTTGACACACAACATCCAAAAACTGTAGGCTTACTAGAATTACTGTTTCGAAAACAGCTAGATGAAAAACTTATTACGAAAGATGATTTGAGAAATGATCGAAAAATTGTTGAAATAACGAATGCATATAGAAAGAATTACCATGCTGATGGATCACTTCGCAAATTAAATAGTAATAAATTTAAAAATTATATTGCTCCATTTTTTGATAAATCTCCAGCTCGAAAGAGGAAATCTTTTAGTGGAAAGGGTCTCTTACCACGCTACAAAATTGCTCGAAAAGGTACACAAATGAATTACGTGTACTGGGATGACCCCAATGACCTGGTTGATCGCTTACGGCTAGTAGTAGCAGAGACAGAAGCTGAAAATCCAAGTCATACCAATGAGATTCATTCAATAATCGAAGAGATACGTGAGGCCAACATTATATATTGAAAAGTACTGCTGTTTCTCTAGTTATTCGCAAGATGAGTGTTGACGTATTCGGACGACAATTACACCAGGCTGGAGGCCGACATGGTCCTCCAGGTGTTGGGTATAAAATCACAGAAGATGGGCAGTATGATATTGAAAATAAGAGGTTATGTAATGTTGCCACACCTCAACAATCGAATGATGCAGTTAATTTGCAAACCTTACAGAGTATGGTTGCATCTGAAATTCGAAGCATACACCTAGTCACTGGAAGCTTAAGAAGTAACCTTGATGCATTAGAATTAGAAATACAAAAGTCAAAGAATGAATATGATGAAAATTTTTTTTAAATTACGATGTAAGCATCCAAGAATTAACTGATGAATATGATGAGAAAATTAAAAAAGTTAATACAAACATCCATAAATTACATGAGTTGATTAAGCATCTTGTCAAAATACTTCAAGATGCTAAAATCCTGACAGATATTCAGAGTATAAAACGCAAATTGCAAGAATTATAAGAATCATTAAGTCTATAGCCATGGAGCATGAAAGACTTGTAGAAGAGCTGCATAAGCCTGCTCGACGTAATCATCCACGTCGTAAATTTATGATATGCGGCTTGGATGAAACATGGCAAGCTGATTTGGTAGAAATGCAGCCTTATGGTCGGGAAAATAAAGGCTTTAAGTATATGCTAACAATAATAGATATTTTTTCCAAATATGCTTGGGCTGTTACTGTAAAACGAAAAACTGGTGAAGATGTTACTGCAGCAATGGAATCTATATTAAAGCAAGGTCGTATACCAAAAAATCTTCATACTGATAGAGGGAAAATATTTTATAACTCTGCCTTTCAAACTCTCATGAAGCGCTATGATATTAATTTATACTCTACATATAGTAATCTTAAAGCTTCCATTTGTGAACGTTTTAATAGAACACTTAAAAATAAAGTGTGGATGAAATTTAGCCTCAAAGGTAACTACTGTTGGTTGGATATTTTACCTACCCTATTAGAAGCATATAACAATAGTAAACATAGAACTATTGGAATGAAGCCAAAAGAAGTTACTCCTATAAACGAAAGAAATGTATTCAAACGTTTTAAAAAGGATATCAAAGCATTCAAAATATCTAAATTTAAAGCTGGAGATAAAGTTCGAGTAAGTAAGAATAAACAAGTATTTGAAAAGGGTTACACTTCTAATTGGTCAACAGAAATATTTACTATAAGTCAAGTAAAGGCTACTGATCCAAACACTTATAAATTAAAGGACTATCAAAATCAGCCCATCGCTGGTGGATTCTATGAACAAGAATTATCAAAAGCAAAATATCCTGATATTTATCTTGTAGAAAAAATATTAAAAAAGCGTGGAAACAAATTTTATGTAAAGTGGTTAGGATTTGATGAGGCACATAATAGTTGGATAAATAAATCAGATTTGTAAAGGAACAAATAAAGATATCTATATATGTAAAAATTATTTTTTGTTTATTTATTAACCTTATAACCATCATTATACAAAATTATAATTAGTTAATTTGTATTTTTTTATCAATTAAATAATACCCCCAAGGTAAAGTATCAGTTTCATTACCTAACAAACATCTCTTATCATCATAAGGACTTAAAGCTAATTTATATTGTTTTTCAGTAAACACATTATGTTTTTGAGGACGTATAATATATTGTTCTCTATGAAATACAATTTTATTTCGTATACATTGCAAGTAGTCATCAAAAGTGATTGTGTTTTTAACAACACCAGTCTTAACACCTTTAACTTTTTTTATTTTATCCTCTCCTTTAATTCGTATACAATACATTTTACTACGTAGACCTATAAATTTTGTCATAATCTTCCCATTGCACTCATCTTTCATTAAACCTACTATCTTTTTGTTTATTTGCGGTATTCCGAAAACGTTTCCAGGTGGCTAATCTGATGTATCAAAGTGTTGTAAATTATGCTTCATTGTTTCATAAATATCAATATTTCGAATTTCATATATTAAACTATCCGTGTCTGTATATAGTAACTTGCATTGATCTGCAAATTGTTTTCTAATAAAATCATAATGGAAATCATAAACTAATGTCTTTGATAAATCAAGCACGGTAAGACCTACATATATTGGTTTATTCATAGAAACTTCTGTTTTCGGTAATTCAATTGCCACTAGATTTTTGTCTAGAATGGTTCGACTATGAAAATTTGGTTGAGCAATGAGAGCCTCAGCACCATATCTCCCATCCCATTTCGTTACAAGCTTTATATCAACTCTTTTTCTAACATTTTCCATAGTTTTGCCAAATACAGCATTATTCATAAGTTTATATAAATTTTTCTCAAACTCGTTTTTTGCTTTTTTTCTCATATTACTATTTAAATCAATGTAATCTTTTAGCCAGGGTCTTTGATTAAATTTTAAGATTCTATGAATTTTAATTAGTTTGAGTCCATTTCTAAGAGCTTGCTTTAAATTTTGGTAATGTGAAATATATCTTTCTTTGGATTTCACTGTAGTCAATAGTTTTGAATATTTGGAACTTCGAGGCTTCTCATGTTCTGAACAGAATGGTAAATCTTTATGTACATCATGCAGATATTTTGGATATTCTAAGTCTACTTCAAAAATATAACCAAATGGTTAATTATCACCAATGTTGAAATCTACTTCATCAACATTCTCAATCCATTCAAAACCACCATAGGGTAATGATTGCATCATGGCCCATCCATATAAATTGTTAACATCGTAGTACATGAGATACTTTATTTCCTCATTTTCATTATAGTTTTTACCCATATACTTATTGTTAGCCTGCGTATACCTATTGGAACACTGACTGATGCCATCTCTTATTCCACGCTCAACAAACAACACCTGATCAATGTCAGTTAACAATTCCAACTCTAATTTCGTATATTTAAGCATAGCAGCCCATGTAAATCCAGGAGCTGTGTAGTAATGAGCTGGATCCAAATCGTACGTACTTAAACAATTGTTTCGAAAATTTTCAAAAACTTCAGCTAATAATAATACATCTGTTTTCAAATACAAATCTGAATATTCACCTAAATTTGATATATTGAATTCTTTCCAAACATTTTTAGCGTGCTTATAGTCTTCATCAGATATGTTACTGTTATTTAAATTACTATAAAATTCATCTTTTGACGGAAGTTTTGATTCATTTAGTTTATCTATAGAATTCAAGTATTCAAATGGAAAGATGCCTTTCCTTTTTAATAGATTAAACTTATCTTCCGTTAAAGGTGATTGCTTAGTAAATCCCAGTTTTAAAATATTCATTTCTGTAAGATATGAAGCTAATTTATCCAAAGATGATGACATAAATCGGAAAGAATCGATAAATCTGAAGTTAATCTTACTATTTTCTATATATTTTATAAGTGAAATAAATCGCTCTTTGTTCAATGATAGCAGTTGCACACGTCCTGGAAAACTATTGGCGACATCTTTAATAAGAAAATGAGAGTCATAACCCGTAAAATTGTGGAATACTACAGGGATACTACAAGAGTCTTTATATGGTAAATTACATGATCCATGAGCTGCCCCTCGATATCTGAAACATAATATATGTTAATATATATATATATATATATATATATATATTTATATATATATATTAACATATATTATGTTTTATTATATATATATTAGGGTGTCCCTTATTTACCAATGTTTTTTTTTTCGTTGTGCCGCCCCCTGGATCTTTAATTTATGCTGAAAAATGAAGATTTTACTCGGAAAAAGTGAGAAAAAGACGTTTTAAACCGTGCCTATTTCGCAAAACGAGATTTTAGTCCACGTATACGCGTTATACTTAATCTAACGTATTTCATTTCTCTACTATGTTTAAAAAAAGCTTTAAACAGTTCAACTATTACATTTTTTCATGTAAAATTTGGCATAGAATTCGAATTTTTACTCATTTTAAATCAAAACGTACATATAGTAAGGTAAGAGACACTTTTACATCAGTTAAGGTCAGTTTTTTTAATGATTATTTGTTTTTTATTAATAATGAATGTTATTTATGATTTGTCTGATTATTTTGAGTAATAATTTTTAGAATATTAGACATGAAAATTCACAAAATGAATGAATCAACATACTTTGTATATTTTAAAATGTCGGAAACACGTAAAAGCGAATGGGCGTGTACGTAAAATTCACCAAAATTCTCAAAAAATATATAATATTAAATAAAAACAAATATAGTCATTATAAAGCAATAAAATTTATTAAAATTTTTGTTGTTTTGATAAAGTTTCAATTATCATCTTTTTCCTGCAATTTTATTTTTTTTACAATTGTTTGCTTATTAGCATCTTCAAAATCTTTACGAAATTGGCATACATTTTGTATCAAGAATAATTTCTGATCTTCATTCTTGGTTCTGTTTATATAATCTTCGGTAAGTTTTACAGCTCTTTCAGCAGCATCATTTACAACACGTAAATTTTTAACAATCTCTAAACCTTTTAAATAATCATCATTAGTAGACCAAGTCTTACAATCAGTGTACAAAAAGTTTTTTGTTAATATTAAATCTATCAAAAAATAAGAGTGATTGACGATTTATAAAGTGATCTAATTCTAGAATTTTAAAATTTTTTAAATCTGTAGGATTATTAATTATGTATTTTTTCGGAGGTAAATCATCAGTGTAAAAGTCTTTTTCTAACGATAAAACCATCTGACATCTGACTTCAAAAGATAAAGCATCATCAAAAAATGAAATAGCACTTGCCTCAGGGGCTAAGTACCATAAATGCCTTTTGATCTTTTCTAAGGCAGCATTGGATACTAAAGAATCAATGTCAGCATAATCGTACAGTTTTTTAATAAATTAATTAAAAACTTGAATACATCGAAGGTAGGGGAAATCGGGGTAAATCGGACCCCCGGGGAAATCGGACCGGCATCACTTTATGTAAAAATATAGTAAATTTTTATTTGACCAATAAGATTTTAATATTGTTACATTGAATTACTTTTATTGCTAAAGTTTTTTTATGTAGTTTTAATCTTCTAATATTTACGTAATATAAATATAAAGTAATGCTGCTCTGGTTTGTCCCATGGGTCCAATTTACCCCGGTTACCCCTAATATTATAAAAAAAATATTATCATACGCTTAAACCAACTATTGTAAACAAAAATTGTTTTGAAAACAATCTTAGAAATTTCATAATGTACAAAATATGTTAATTTATAATTGTTATGAATTTTTATGTCTATTTTTTGAAAATTATTACTCAAAATAATCAGGAAAATCATAAATAACTTTCATTATTAATCAAAAAAGCAAAAAATAATTAAAAAAACTAACCTTAATTAATGCAAAAGTGTCTCTTACCTTACTATATGTACGTTTTGATCTAAAATAAGTAAAACTTCGTTCTTATGCTAAATTTTACATAAAAAAAATCTAATAGTTGAACTGTTTAAAGCTCTTTTTTAACATAGTAGAGGAATGAAATACGTTAGATTAAGTATAATGTGTATACGTGGACTAAAATCTCGTTTTATGAAATAGGCACGGTTTAAAACGTCTTTTTCTCACTTTTTCCTAGTAGAATCTTCATTTTTCAGCATAAATTAAAGATCTAGGGGGCGGCACAACGAAAAAAAAACATTGGTAAATAAGGGACACCTAATATATATATATATATATATATATATATATATATATATATATATATATATATATATATACTGTATATAATTTAATATAAGTAATATTACAATACTATTTTAAGTATTAATCTTACCTGCCAGTAAGGTGACAATGATCTCGAACTTTTTCGCCTCTTAAAGGTTCCTGGCAAATGTGGCAAAGAATTGTATTTTGAAATCTTTCTTCTTCTTCCAAGGTTAAAGCATTCATTGATATTTCATGTTGGTATGCAGATTCAATATTCTCAGCAAGTTTTTTAAGTTCGTTTATGAACCATGCAGTAGGATTAGGTCCTCTGTAGCTATTGTAGCATGATATGGTCTCGTCATAACTACATTCGAAATAATATCCAACACTAAATACTTCATGTTTTTGAATAATATTTTTGTCTTGAATGGGTAACAAAAGGGCTTCAAAGTCTGCGTATACAATAAAAGGAGCTTTTTCCTTATTTTTAAAATTCTTAAAATGTAATATACTGTGTTTTCCTTCTGGTAAATTTACTCTGCACTTATTAATTTTAGAGCAATCTTCATGATGAAATTTTAATTTTTGTTCAGTGTCAAAGTAATGCAATCATCGATTGCATATATATTTTTGTCTTTTATGTTTTGATAACTGATTAGAAACTAATCGAGATAAATTCTTTATCCATACATAATGATATATTATCGATACATTTGTATCATAGTTTTGTTGTTGTTTTTCTTCTTCATCTATATAATAATTTGGTATCAATAAAAGAATAATATGTTTATTTTCTTCAGATGATGTTATACGTAGAGGTAAAAAATTGAATTTACCAGAATGTTCCTTCAAAAAATATACATTTATTGATATATTGTTCTTTTTTTCAAATTTTCCAATTTTCTCTGGTATTACTGGAAATTCCATGTCTGTGAAATCTAATTTATTTTCATATAATTTATATGAAGATACTGCACTAATATTTGACTTAACTGGATTCAATGCTGACAATACTGCCCATTTAAAACAAGCATCATCAAAATTTTTCACATTAATACATGCATGTTTTAATTCCATCACTTTTGGAAGAAGAATATATGAGCCACTATGTAGTGGATTATATTTGTTTATATGAACACACAAATTAATAATAGCACGTAATGACCATCCTGAATCTTTTTGTTGGAATTCTTCCATATTTCTTTGTATAGGTTCTTGTACATTATTTAAAAACCATTTTTTCAAATCTGTTGTCTTTAGAATTGGCTTGGCTTTCGTATTAAAATATTTCATTTCATTAGTCTCAACATCAGCTTTTATAATAACATATTCGGCACCCAGCACTGTATACACTTTTACTGCATCTTGTAATTTTAAAATGTTTTTAATTCTTATTTGAAATAATGCTTGTGCATCTTTGAAAAATTTTATTATGTCTAAATTTTTTAAATTTGTAATTACACCTGTCTTAATTCGATTACTAAATAGTCCAGTAGAATTAGCTCGAAAAACCTTAAAATTTGACTTAATTAGTAACAGGCAACTGAAGTGAAAAATGAGTTCATTAGGTCAAAAGATATTAAAATTTAGAAAGACCCTCAAAATTTGGGCTGGCATATTTTTTTAAACAACGTTTTTATGTAAAAAATTGTGAAAAATCGATGTTTTTTGGATCTAGCTCTTTTCGTTTTTCAATAGGGTATATGAAATTTATAATACTTATAAAGGTCTTCAAGACGAATAGTTTAAGCCCTATTACATTAAATTTCGTTAATAATTTATTTAAATAATCGCAAAAATATAGTCAAAAATCGTTAAATGTTCAATAATTTTTTATTCCATAAAAAAAGAGCTACATGCTTGTAACTTCGTAAAAAGTTGCCTTCTATCATCCTTAAGTTCCCATAATTTTTTCAGCAAAAAATATTAATTTGTTTATGAGATATTCAATTTGTTCACTAAAAAGAGGTAAAATGTAGGCCTCAAATGGACCCTATTGCGGTCATTTTAGAAAGAAATGACCATTGTCATTTATGCTCTTTGACACTTATATTTAGTGAAAATAAAAAGTTTGATTGACATTTTAATTATTTTCGCGATCGAAAAAAAAAATTTTTTTTCTTAATTGTTTTTTAAATTTATATATGAAAAAATAAAAATATTTAAATGCAACTTTTTTATTCTTGTTGCTTAAATTTTAACGCTTATTTAAAAAAAAAAAACGTTATTCTGTGATAATTAGGAGCTGAGATAATTTTTTTTTTTTTAAATTCGCCATTTGTTTATTTACAAAGATTAAGGAATGAAATTTTAATGACAGATCCTTTGATACTTGAACTTTGATATAAGATCATTTCTGATATTAAAATCAGTTTTTTAAAACCTTAAAAGATTGTTTTTAAGTATGTATAGTTTCAATTCTTTTTGAAAAGGGGAGGAACGCGTCATCTTTTGCAAGTACAGAAAAAATTTTTTCGATTACTTCAAATTTGTCTTGTGAAAAAATTTTCTATATCTCAGTGAAATATTAACCGATTTTGATGTTTCTTTTTTTAATCTGGGGAAGCGCGAGATAATATTAACAGTCGTTATACCTGTTTAATGATATAAATAAATTAATTTGTTATAAACAATAACAAAAAATATATGCATATTTTTTTCATTTTTATATACTTGTCATGTTTATTTTTATAATTTAATAAATAAGTTTCATTTCTTTTATGAAAAAATTAGATTATTATCTTTTTTACAGGCTAATAATTAATACAAACATTGCACTTATCATAAAAATCCTGACATTATTGTTATATTTATTATATATTGTTTATAATAAATTAATTTGTTTTGCTAAATAAAACAATAATGACGGTACTTAACATTATCTCGCACAACCCCAGATCAAAAAAAGAAACGTTAAATTCGTTGAATATTCAAGGTCAGAAGTTTTTTTTTAATAATGTCAGGATTTTTATGATAAGTGCAATGTTTGTATTAATTATTAGCCTGTAAAAAAGATAATAATCTAATTTTTTCATAAAAGAAATGAAACTTATTTATTAAATTATAAAAATAAACATGACAAGTATATAAAAAATGAAAAAAAATATGCATATATTTTTTGTTATTGTTTATAACAAATTAATTTATTTATATCATTAAACAGGTATAACGACTGTTAATATTATCTCGCGCTTCCCCAGATTAAAAAAAGAAACATCAAAATCGGTTAATATTTCACTGAGATATAGAAAATTTTTTCACAAGACAAATTTGAAGTAATCGAAAAAATTTTTTCTGTACTTGCAAAAGATGACGCGTTCCTCCCCTTTTCAAAAAGAATTGAAACTATACATACTTAAAAACAATCTTTTAAGGTTTTAAAAAACTGATTTTAATATCAGAAATGATCTTATATCAAAGTTCAAGTATCAAAGGATCTGTCATTAAAATTTCATTCCTTAATCTTTGTAAATAAACAAATGGCGAATTTAAAAAAAAAAAAATTATCTCAGCTCCTAATTATCACAGAATAACGTTTTTTTTTTTAAATAAGCGTTAAAATTTAAGCAACAAGAATAAAAAAGTTGCATTTAAATATTTTTATTTTTTCATATATAAATTTAAAAAACAATTAAGAAAAAAAATTTTTTTTTTCGATGGCCATTTAAACAGCGAAAATAATTAAAATGTCAATCAAACTTTTTATTTTCACTAAATATAAGTGTCAAAGAGCATAAATGACAATGGTCATTTCTTTCTAAAATGACCGCAATAGGGTCCATTTGAGGCCTACATTTTACCTCTTTTTAGTGAACGAATTGAATATCTCATAAACAAATTAATATTTTTTGCTGAAAAAATTATGGGAACTTAAGGATGATAGAATATTTTTGCGATTATTTAAATAAATTATTAACGAAATTTAATGTAATAGGGCTTAAACTATTCGTCTTGAAGACCTTTATAAGTATTATAAATTTCATATACCCTATTAAAAAACGAAAAGAGCTAGATCCAAAAAACATCGATTTTTCACAATTTTTACATAAAAACGTTGTTTAAAAAAATATGCCAGCCCAAATTTTGAGGGTCTTTCTAAATTTTAATATCTTTTGACCTAATGAACTCATTTTTCACTTCAGTTGCCTGTTACTAATTAAGTCATGCAAAAAGTCTAATTCTACTGGACTAAAATGCATTTTCCAAGTCTTGCCAATTAACTCTATCACTTCGTCTTTCACGTTTTTGGGTACCTTGACCACTCTTTAGAAAGCACTTTAGATTGCTCTGGATTCCTTGGAGTAATGCAATAGCAGCTAAAAACTTTTGCTTCTCAGAAACATTTGTACACTTACGCAATTTATTTTTTAAGAGTCTTAAATTTTCTTTATCAAGATTCAGGCAGGTAATTATTTCTTCAGAATTGGTCTTCTTATTTGTTAAACGCGAATAAGCATTTAGCATCTTATTAACTAATTCTTTACAGTCAAACGTAGCCATAATTTTTACTTTAAAAGTCAAATACGAACTGAATCGTAACCTTACTTATCTTCCCTTTTGATAGGATAGTAGGTGGCGTTAATTCTTTGAAATATTTATCTTAATGTAGTCATACACATATGTCAAAATAATTATTTTAACTGAATGTATCAACTCACAAATGAATATTATCGTCAAGTTAAAACCGATGTAGAATAAAAATTTCATTCAGTTACTATAAGATGCTAATATCAACCCATCAAATTATTTATATTCAACGATTTAATAGTAAACTTCATTATTATATAACAAAATTAATTTCTATATACTTTTTTATTATTATAAAACAATAATTTTTATCATTTTTCACACACACACGCTGTGATGCCAGAAATGAGACGAAGCTGTATACAAACTGTAACGTATATTCTTTCCAGTGTTACATCATACTGAGATAAGAAGAAACTGCATTTTAGCTAGACAGTTGATCTGTAATGCTTATACTTATAAGAACGCATGCGTGCGACAAAGTGTAATGCTAGTGACGTTCTACAGAGATAAGACAAAGTTGCGTTTTAAGGAAATCCCTCTCCACTCCCCACTCTATACATTTCAGTATGTGTGAGCTACAATGTTCTCATCTTCTATCTCTTACTCTAAAATATTATTATTATTATAAATTATTCGTACATTTCATTATGGGCAGGTGTAAACTACAATGTTTTTTCCTTATGATCCTCTTTTATTTAAACTCTAAAATATTCTAGGTTTAATAGTGGATTTCATTATTATATAACAAAATTAATTTCTGTATGTAGCGAATAGCGTGTAAAAGAGAATTTAGAATTAAAATAGTTGGAACGATTCTAAGAATTCGAACGCTTATCGTAAAGTAACTGACTTTCTCTCTGTCTCTTTCTTGCCTTCGTAAAGTAACTGGCTTTCTCTCTATCTCTTTCTCGCCTTCATAAGCAAGTAACTTTCTTTCTATCTCCTTATCATCTTTAGGCTCTTATAGAAGAAACATATGTATGGAGAAAAATATATATATAGCTATAATGCATGACCTACGTTATAGTTCTTTCTATCCTTCTTTTACTCCTTTAAAATGATATCAGTTTATACCCAATAATATAAAATAAGACTCTCTTCTATGATCATGTTGAAATTTATAAAGATTTAACATTTACTCTCATCTGCGACGGCGGGCGGGCAGGCGCGGGCCGGGGGAATTCGCTTATCAACACGGATCGTGGGAATTCGCTTATCTACGCGGCGCGGATCGCGGTATTTCGCTTATCGACGCGGCGTCGGAGCTCGTGCGCCAATGAGCGCTAACGTGGCGTGCAGATGCGGAGTGAATTTCTTATATCACAACGCGGGATTAGTACGCGTCATTATTTTTGCACCTGCACAGGTGAGCTCATGGCGGAGGAGTAGGGGTTTCCAGAACACTTCTTGTTTACCTACTACCAACAACTACAAGAAACTCCACGTAGTTCCATTCATTTGAGTCCAAGAAGGAGAATAGCAATGAATAAGAAATTGGGAAAACATATTAATTTATTTGGTAATTGAATTATTCAGTTTATAATTATAGTCAAAAATTTTCATTAAGAAATTAATTAATCGTTAAATTACAGCTACAGTTCCTCTTGGTGCCCTTGGCAAGCCTATCAAAAAAACAGATAGACAAATTCTAGGTGAGATTATAAGATTGTTTCATGTACAGTACCGCTCAAAAGTTCGTAAAAAAATTTTTTTTTTTAACTAAATTTTAAACTGCGATATTTCGGAAACGGCTCAATGAATTTTAAAAATCTGGACGGCGTCTGAAAGATCAGACAAAATACTATTTTTTTGTGTCCTGCCAAATATTTTTATCATTTTTTTAACTCTATATATAATGATAGAAAAAAATTTTATTTTTGCGAATTTTTAAATTTTAATCAATCAAATGTAACTTTTTAAGAAATTGATAAAATTAAAAAATTCGAAGGCGATTGAAAAGTAGAGTGAATTTCCTAAATCCTTATGTCCAATGATTTTTTTGTATCTATTTCCTGCGTGTAGCTAAAAATGCGCAAAAATGGAATTCACAATAAAATCAGTTTTAGATACGATAATATTTTCCAATGTCGCGAGTCTATTTTTGTTTACATTTCAGCATGTGTTCAAATCTGTAGTTCCTATATACATACAAAGAATCAAATTTGTAAATAACTTTAATTTATTCAAAAAAAGGACACTATTATTTATAATAATTGTGATAAAATTTGTGATAATTTTGTTAAAAGTATACAGTAACGTTCAAAAGTTCCTAAAAAAACTTTTTTTCAGAAACTCAACTTTCAACTGCGATATTTCGGAAATGGCTCGATAAATTTCAAAAATCCGGACGGCGTTTAAAAGATTAGACAAAATACTATCTTTTTGTATTCTGCTAATGTAAACAAAAATTGGTTTGCGACATTGGAAAATATTATCATATTTAAAACTGATTTTCTTGTACTTTCCATTTTTGCGCATTTTTAGCTCCACGTAGGAAATAGATACAAAAAAATCATTGGACATAAAGATTTAGAAAATTCACTCTACTTTTCAATCGCGTTCGAATTTTTTAATTTTATCAATTTCTTAAAAAGTTACATTTGATTAATTGAAATTTAAAAATTCGAAAAATAAAATTTTTTTATATCATTATATATAGAGTTAAAAAAAATGATAAAAATATTTGGCAGGACATAAAAAAATAGTATTTTGTCTGATCTTTCAAACGCCGTTCAGATTTTTTAAATTCTTCGAGCCGTTTCCGAAATATCGCAGTTTGAAGTTTAGTTAAAAAAAAAAAATTTTCCACGAACTTTTGAGCGGTACTGTACATACATATATCACAAAAATAATAATACATTGTAAATAACATTTAATTTTTACAGAAACACAGAAGTACCGGTTAAATACAAACGGAAGAAAAAGGTGTCAAATTATTGATGGCAAGGTTAGTATTTCAATTTCTGAATGTAAAACTCTAAATACTTCTATTTTAATGATAAAATTTATGAATTACAGGTTTATCTAGGACTTGAAGTTCTTGTTGATGAGGAAATATGGTACAGGAAAGAATTGCAGAAATATCCCTATACATTTTTAAGAGATCTTGCTGATATAATTTACACGCCTGAAAAATTAATAAATAGGTGTCTTGATGAAAAAAGAATCAGTTATACGGTACTGAATCCTGATTCACCGAGGAAACAATTGGAAGAAGACAAATTGCAGTTACTTTATGGTAAATAGAAATTGTTCAAATGTATGCATGCAACATACACACATGTACGCTCACCCATACGTGTACATATCTATGCATATCCATCTACCGATTCACATATACAACCCATATATACACACAACCCATAAATGCACACCCACGCAAGCGCTCACATGCATGAATTAATGTTATTCTCTTCATTACAGAAGTGTTTGAAGTTTATTTAAAAAACCAACTGAACATGTCAAGGGACGAAAAAGAACATTTCCTCGCTAATGTTAGAACAATATTAAGACATAAAATCCAAGATCTGCGAAAACATTATTTGCGATTAGCTGAAAAATAAAATCATTCTTCAATCTTTATTTAATTAAATATGATTATTAATTTACTAGTATTATTAGATCTATAAGTCAAATAAATTTGTTAGCTTTTCATGTTGTATTATGAAATAAAAATTTTATATTTATCTATGAAATAAAAATTTTATACGTTATCAATTGCAATAAATGAATTTTTACTCCCGAATCAAATAATATTAGTGATTTTCTAAATGTATAAATATTATAATTTTTCAAAATATTTTTCTATTACTTTATCCATGTTGGTTCTTACGTAAGTACCAACGTTGGTACCAATGTCGGTAATTGCTGAATTTGGTGCGTTGGAACTAACATTAGAACCAACATCAGAACTTTTGTTGCGTCTTACATGAGAACCCATGTAAGATCTCACGTGAGAACCAATCTTATATTTTCAACTAGGGGCCGCGTCTCCTATATGTAAATCAAGGTACTTAATACGTATAAAAAAACATTCGTGGGACTGACTTGATGTCAAACGCACAGATATAGTATATGTATACATGCATACTATATATACAATACAAATATATGAATCTGATCTGAATAAATAAAGAAAGCAATAGCACGCGCTTTCTCTTTTTCTTTCTTTCTCTATAATGTTTTATGGTTAACCCCTCTCTTCCCTACATTTGTTAAATTGTATTTTTGTAAAATAAATATTAACAAAAAGTTTATACACTATCTCATTTAAAATTAAAAAAAACTAATTCCTTAGATAAACTAAATTATTTCAATTTAGTTTTATTAAATTTTATGATTATTTAGTTTAAAAATTATTTTAAAATTAAATAGAACAGTGATGGAACTTGAATAAACATTTATGAGTTCTATAATTTCGTAAAGAAGTTTCACTTCTGTCGGCCAGTTCCAAAGACTGCCACATCGGTTTTTTTATTTATTTCCTTTTATGGAAAAAAAACGAAAATTGTGTATTTTTCTTGACCCGTTTCATAAGAACCTAGCCTTGATAGTAAGGCTATTAATTAAGCTGAATCTTTTGCGAATCCTCTATTCAGTTGAGCTTGGGAGATTTTTTTTAGATTTTGTGTCTATCGACGAGAACATACTCCTCATCATTGTCCGAAGATAGTTCTTCTTCACTCTTGTCGATTTCACTTTTCCCTCTCTTCACTAATTCACATTCTTTAGTAACAGCTTCTCTGTGGACGTTGAGATTTTCTACTTCTCCTTTTGAACCACGATCGACTTGCATACTATGCATTCCTAATGAAAAGTTGTTTCGTGAAGCCACATTCTTCAAACTTTCGAATAGATGCATCTGTGGACGAGCTACACCCCTATTGAAAATAATCATGTGATTTTTTTATGTGAAATTTTCACCTAAAATTTTCACATGATTTTTGTTTTAATTCGTCACATGATTTTTTAGGTGAATTTTTTAGATAATTTTTTTAGGTAATTTGATGATGGGATTCCAATTGAAATTCATTGTGATTTTATAAATCCAACGTAAATTTATGGATATTTTTAAGCAATCAAAATTATATTTTTATTAAATTAAATTTATTTATGTTTTTCATAGCAACCTATAAAAATATCTCTGTTCACTGAATAGAATAGAACATGAGAAAGCAGGCCGAATGATTGTCGTTTTAGACCAAATAAAACTATTAGTTTATAAACTCTAAACTCTTGTATTCTTTTCGTTCGCGTCCGCTTGCCATAAGAAAGTCAATTGGTAGAGAACGGATAATCCCCCTGACGGTTAATTACCAGTACTATTATATGAATGTGCATATTCATATTCGATGAATAACCGCTAGGGGGCTACCAAGCTTTTTATATATTTACTTTTTTATGGCAAGCGAACGCGCACGAAAAAAATTAAAGAGTTTAGGGCTTATAAATTGACAGTTTCATTTGGTTTAAAATTTAAAACTATTATACAAATGTGCATATCCATATTCGATGAATAACCGCTAGGTGGCTACCACGCTTTTTATATATTTACTTTCTTATGGCAAGCGAACGCGCCCGAAAAGAATAAAAGAGTTTAGGGCTTATAAATTGTCAGTTTCATTTGGTTTGAAATGACGATTATTCCGTCTGCTTTCTCACGTTCAACGAATAGAGATATTTTTATAGATTGCAATGAAAAATATAAATAAATTCAATTTGAAAACAATATTATTCAAATCTCTCAAAAATATCCATAAATTTAGGTTGGATTTCTAAAATCACAAAAAATTTCAATTGGAATTCCATCATCCATCATTTAAGTGGTTGATTTATTGTTAAATCTATATGGTGATACATATTCTTGAGTGATGGTGCATTATCTCCTTCTAGTTGAAAGATATCATTATATTCTTCAACTAATGTTTGTATCGCTAATGCCTGTTCTTTCGGTAAATGTGATGTACGCGTATTGTCTATAATAAGTTTATCACGATGATACTTTTCTGTCATGAATGTTTGTTTGTTAAATACTTGTTTCTGCAGAAAAATCGTTTCATAAATATTTTGTTTCTGTTCTTAAAATTCTTCTATCTCTATTTCAGTATTTATTTTTATTTATTTTTCCGATTTATTAACGATGTTAAGCGTTGCAGCTTTGTTTTGTACTGTATATATTGCTGGTGTTACTATATCTATTTTTATGAGATTGACTCCTTTACATAAGCAGGTTTTTCATTAAACGTAAATTGTAGAGGGTTATTTTCTGCATTGAAAATTCTTATGTTTTGTTTTTTTGTATCTATCAATGCTTTATAATGTTGTAGCCATCCTCGATCCAACAGCCCATCGGCATCGAGGGGTATTTTATTGCTTGAAACGTGATATATAAAGTCTCTTCCAAAAACTTTCAATTTGCATTTACCCAGCATTGTGTGATTTCCGTTGACTATCTGTATTGTTTGTCTTTTTTCTGGTCATTGTTTCACAGGGTCACAAGTATTAAGATCTAATACTTTGTCTTTACTGAATTTTATATTTGCTCCTGTGTCTACTAGGAGATTTAATAATTTTCCTTCTATTCCTGAGGGTTGCATCCAGAAATGCCAGTGTTTTCCATCTGTTGGAAAGATTGCGTCTTGTAATCCTGATCCTCCCAATAATTCTGACGATCGGGTGGGGTCTTCGACTATGGTGCCGAATTCTCTAGATACGTTTTGCTCTTTGCGGCATTAAGAGGAGGTCACGTATCTCTGTCCTTTTCTAATCAAAGAAATGATTTTTTCACAAAAACTAATAGCTTTAGCAAAAAATGAAGAGAAAGCCGCATCTTGTATCAAAAAAATCAATATTTTCTTTGATTAGAAAAAATTAATTTTATTGCTTCGTTCTCAAGAAAACCTTGAAAAACCAAATTGTCCACCCTAACCTCTATGATTTAAGTTTTTCAAGGTTTTCTTGAAAACGAAGCAATTAAATTAATTCTTTCTTATCAAAGAAAATATTGCTTTTTTTATTACGAGATGCGGCTTTCTCTTCATTTTTTGATAAAGTTATTAGTTTCTGTAAAAAACTCAATTTTTTGATTAGAAAAGGACAGAGATACGTGACCTCCTCTTAAAGCGAAAATTTACTCTTTGCGCATTTTGATGTTTGAAACAATGTTCTTTATCATGGCCGTATGTATTACAATGAGAGCATGCAGGTTTATTTTCTCTTTTATCCGATCGATAATTTTCTTGTCGATCACGCGAAAAACTTCTATTACGTGTGTAATTTTTATCAGGTGTCGAATGTTTCTCACGATTCCTTGAGTCATATCTAGGATGGCTTCTATCTGTTGGATATTTTTCATATTTATCTCTTTTAGATCTCTCATCATGCTTGTTGTGACTTCTGTTTCGAAGTTCTTCGTCTTCTTTTCGGAGTTTTTCTTCGTATAAAGCTTGTTGGTAGCATTGGGTATAGTGTGTGGTCGGTTTTATTGAACAGCTAAGCGCAAGCCTTCTGGATACAATCCTCTTATGAATTTTGAAATTGCATTTTTATTTTCATAACTTCTATGCATGTCTCTAAAATCGTCATTCACGCCATCTATTAAAATCTGTATACGCCGATTTATGTTATTATGTTTTTGTGTGTAGTCTGCTACCTTTTCATTTGTTCTCTGCCGCCTAGAATTACGCATTTCGGCTAATTGGTCATATTCAAGTTACAATTTTCCGAAAAATGTATTTAAACATTCTTTGAGTTTCACGGCTGTAGTGACTTGATTTCTCTCAACTACTTCTTGTGCTTTTTCTTTTAACTTAACGGCTATTACTTTGCGTATAAGCGCTGATATGTCTAGCTCAGAGCTAAGTTGTCTAGATGTGCGAATAATTTGATCAATAAATGCGCTAACATCTGTTGATCCGTCATACTCCCGTATTTCTGTTAAAGGTTCGCGTATTAATAAGTGACGTTCCTTCGTTAGTCCTAGAAGCACATTTAATTTAAAGTTGTTATCCCTAACTGTAGGTGGTCCGCTTGAGAGCGGTGGTAGATTTTTCTTTTCCGTCATTTGAGTTGTTAAAATTTGTAATTGTTCCATCAACAAGAGCAATAGTTTTTCTAAAGCATCTGCTTTTTCCTTTAGTCGTTGTAATTCCTGCACTGCATTTTGTTCCTCTCTTTATCCCTGGAGATGCAGAAGTAGCTTGATGAATCCTTCAACTACTGGTAGTCAACTCCTGAGAGTGTGGGCTATTGTCACCAGATTAAAGATAAATTTTCTTGATTTTTAAAACTCTCCGTTCCCTCCTGAGAAAAGATATCTTAAAATATGGGAATTTTGTTCAATTGTCTTTTATCACTTGGCTTCTTTTAATTTTTAAACTTTTTCGTTTTTTCCTGAGAGAAAATATTCTAAGAGATCGGAGTTTTGTTTAGTCATTTTTTATCACTTGACTTCACTATCCCCCTAAGCTGCACCAATTAATTTTGACCGTTAGAACTAAATTTATTAATTTGTAAAGTTTAATTTATTAAACTTTATTTAATAAACTTGATTTATTAATTATATAAATTTTTAATTGTTATTGTAACTTATTTTTGTAATTTAGGACGTTGGTTCTTTAGGGTAGGTATCCAGTCCTAAATTACAAAAATAAGTTACAATGACAATTAAAAATTCATAAAATTAATAAATCAAGTTTATTAAATAAAGTTTAATAAATTAAACTTTACAAATTAATAAATTCAGTTAAAATGGTTAACATTAATTGGTGTCAGCTTAGGAGGATAGTGAATCCAAGTGATAAAAAGTGACTAAACAAAACTCCGATCTCTTAGAATATTTTCTCTCAGGAGAAAACGGAGAAGTTTAAATATTATTAATATATTAATATATATATATATATATATATATATATATATATATATATATATATATATAATCTCCGCATAGAACTCAATCCTAATATATATATATATATATATATATATATATATATATATATATATCGAATTAAACTTATCTTCATTTCTCCTTCTTAACCTTTAGTACAATAATTTTAGGCGAAGCGTAGCCTTAGACGGTGAGTATGAAATTAAGCTCGCAAGTTAAGACTCTTAGGTTTTTATATTATGATAAAAGACAGTTGCATTCTTCCGTATGTATAATATTATTGCTACTTTTATAATTTCGGGGAAAAGATTGATTGAATTTTGCATGTGATGCAGTTCAGAGTTCGATCGCCTCTTGTGCGACGCATTCTCGTGTGTCGCATTCTCGCCAATGTACAACGTTATTGTTTGCTATCGCAGTCTCGAGGTAAAAGATTTGACATATGATGCGTACGGAGTTCAATCACTCTTGAGTATAATGTGTAAGATAAATATAAGTTCCAATCAAAAAATTTTCAAAAATTTTCAAAAATTGTTTTGAATGTACAAAAAGGTTCAAGAATTGTTTTGAATGTAAAGAAAGTATGAATGCGCTATGAATGTTTGCCTTTGTTTACACATAGACAACAAATCAAACATAAATAAACTTTCATTCCCAACATACCCCCTCCCTTACCATACACTCACTGAAATTAAATAAACATATAATATTACCACTTGATGCTGATAATGTATCTAGACAACCACTTGAATATAAATAACCTCCTCTCCTTCGTGCACCATACCCCATCCCCCAATATACCCCCTTGCCCGCCATACTGACACTGTAATAAAATCAAAGTAGAATATTGACGCTTGATATAGATAACGCATCTAGAAAACCAATCAAACTTTTCAAGCCTTCTCTTCCTCCTGCACCATACATCCTCCCCAACCACACCCCCTCCTCATCGTACTCCCACTGTATTGGATCAAAGTATAATATAGGGAATCGATGCAAATAATGCATGTAGACAACCAGTCAGGCATAAATAACCTCCTTTCCCTCCTGCAAGATACCCTCCTCCCCCACCATACCCCGCACTATAATTAATTCAAAGAAGAATATTGGCAGGTTATATAAATAATGCGTCCAGAAAACTAATTAACTTCATCTCGGTAACAAAAAATGGACAACCTCTCTATATATCTTTAATTTTAAAATATTCATATATCAAAAATACTATTGCTAAAGTGCGTCAATGTTATACAAATAAAAAAATATCGGACTGACGCGTTATCTAAACAATATTTTCAAATGTTCGTATGCAACAATCTACCCTTTGTGTTACCCAGGAGCAACGTCATGAATGTGGTAGACTTTTGCTCCCTTCGTGGTGTTTGTTTTTCGTAAGTCCCCTTGCCTATCACTGGGGTGCTTTTTAACACGAGTCCCCTTGCCTCTCACTAAAAAAATCGATTCTAAAACTTATTATTCGCCTTCTACTTTTTCTTCTTCTTCTTCTTCTGACCCGCCATCTTCACTTCCGGTGAAGTTAGTATCCATCACATGTTGATGGCATTTGTCGCTGTGATACTGGGGTTCTAATGTTTGGTGTCTGTAGTACCCCAAGTACCAGAGAACAGAAGTTACGTGTGCACAGCAGCCAACAATTCATTTTTACATTGACCGTACCAACCTTTAATTGGATCAAAACTATTTTTTTCATATCGTATTCAAAGTTGGTACTATTAAGAAGTTACGTGTCGTGGTTGAAGCTTTACCCTCAAAAATGTCTGTCCTGCTTGTGTATATATAAAGTGTAATTACCATCTTTGTTTAAATGCTCCCTTGCATACGATGATGCTTGCTTAATTTGGTAAACACCTATAGTAATTCTTTGGAGGTCAGCTGCCGTAAGACGAGGAAAATATTGAAGAGAGAATTGCTGAATTCTCTCCCGTATAAACCTTTTACGCGTTCAGCATTTTTCTTCTATAAGTTTTTGTAGAGGATTGTTTTTTTTTGCTTAAAAAAGCATTCTCTCCACAATTATTTGATCATCATCTGATAAAGATAAAGTTCTAGGCGGTTTATGTACATCCCTGGTGAAAATAATCAGGTGACAAATCACCTGATATCTCAGGTGATTTATCATACCAAAACATCATGTGACGATATTTTTTGTTTTTACACGTTCCAAACAATGCTTAGTGGATTCAAAACTATTTTTGAAAATTTTTGCACTTGGAAATTTTTTTGTAATCTAGTCAAAATTTTTTCTAAGACCAAACTATCTACTAAATTTTCTAAGTTCAAAATTTTCAAAAATTTTCAAGAATTGTTTTGAATTGACTAAGCGTGGTTTGAAACCAAAAAAATCGTTACATGATGTTTTGGCATGATAAATCACCTGATTTTTTAAAACAGGGATTGCATATAGCGGACACAATTCGAACGTAGTCACCTATCCATGGAACTTATGAATTGGGCACCACGTGTGCGTGTATTCTCCAAGATATTAAGAGAGCATTAATGGATTCCACAACCAATCGAATTTTTGTGACCAAACGAGACTCATTAGCAGATTGCGCAAGGGGTTAATAACTCTTGAAATCATTGAAGCACCCAATTTTGAATCGATTTCAATCTGCTATGAAATCAGTATATTCAAAACGAAATCTTAAAATCGTAATATTTTGAAAACTTTTAGTAATTTTTCAAAAGTTGAAGAAAATATTAAAGATGGAGTTCTTTGTTCATGGTAAACGTTATAATAAAAAATAGCGCTATTTTAAAGTCCGCACCCATGAGTACATCAATGTAAAAAATCATATAACTACAATTTCACCTCTGATAAAAGAGAATAAAAGATTGTAACATGGCAGATTGGCCATATTACTTAAGTGTATATTTGTAGCGCATATAGACGACAGAAGAGAGCATCTAACTTCTGGCAAGACGGAAAGCAGACCACGCAAGTCAAATATTTAAAGCTATAACTCGAATTCGTTGGCACACACGTGTGAATACCCATAGCACCTATACTGTGCACTCATATAGATAGCAAGCAGCTTGAATCGAGTAGCTGAGCTTGGGTCCGTTTAGGATCGTTTGTCTCTCTCTTGCGGCGCGTGCAGCGTACAACACGAGAGATGAAGCTGAGCAGAGACAAGAAGGAATGCCATTGCATCATTCCTTCTGTCGCCGGCATCCGGTAAAGAGCGTTACGACTTGCGATATTGCGTAATACTTTTCTGGTTGGGTGTTACAATTATCGTATTTAGTGTGAGTGAGACCAACGAATATAGAGGCTTATATAAAAGTACTTCTGGGTTAACTTAGGCGGCCCAGCTTTTGGAGGACACTTTAACATTACGTGTATATCTATAAATATGAAAAAATCAGTACATATAGATATAGAAATACATGTCATTTTAGTAGCGCCACCACGTGGCTGGAGGACATAAGCTTTAGATTTTGAGCGCCTGTCCGCCCATTTAAAGTACGCTTCTATAAGCGTCTATCTTCGTTGGTGAGACTAAGTAGCTTCAATAAATTATAGTTCTTTTATTTTATTTAAAATCAAGCCTCGGTAAAGCCAATAGTAAGTAATTAAATCGTTTTCAAACGGTTAGAATAACATCTAAAAAGTATAAAAATGATATTATCTTTATTTCCAAAAAAATGTTATTTATGTCCTTTTTCTTTAACGCCTCAGAAATACTGTTACATCAAAATGGTCCTTAAAAAAATAAAGTATAGTAAGTATCATACTTGATTCATTTGCGGAGATCCAAAAACATTGTCCGAGATATTGGATCAACAATTAGGTTTTACCAAATACGCATGCTATTTATGCATGGTTAACAGTTGAAATAGAGCAAAACACTATATCGTAAAAGTATGGCCAGCGAGGCCATCACTTACTTCAGGTTTTAGCAAGGTCATTGAACTTCCTATTGCAGATCCTAGCGGTTTTTTTCAAACGCAATTTCCTTAAAAACTATATTTTATTTTTTCGAAATTTTCACATGTTTTTATACATGAAAATACTAACATTCAAGATAAATGAGAATATGCGATTTTGCCTTATTTTTTTTAACATTTTAATAGTTTTTTTTTATATTTTTCATTTTAAAGCATTGATACCATGGCGTATTATGCCATTTTTCCAACTATTACGACTTTTTACAATTCGTTTATGCTTTTATTTATAAATTTATCAAAAATATTAACAAAAATCTTTAAAACAAACCCTCGATCAAATTTTTTTATCAATTAGAACCGAAGCTATGACGATTTTAAGTTTTAAAAAATGTTGAAATAAAATAAAAACTGATATTTAGATTAAAGAATACATGAGTTATCCTTTTTTTTGGATTTTGTTGAAACAATTTTATTTATGTTATTTATTAAAATTTTCAATTTGTAAAATGGTAAATTTTTTAATAGAAACATTTTTAATGAACAACGAATTTACAAAAAAAAAAATGAATTCATAACCATTTTGAACAAAAATAGTCCAAATTTGAATAAAACGTTTTAATTTACTTTTTGTCACTTATGTCTCGACGTTCTAGCAGAGTAGGCTTGGTTTCGTTCACTCTTCCAACAGTGAATTTTTTAGATACCTTTAATTTCTTTTGCACTTTTTTTTTCTTGTAAAAAAACTTCTAATTCATTCTTACGGATAACAAGAATGTTAATCGATGGAGTATACTTTGATAATTGAGTGGCGAAATCTTCAGCATTTCTAATCTAATCAGCAACCTTCTTGGACAGATTATGTATAGTAGTATAATGTTTGACTAAGCCCTCAATTTTGTTACAAGTGCCTTTACAATGATCTGTTGCAGAAAAAAAGCCATTTTCTGCTTATTTTTTAGTTTTGAAGTTTCGAGAATTGATATCTGTTTTTGAAATGACTTGCAGCGCCGTCAGAAATAGTTATGATTTCATCAAGCTCTTGCAAAATGTGTTTTTTTTAGATGTTAATAATTGAATTCATAGCTATTAGGGCATGAGACGAATCATGTCCCACACAGCATGAAAGATATCATTGGAATATTCCGAAATATTCCAATGGAATATTTCATTAAAATATGTATGGAAGCTTTATGGAAGAAAACAGAAATATTCCTGAAATATTGCAAAGGAAACTTCCTACGAAGAACCCCTGGAAGCCTCCGTAAACCTTCCAAGGAAGATTTCGTTATAAGATTGATGAATCATTGCACCGAAAGATTTCATGGAAGCTTTATAGAAGACTTCGTTTTTCTTTCGAGGAAATGTTAAGAATTTTCACTGGAATATTCCGACTTAAGTCTCCTGGAAGATTCCGTAAACCTTCTAAGGAAGATTCCGTTGGAAGATTGATGAATCATTGCACCGAAAGATTTCATGGAAGCTTTATAGAAGACTCCGTTTACCTTTCAGCGAAATATTGGAGATTTTCACTGAAATATTCCGGTTCGAGTATCCTGGAAGCTTCCATAAACCTTGCAAGGAAGATTCCGTTGGAAGATTGATTAATCATTGCACTCAAAGATTTCATGGAAGCTTAAATGGAAGACTCCGTTTACCTTTCAGCGAAATATTGGAAATTGTCATTGAAATATTCCAGTGGAAGGCTCCTGCAAGCTTCCGTAAACCTTCCAAGGAAGATTCCCGTGGGAGATTGATTAAACATTGCACCGGAAGATTTCATGGAAGCTTGAATAGAAGACTCCGTTTACCTTCTAGCAAAATATTGGAAATTCTCATTGAAACATTCCAGTGGAAGGCTCCTGAAAGCTTCCGTAAACCTTCCAAGGAAGATTCCGTTGGAAGATTGATGGATCATTGCACCGAAAGATTTCATGGAAGCTTTATAGAAGACTCCGTTTTCCTTTCGGGGTAATGTTCGGAATTCTCACTGGAATATTCCGATTTCAGTCTCCTGGAAGATTCCTTAAACCTTTCAAGGAAGATTCCGTTGGAAGATTGATGAATCATTGCACTGAAAGATTTCATGGAAGCTTGAATGGTAGACTTCGTTTACCTTTTAGCGAAATATTGGAAATCGTCATTGAAACATTCCAGTGGAAGGCTCCTGAAAGCTTCCGTAATCCTTCCAAGGAAGATTTCATTGGATGATTGATGAATCATTGCACCGAAAGATTTCATGGAAGCTTGAATGGAAGACTTTGTTTACCTTTCAGCGAAATATTGAAGATTTTCACTGAAATATTTCGGTTCGAGTATCCTGGAAGCTTCCGTAAACCTTGCAATGAAGATTCTGTTGGAAGATTGATGAATTATTGCAGGGAAAGACCCAAGGAAGCTCTAAGGAAGACTGCATTTACCTTGCAGCTAAATGTTGGCAATTTTTGACTGAAACATTTGGGCCGAAGGCTTCAGGAAGCTTTCGTAAACATTTGATGGAAGATCCCATCAGTAGACTAATGAATCAGAAATTATTATTTTGAATGAATGTAAAACGGACACTACACCAGCACTCATCAATATGGCTTATCCTCGTTTGTAAGTTAATAAAAAAAATTTTAATGACGCTATAGCTATACCAAAAAGACATTTTTATAAAAATGAGATAATTGTTATAAAAATGAGGTATTTTTTTTAAAGAAAATGACTTTATTGCAATAACAAAAAACAAGTCCTTTTCCTATCAAATTTCTTATTATATCTAATGACGATATTTTCCCAATACGTTACTTGACACATCAAAAGGCGTTTTAAATAACGTCATTTAGTATGTTAGGGATTAGGACAAAAAATGACGTCGTTTAGTATGTTAAATGTTAACGAAAAATGACGCCATTTTATAATAACAATGACGTCCTTTTTTATATAACTTCCCACATAGCATGAAATAATTCTGAAATATTTCTGAAATATTTTATTAAAAGATTCGGAATAAAACAGAAAAATTGATATGAAATGTTTCTGAAATATTGATATGTCCGCCTAGAAGATTGGTTTGAAATATTTCATGTAATGTTTCTGTAACATTCTTTCATGATTTTGTGAAATATTAATTTGTAATATTGTTGAAAGATTGCAGCAACATTTGATCGAAAGATTCATGGAAGAATATGAATCTTCCACGAAATGTTTCTGAAATATTTCTAAAATCTTTCATGAAATATTAATTCGTAATATTGTTGAAAGATTGCAGAAATATTTTATTAAAGGATTCATAAAAGATTATGAATCTTTCAAGAAATGTTTCTGAAATATTTCTAAAATCATGCTTAAAATATATCCAAAATAATGTTGGTGAAAGATTCTATCAGATATTATTTTTGATTTTGTAAGAGTTGCATCTCAAACCATATTAGATACCTCTATATTTATTTGTTATTCAGAATTTAAGCGCTTATTTATTTGTATCAAGAATTTTCGGTTTTATATACTAAACGAGAGAACGTCCCACCACTTGCGAGAGTTTGTCAACCGCATTATGATCACATGAAAATATAATCAAGTAGCCACCTGCTGACAAGATGGAAGAATTGCTACGCACGCAAGATAACTACAAATATTTAGACAATATTTCTCTAATATTTCACTGTTATATTCATAAATTTTTGGGAATACTTCATGAAATATTTCTGGAATATTACAGAAATATTTCATGAAATATTTCTTAAAAAATTTGCGCAGTATTGATTTAAAATATTTTAAGAAATGGTGCAGTAATATTTCTTCAATATTTCAGTGTTATGTTCAAACATTTTTTCAAATACTTCATGAAATATTTTTCAAATATAACAGGAATATTTCATGACATGTTTCTTGAAAGATTTGAGAAATATTAATTTGAAACATTTCAAGAAATAATGTAATAACTTACTTGAATATTTCAGTGTCGGATTCAAAAATTTTTTTGAAATAAAACATGAAGTGTTCCAACAATATTACAGAAATATTTCAATGAATTATTTAATATTCATAAACTGAAATATTTCAAAGAAATATTAGTTCATCACTTATTTAATATTTCACTGAAATATTTCATCAATAATTCACGGATGCTTCCAGTAACCTTTACTGAAATATTCCATGAAAAGTTTACGGAAGCTTCCGGTAAACTTCCTGGAAGCTTCCAATGTTTTTTCTGCAGTGAATTAAATCTTTCACGTTTTCTTGTAGGAAGCTTCCGGTAATATTCCACTGAAATTTTCAACGAAAAACTTACCGAAGCTTCATGGAAGCTTTCACTGAAATATTTCAGAAATGATGTACGGAAGCTTCGAGTAAGCTTTCACTGAAATATTCCATGAAAGATTTACGGAGGCTTCCAGTAAGTTTTCACTGAAATGTTTTATGAATAATTTAGGGAAGCTGTCGGTAAGCTTCTATTGAAATATTCCATGTATAATTCACGGAAGCTTCCAGTAAGCTTCCACTGAAATATTTCATGAAGGACTTACGGAGGCTTCCAGTGAGCTTTCACTGAAATATTCCATGAAAGACTTACGGAAGACTCCTGATCGAGGACATATCCATCTTCCGGGAAGTTTCCACTGGAAACTTCTTGAAAGCTTCCAACCTTTCTTCCACATCTTCCGGGAAGCTTCCAGGAAGCTTCCAGGAAGCTTACATGCTGTGTGGGATTTAATATCGTCAGAGACTATGACACAACTGACTGTTTTATCATTTCTAAAATAGCATACTAATGTGAATATTGATAATTGATTTTTACTCCAATGGTAGCTTTGAATTTCATTTTGAAGTAGGATTGTCCAATTTTCTGCAAAATCAACATGAATAACTAATTAAGATTAACTTTTTTTTGGTAAAAGTTTAACCTCTTGAATTGCAACAAGTTGAATTTCTTCAACTATTTTATGAGTACTTACAGTGAGAGCGTGCTCTCTTAATTCAATTAAAAAATCTTCAATTGTGCTTGTTTTATTCAGTAAATCTGATTTTTCCCAAACATCGTAAGTCATTTCTTCACATAAATCTTCTTCTATCAAAAAAATCACATTTGAATCAATACTATCTCTAATTGGTTATTATTTACATTCTCTTAGTACACATTTCATATTATCCTTTAAACAAAAATGCTGCCAAGTGCTTTAGCGCAATGCTTTCTCATAGAGCTCATTGAGTTGAAGTAATTTGATTTTATTTTTTTAAATGTGATTTTAATATGAAATACAATTTCTATTCAAAGAAAATTAGTGAATGTGAGTGAGTGATTAGTAAATAGGAAGAGAGAGACAAGGGTGGATGAAAATAGGGTAAAAATGAGGATCAATCTGAAAAAAAAGGACAACGAGGAAGTGAGGATGTAAGAAAAGAGTTAGTGAAAGCTTTAAATCAGAAATCAAAAGAAGTGATCAAAGAACTACCCTAAAAAAATTATTTTTTTAAAGCTTGTTTATAAAGACAGCAGTAAATAACTTGTATGCGAAATTTAGAGCAAATCTATCGAGTAGTTAACGTAAAATGGAAAAAAAATAAAAAATAAAAATTTGAAAAAAAAATTAAAAAATTTTTTAAAATTAAAACTATGCTGAGGAAATCGGCTTTTCAAAATAATCCTTCTTTTCGCAGTTGCAAATAAATCCCATGCAAATTTCAAAGCAAATTCATCAAGTAATTTACGTAAAATACAAAATAAATAAAAAATCGAAAAATTTTTTGGCTCTATAAAAAAACTACATTATGAATACCAATTTTCGATAGCTTTCCGTCTACTCATACAAAAACATAGTATGCAAAATTTGAAGCAAATCCATCAAGTAATTTTCGAGATCTAATTGGCTAAATAAATAACATTTTGTTTTCAAAATTTCTTTTTCAAAATTTTAAAAATGCTCTAAAATTAAAACTACCCTATAAAAATTAATTTTTGAAAATTTACCTTCTTTTGACAGTTGCAAATGATTTTCCTGCATATTTTAGAACAAATCTATCAAGTACTTTATGTAAAATAAAAAAAAATAAGAAATAAAAAATCGAAATTTTTTCTAAAATCTTTCAAATTTTCTAAAATTGTAAGCACTCTAAGAAAATTAGTTTTTAAAAGCTTATTTTTTTCAGACAATAGCGAATTGATTACATATAGTCCAGTCATTGAAGCATTTCAGCTGGAAATTTTGTCGGTTAGGATGGATTAACATGAAAATTTGTCAGTAGGTAAAGAATAGTCCAAAAAACAAAAGTTATATAATGCCGATGTGCGCTTTTGCTCAGGGGGCGGGAGCCGCCCCTTCTCAGGGGCGGTGAGAAAAAAAAACATATAATTCGATGTAAAAATCAATTTAAAGCAAAAAGTTTTCAGTGAGTTTTTTTGTTAAATGAATACTTTTCGAGCTATAGGTGATTGAAAACATAGATTTTTAGTGTAAAAAAGCATGTTTTCTGACGGTTTTTCATGAAATAACTTGAAAAGCTTTAATTTTATCAAAAAACTCATAAAAAATAAAAATAAAGCTTGTAAAAAAACAAAACGATTCCATTTTCAATCATTATTTTATATACAATACATAAGGAATTATAAATTATTAAATATTAATACTGTTACGCTTAAAACTTCAAGAGCAATATTCAACGTTAAATAACAGGAAAATGGCATACTTTTTGAGAAAAATGTATATAATATTTTTTGAAGGTATTGAGATTATCTTTTGAATCAATTATGTTTTGAGTCAATAGTATAAAAATTAAAGGAGTTACAAGGAAAATAAAATTATTTTACATAGTTTGACAATAAAATTTCAATATTAAAACCACTGTCATTAAGACAGGTTTTGAAATATAAAGAAATCCTTTTAGGGTTTATTTTATTTAGGTACCAACTATGTGTTCTAGAAGTTTCAGCAATTTAGGATGCTTATTTTTTAAAAAAATCAAGTTTATATAAAAAAAAAAATTTTTTTATTTTTCAAAAATTCATCCTTTTTTTAAAATATCTCAATAATTAACAGATGTATGTAAAAAGTACTGAAGTTAAAAAATATAGCTTTTTTTTATAAATATTTTGCTTTTTTTTATTTTTGTCCGATAAAAATCAACTAAGATATCAGTGTTAGAATTCTGTAATCAGAGCCAAGTACCACCTATTTTTGGCCCTTCAAACTAAAAAATCTCAAAAAATAAATCTTTCTAAAAATTGATATTTACATGACTTAAAGATGATACAATTACCTACAAAATCCATTTTGGAACAATTAAAAAGCTTAAAAATTAGCGGAGTTATCATAAAAAAACCAATTGTACTTTTTCGGTAAAATTTTCGGAGCCCATAAATTCGTTTATTTTCGAGTATTTTAGATACGTACATATAAATATTTTACAGTTTCTTTGAATCCGTACGGTATATAGCTTCTATTCTTTTCAGTTCCTATATGTATATTTTGTAAGTGGACATATATATATATATATATAGGGGAAGGTGGGGCTAAATTCCAGGCGTTTTTTTAAGAGAAGATTTCTTCTCCGGTAGTGAAATAATTGACTCTACCAAAGTATTAACACTAACAAGGAGAGTGTTTCACCTTCAGGTCACCGTTTTTGCTCGAATTTTGGAAATGTTTTCTGGATGCAAAGATATGAAGAAAGCCAAAATTTTAGAGGCCAACGCTGAATATTTCCCTAGTTACGGGCCACTGAAGAAAATCATTAAAAAAGTTACTAGATTTTCAAACACTTATAGTTCCTCAGAATTATTAGCTAAAAGCTTAAACCTTTTTTTAAATGAAAGCTGAGCTCAAATCCTTTCAAAATAGTACCTATAGCATCTTAAAATATTATTTTTTCCCAAAGTTATAGCATAATGAAGATTGAACCCAATTTTAGCTTTTATTATTAATTAATGTTTCAAACAAAAAATTCAGGTCTAATCTATATTACGCTCTAACTTTGGGAAAAAATAATATTTTGAGATGCTATAGGTACTATTTCGAAAGGATTTGAGCTCAGCTTTCATTTAAAAGAAGGTTTAAGCTTCTAGCTAATAATGCTGAGGAAATATAAGTGTTTGAAAATCTAGTAACTTTTTTAGTGATTTTCTTCAATGGCCTGTAACTAGGGAAATATTGAGCGTTGGCCTCTAAAATTTTGGCTTTCTTCATATTTCTGCATCTAGAAAATATTCCCAAAATTTGAGTAAAAACGGTGACCCGAAGGTGAAACACTCTCCTTGTAAGTTTAGACTTCAAACTGAATAAAAAAAATGGTCTAGACTCCTTATTATTCATTTAACATAACAATAGTTTGGATCGAAAAAAAATTGTTTTTTGGAAAGTAGCCCCATGTATAGGGTAACTTTACATTTTGCGTTGGGGCTATTTTCCGATTGTACTATTAAACTTGGAATATACAATTAAATTTTTTATTTAACGAATTTTTTCTAATTTTTGACTATTTTATTAATCATTAATGCATTAATAATCACAAAAATATAATATTAACATTATAATATTCGTATGGATATTAAATAAATTAATATTGATATAAAATGAATAAAAAAGCGATTTTTCAAAAAATCCCTATTAATTAACATTGTATTGGAAAGTTGCCCCAAATGATTAAAAATCTTTGAACTGTCAGTACTAAGCTTAAACTTAACGTATCAGGTCATACTAGGTGTCAAAATTTTTGTTTTTTAATGTACTATAATCTTATTATTACGTGACAAATCGTTTCGTTCACACAGAATTATGAGATGTATTTTTAGACAACCCAAAAGTTTTGGAAGGCACTGCGAAAAAAAGAAGTGGCTGTTACGAATTTTATTTATCAAGTAATCTACTAGAAGTTGTATAAAAAAGTTCGTTTTTATATATATTTTTTATTTATTTTACTGACCCCGGATAAAAATTTTCATGTGTGAGATTATTAAGCATTCTTAAAGTTACCTCATCTGGAAATTCGCCCCACTCTCCCCTATATATATCATATAAGTATAAACTCAGATAGAAGAAAAGGAATGACTATGTAGCTTGCCGATTTGATATGGGACTGCAAAAGATATACAAATTAATAAATTAGAGAAAGTTAATTTATCTACGTATTTAGAAAATATGCGTTACCAGACCTTTATTAAGGCTACAACTAAAAATAGCGCTGTAAAATTGTCATCATTAGTTCCAACAGTTGATGCTTTATGCGAACATTTTAAAAGAGTATATTTGCAAACGCAAATATGGTTAGGAAATAAAAATATTCTTCCGACAAATTGGGGATGGATACATAAAGATGGTTTTTTACAGCCTACAAGAATGCTAAACCATCCTGCACCAGAACAGCTTCTAAGAATGATTTTTTGCAACTGTAAGACTACTTGCGGTGCTAATTGCAGTTGCAGAAAATTAGGATTATTTTGTTACTCGACATGTGGAACATGCTCCGGTGACAATTGTTTAAACTGTCCTCCGATTACAGATCCAGGAGAAGAAGAAGTCGAAATTGATAATGAATAGAATTTAAAAAAATTTGTTTAAAATTTTAGTGAAATATTTGTATTTTTTTATTTTGTTCTTATAATAATAATAATAATAATAATAATAATAATAATAATTTTTAAGTTATGATAGTCTTATAATTTTAACCATAAATAGTCATTTTTAAATGTAAAATACTTAAATATATTCTAAATTCTATAATAAGACATAAAAAATATATTATTAATAGAATAAAAGTTATTAAATTATTAAAAGTACTAAAGACTCGTTTTTTTGGCATTCTATCATCAAGGGTTGTTTTTAAGGGTTGTAATGTTACAATAAAATAAAAATCATTATAAACTGTGAAAAAATGTCTAATTTAATATAAATATGTCATTACAAAATAATTAACATGTTCAAAATTATTTTTTTATATTTTTCATCGTAAGGGGTAGTTTTTAAGGGTTGAAATAATGTAATAAATTAAAAATTATATCATAAACTTAAAATGTTAATATTTTTTCATAATTGTATCATAAAAATATTTTTTAATATTAAAAACTATATATGCTCTTTTTATTAAGTCAAAGGGGTGGTTTTTAAGGGTTGTAAAAATGCTTAATATCATTAATTTTGTTCCACAATATTAAACAATACTTATTTTAGACGATTATTTTAATTATTTATAAGCGTAAATCGGCATTTTTACTATTTTTCAACTTTAAGGGTAGTTTTTACCCCTTTAAAGCAAAAAGCGCACCTCGCCGATATATAACTTTTGATCTGTAAGGTAATATAAGCTTAATCCTAAAGTTTTATGAAAATCGGTGCTAACCGAAAGAATTTCCAGGTTATACCCTATTTTTGCCTCCAATGACTGGACTAATAAAATTTTTGGAGGAAATTTATAGTATGGTTTACGCAAAATAAAAGATGAATGAAAAATAATAAATTTTTTTTAAATTTTCAAAATTTTCTAAAATTAAAACTGCTCTGAGAAAATTCGTTTTCCAGAGCTTGTTTTCTTCAGACAGTAGCGAATAACTTGCATACAAATTTTGGAGAAAATCTATCTAATGGTTTTCGTAAAATAGAAAAAAAAATTAAAAATTAAAATATTTAAAAAATTTTTAAAATGCTATAAAATTGAAAGTGCGCATAGAAAATCAGTTTTCAAAAGTTTTTTTTCTTTTGGCAGTCAAAAATAAGTTCCATACAAATTTTCAAGCAAATTCTGCGAGTAGTTTACGTAATATACAAAAAAAAATTAAAAATCGAAATTTTTTTAAAATTACTAAAACGGCTATAAAATTAAAACTACGCTAAGAAAACCAATTCTCAATAGCTTCCACACCAGTTGATCAAAAAATTCATTTGTATGGAAAATTTAAAGAAAATCCATTGAGTAGTTTTTAAGATTTTATTCGCTTCATAAATAGAAACATTTTTTTCAAAAATTCCAAAATGCTCTAAAATTAAAACTTAGCTAAGAAAAGCAGTTTTTAGAAACTTATTTCATTTAGGCAATCGCAAATAATTTCCATGCAAATTTTGAAGCAAATTCATCGAGTAGTAAACAAATAAACAAAAAAAAAAAAAAATTCGAAATTTTTTTTTTTTTTTTAAACGACTGAAATCAAAACTACGCTATAAGAATCGATTATCAATAGCTTCCTAGCAAGTTAGACAAAAAAATTAATTCCATGTAAAATTAGAAGCAAATCCATCGAGTAGTTTTTGAGATACAATTTACTAACTGACATCATACACACACACACACATACGCACGCGCACACACACACACTCACGCACTCACACACACACACACACACACACACACATACAGACATTTGCTGGAAACCACCTTTTATGACTCCCTCAGCACAAATATGTACAAATTAATGAAAAAATAAAAGAAAAATTTTTTTATCGATACAATTCTTTCTCTATGAGAAAGCAAACAGTAAAAAATATATATTTTCAATTCCAAATCCGCAATGTCATGTCTATTCTCTTTTTGCTTTCTCATCGAGAAAGCATTGTATCAATAAAAAAAATTTTCTTTTATTTTTTCATGAATTTGTACATATTTTTACTCAAGAAGTCGAAAAAAGTGGTTTTAGTAGTCAGTACTCCAATTAAATCTCGAAAACTACTGGATGGATTTACTTCAAATTTCGCATATGATTTATTTTTTGTCTAATTTAGCGGGAAGCTATTGAAAATTAATTTTCTTACCGTAGTTTTTTTTAGAACCATTTAAAAAATTTTTTTTAAATTTCGAGTTTTTTGTATTTTACGTAAACTACTCGAATAATTTGCTTGAAAATTTGTATGAAAATTATTTTTGACTCCCAAAAGAAGAAAAACTTTTACAAACCGATTTTCTTAGCGCATTTTTAATTTTGGAGCATTTTTAAAATTTATTTAAAAATTCCTATTTTTCTTTTTTTTTCTATTTTACGAAAACCGTTCGATGGATTTGCTCTAGAATTTGTATGCAAGTTATTTGCTACTGTTTGAAGGAAACAAGTTTTGGAAAACTGATTTTCTCAGGACAGTTTTCATTTTTTATTTATCTTCTATTTGCGTAAACCATACAATAAATTTTCTCCAAAATTTTTATAAATTCAATTCGCTATTGCTTAAAAGAAATAAATTTTTAAAAACTAATTTTCTTAGCGTGATTACTATTTTTGAGAATTTTAAAGATTAAAAAAAAATTTAGATTCTTTTTTTCAACCGACTTCAAAAAGGAGGTTCTCAATGCGATTGAATTTTTTTTTTTTATGTTTGTTACCTTATAACTCCGTCATGTCTAAACCAATTCGAAAAAACTTTTTTTTAAGAGGACGTCTGCAGAAAGGTCCCGTACGTGTCCTATAATTATTGGGCCAATATTCGGTTTTTATGAACAAATTATCAAATTAAGAAAAACCGTGTGTTTTGTTTTCACATTTACCTCTTCTATACTTTGCCTGCTACACGGAGAAGGTTTTGCATCATAAACGATGGTGCGCTTTTAAAACGGGCCACAAGGTGGCTCGCATTAACGATAAATATCGATGCGTGTCGAAACAAGCATGAAATTTTTCGATACGGCGCCATCTCGCGCACTGTATTTCGACTTATGCACGAGAAAAAGTAATGCATGAATTATGAAATGCGAAGCAGTATGCGTAATTTACGATGCAAAAGGCATCACTTTTTCAAGTGCGTCGCGCATCATGTTTGTTGAGGCAAAACTCTCTCGGTGTATACTCTCTCTCTCTCTGTCTCTCTCTCTATCTATCCCTCTCTTACCTAAGCTTGAATATGTATACATACACACACAATGACACCGTGCCGTTGAGCCTTGTCTCTTTCCTCCCATACATTGCTTGGTACAGTGTATTAATGCATGCGTTATGAGTTAATAATAAAAATTAGGCGTAATTAGTGGGTCTACCTATATTTGCGCTTTCAGTAAGGGGATTTACTAAAAAATAGAAAATAAAAAATTTTTAACAAAAAAAAACTGACTTCAAAAACATTGAAAGAAAACATTAAACAAAAACAAAATTTTTTACAAGAAAAAATCGATTTTAAAAACATTGCACTAAAAATTAACAAATAATATATTACTCTTAGAAATTATAAGCATAAAAAGCATCTAACATACGTGTAGCGATTATAATATAGACTATCTAATTATTACAAACACAAACGAATTAGTTTTTTATTAGGCTGCTTACAAAGAAATAAGTCAATAGATAAAATAATATAGACATAAAATATTAGAATTTTTGGAGTCGATGCCAGCCTGAAAAAATTGTCTGAAAATTTTAAAAAAGAAATTTTGAAAAGAAAATTGTATTTATTTAGCCAATTTAATCTCGAAAATGACTCGATGGAATCGCTTCAAAGTTTGCATATTATCTATTTTATTGTATAAGTAGGCGGGAAGCTATTGAAAATCGGTTGTCATAGTATAATTTCTTTTATAGAGCCATTTTAAGAATTTTTTAAAAATTTTAGATTTTTCATTTTTTTCGAATTTTACGTAAATTACTTGATGAATTTGCTTTGAAATTAGCGTGGGAATTATTTGCGACTGTGAAAAGAAGGATTATTTTTAAAAACCGACTTTCTTAGCGTAGTTTTAATTTTAGAAAATTTTTAAAGTTGTAAAAAAAATTTTTATTTTTTATTTTTTTTCCATTTTACGTAAACTACTCGATAGATTTGCTCTGAAATTTGTATACAAGTTATTTTCTACTGTCTTTATGAAACAAGCTTTTGTAAAATAATTTCCTTATAGTAGCTCCTTGATCACTTTTTTTGATTTCTGATTTATTGCTTTCATTAACTCTTTACTTATTTCCTCACTTCCTCTCTGTCCTTTCTGTCCTATCTCAGATTGATCCTTATTTTTATCCTATAAACATCCATCCTTGTCTCTTTCGTGCTATTTCCTAATCAGTCTTTCATATTCACTACCTTTTCTTGAATAGAGATTGTATTTTATATTGAAAACACATTTTAAAAAATAAAATCAAATTACTCTAACTCAATGAGCTCTATGAGAAAACCTTGCGCCAGAGCACTCGGCAGCATTTTTATATTTATAAAAAGCATCCATCATAAGTTTCAGATTCTCGTAATGAACGCAAAGACACGAAGTTGAATGGATGGGGTATAACCCACGTTAGTTTTGAGGCATAGAATATTAATTTACCGATTTTTGTTTTAATTTTAGGATGTTCTTCTATAAATAATTGATTTATTTCTTTCATGCTTTGCGTAAGGAAGCGTTTAACTTTTTTAACTTTCATACCATTTCCTTTAACAGATATTGAGTTACTTTCATTTGCACTTTGACGAGAACAATTGAAATCGTAGTTCAAATAATTGTTTTCCACTCTCGTTATAATTTCACTATCCAAAGGATGGTCACTTTATTATTTACCAATGATCTTGCTTGATCAATCATATGACAGTTACATTTGGTAAAACTAATAATAAATCATTTTTGGAAATGTCGCTTGGTATAAGATTTAATAAACGTATTTTCTCAAGAAAATTGAACAATTACCTAAAGCAATTATAATACTTTTGAGACATTCATCACATGTTTCACATTCGTTATTTTCATTTAATGTGGGAAAATCAGGAGCGTGGTGGCGTAACGGATAGAGCTCTTGCCTTCAACGCGGTGGGCACGGGTTCGAATCCTGACCAGGCACCTTTGACTTTTTTTCGAAAGAAAATTAGTGTATGTGCTACCCATATCGCGACTCTTAAAAAATTTGACCTCATTGAGTATCGGTTGATTGTTGGTCACAAAAGTAGCTGACCATCCATCGGTAGTCAAAGTTTTCGATATGGTGGGTCTGACAGTCTAGCCTGATGTAATGTGTTAAACACCATATAAAAAAGGTTAATCATATAGAGGACAAAATCCTCTATATATTAATCTTAAAAAAAAAAAAAAAAAAAAAAATGTGGGAAAATCCGTTATATCGTAGACTTTCATAATTTTACTTGCTATTTGTGAATCAAATGGATCGTTTATTTGTTTTTTTTCGGAAAGCATAGAATTTTCGCATCTTTATATTGATATTCTGAGGCATTTTGATTGATGAAATTCTTAATTGAAAATTATTTGAAGTCTGGTTGAACTGTTCTACCACAGCTTTACTTTAAAAAACTTTTTCCGAAAATAGTTGACTGCTTGAGGTAGATGAAATAGGTTTATTTTTCACTTCATCTGAAAATATTCTGTAACACGAAGGACGTACTTCATTTTCTCTAGAAAAAGAAGTATTCTGATACAAGCGCTTCAAAGACTCTGTTAGATCACCTAATCCTCTAAATGGATTTATGGAGCGATCGTAAACAACTTTTTTGTGCCTTTCTTTGAAATCCTTTCACTTAGTCTTAACAGCCAGTGATGCTATTATTATTAATTAGTTCTTTGACAGAGCAAAAAAAAAATTTTTTGTTAGACAATTTTATTTTTGTTTTAACTCGTCTTATATACTTGCATGCGTCAAGTCGTTAATGAGAATGAAAAAAGTGAATCGTCGCCACCTAGTGGTAGCATATGTAAACTCCCTACAAACTAAATTTAAATTGTAGGCGCAAAATTTAAACTAAATAAAAAATTTTAATTTTCAACGAAAAAAAATTTCTATTTCTATAAAATTAAAATCGTCATAACTTCGGTTCTAATTGATAAAATTTGATCGGGGGTTTATTTTAAAGTTTTTTGTTAATATTTTTTATAAATCAATAAATAAAAGCATAAACGAATTGTAAAAAAACGTAATAGTTAGAAAAATGGCATGATGCGCCATAGTATCAATGCTTTAAAATGGAAAATAAAAAAGAAACGTTTAAAAATCTGTTAAAAAAAATAAGACAAAATCGCATATTCTTACCTATTCTAAAAGTTAGTATTTTTTATGTATAAAAACACATAAAAATTTTCAAAAAAAAAAATATAGTTTTTGAGAAAATCGCGTTTCAAAAAAATTATTTTTTTCTGTATTTCTTGAATAACTTAGAGAGATCAACTTGTATCGCAAAAAACGGCATTTAAAACTCGGCTCGATTCTGCACATTTTCATTAAAAGAACATCGAAGAAGGCCAAAAATTGACGGAGCAACGGCAGTTTGAAAATTGAGGTTCATTTTTAATTTTTTAATTTTCATTTTTACACCCAACACTAAATACGCTGTAGCGAGGAAAAAACATATTTTCGAGCGTTCTATGAGGTAAATTTTATCTTCATATACATATTGGAAGGTATTTTTATAACTTCGAAGAGAAAAAAAAATTCGGTCAGTGACGGCCTGCATATATCTGAATGAAATCAGTCATATATAATAAGATTTAAATTATTACATCCAAATTTGAAAGAAATGAACAAATTTCACTTGAAACAATTTATAACTATTTTTATTAGATCAATATTGTTTATATCTTTTTTAAATTGTTTAAAATGCTTTTAAAAATTATTAATTATCAAATGTATGTAGTTTCACAGGATTCTTAAATTTTGCAATTTTTTCTTGTTTTCTTTTATTTTAATTGCTAAGTACTTTTCATGATCGTTTGTGATAGTCTGTAAAAATTACACATGACAATTCGATGACCTTTTTATAGCTGTTTCTGATCGATGAAATTTATATAACAATGTCTAAGATAAAAAGAAAGTCTAATTAGTTTTCTTCAATATTTGTTACATTAGAAATTGATACTGCCAATTAAAACTGCATACTTATAAGTTATAATTTGATACTATAAGTTTTACTTACAAAAAATCATAAAGATACGTCGAATCCAGCCTAGAGTAAGAAGATTCTTCCTTCGACAGTAATCTCCTGCTGCTGCAAAGAGCACGCCAGCTAAAAGTCGGGCAATATAAGGCAAGCCAGTCAGTGCTCCTGCCTATAAACCAACAGAATATGTTAGGCTGAATTCCATACATATTTATCTAATGACCATAATCTTGTAAAAATTTAAGTGAATTATTCAAGCAGATTTCTACGTAGACATTATCATGTATAATATGGATTTAACAATAAAAAATTTTAAACAAAAAAATAGCCTGACTTCAAAAACATTGCACTAAAAAATAACAAATAATATATTATCCTTAAAAATTATACACATACTACGCATCTAACACATGTGTAGCGAACATATTATAGACTATCTAATTATTTGTAAGAGCACAAACGAATTATTTTTTTATTAGGCTGCTTACAAAGAAATAAGCTAATAGGTAAGATAATATATACTTAAAAATATTAGAATTATTAAAGTCGGTGCCAGCCTAAAAAAATTGCCTTGAATCTAAAAAAAAATTTTGAAAGTAAACAAAGAAAGCTATAGATACCTAATGAAATGTTAACAAATATTAAGAAAACTATTTATAAAAATACAATTTATTATATTTTTTTAGATTAGATGCAATTTTTTTAGGCTGCCACCGACTCCAAAAATTTTAATATTTTTATTTATATATTGTCTTACCTATTAGCTAAATTTTTTGTAAGCAGCCTAATAAAAAAATAATTTTTCTGTGCTCTTGCAAATAATTAGATAGCCTATAATATGTTCGCTACACATGTGTTAGATGCGTAGTATGTTTATAATTTTGAAGGACATTATATTTTTTGTTATTTTTCAAAGCAATGTTTTTGAAGTTGGTTTTTTTTTTTGCTAAAAATTTTGTATTTTCTACTTTTTAGTGAATCTTCTTACTAAAAGAACAAATATGGGTAGATCTACTGATCAAATATTTAAGATTAGCCTTAAAAAATTTTCTCAAATCTAAAAAGAATATAAAAATATTTTTATTAATAGTTTTCTTAGTATTTTTTAACATTTCATTTGGTATCTACCACTAGCTTTGTTTACACAACTAATGGAATTTTTCGAATGATTTAAATTTTGTGTAGAATAAATTCCTCAATGAATTTATTTCTTAAAAACTATTTAATTTTAGTGAGAGCTTGATACAATACTTTTTGTTGAAAATAATACATAGAACATACCCATAGATCGAAATTTATATCGAACCTATCTGATTGGTTGAATAATATAATAAAATTAAAATAGAATGTTCACTCAGGTTAAATTAGGTTTTTACGAACAGGTCGTATATCTCTGTCCTTTTCTAATCAAAGAATTAATTTTTTTGCAAAAACTATTAATTGTGACAAAAAATAAGGAGATAGCCTCATCTTGTATCATCAAAAGCAATATTTTCTTTAATGAGGAAAAATTATTTTTATTAATTCGTTTTTAAGAAAACCTTGAAAAACTTAAAAAATAGAGGTTAGGATGGACAATTCAGTTTATCAAAATTTTCTTAAAAACGAAGCGATAAAAATCATTTTTCCTCATAAAAGAAAATATTGTTTTCCATTATACGAGATGAGACTTTCTTCTTATTTCTTGCTACAATCATTAGGTTTCGCAGAAAAATGAATTTTTTGGTTGGAAATGGATAGAGATGTACGACCTGCTCTTAAAAGCTTATTTTTTTCAATTTATGACAAAAAAAATAGATCAAGACACAAATTGTGTAAAAATCTAAAAAGAAAAATCAATAAGTATTAAAATATGGAAAAAATTTATGAAAATTATTTTTTAATGGTAATTATGTTTTACATTTACTTTAACTATTGTAAAATATTATGAGTTGATTGTCATAAACCAAAGAGGAGATTTTTAAATTTTTAAATTTTTTTTTTTTTTTTTAATTTTTTATAAATATGCTTCAGGATGTTTTAAATTACAATCTATAAAAATAAAAATATATCCTACTGTTAATGCCCAACAGAAAATGTTTTTATAAACTTTTTTCCTAACTCAATACTTTTTGTAAAAAGAGAAGTATTAATTTTATCGCTAATTAAAAAATTTTTTTTAATTTTTCACAATCATGCCAAAATTTATTTGTTCTTTACAAAAAAACAAAAAAATTAAGCCTCTAAAAAGCAAATCCGCTCAGGCGGTTTTTGTTATATTAAAAACTATGTTTCCACTAATCAGACAAGCTTAAATAACTACATATTGTAATTGGCAAAAAATCAGGTACGTTCTATATATTATTTTCAACAAAAAGTATTTTATTAAGTTTCAATCAAAAGTTATAAATTTGCGAAAAAAATATTCGAGCAGGACGGATTTGCTGTCCTTGTTAAATTGAGGCTTTTGTTATTTACTCAGTTATTAAGATGAGGTCACATATCTCCATCCTTTTCTAACCAATGAATTAATATTTTGCAAAAACTTATAACTTTCGTAAAAAATAAAGAGCAACTTGAACAACCAAATAGAGAACTTGCATGGAGCAGGAAAAAATTATTTAAATATTGTAATCAATAGTTTATCACAATACAAATCAATATTACTTAAAATTTTGCTTTTTCGTCAAGTATGTTTTATATAATTAAATATTGAAATTGCTTAAGAGCAGGCTGGATTCGCTGTCCTTGTCTAATTGAGTTATTTGTTATTTCCTCAAGTATCAATCGGTGTATCTGCAAATTAAAGGATGAGCGCAATAGATATCATTATTATAAATATTTATGCCCAAGGACAAAAAATATTCTACTTATTTGTTTTTGAGAAAAGTAAGGAACGCTGGAGTAAAAGGTTATGTTTATAATATTTTTGTGTTCCTTATTTTTCTCTAAAAAAAATCGGTAGAATTTTTTATTCTTGTGCATAAATATTTATAATAATAATATCTATTGCACTCAACCTTCAATTTGCAGATACACCAGTTAATTCTTAAGACCGGGCTGAAGTAGAATCTGATACCGACCGAGTAAGACTTGAGTTTTTTGTTAATTACTCGAGTATTAATCGGTATATCTTCAAATTAAAGATTGAGCGCAATAGATATTATTATTATTGTGAACATCTATGCACAAGAAAAAAAATTCTACCATTTTTTTTTTGAGAAGAGTAAGAAACGCTGCAGTAAAAGTTTATGTTTATAATATTTTCGCGTTCCTTACTTTTCTCAAAAACAAAGCGGTAGATTTTTTTTTCTTATGCATAAATATTTGTAATAATAATATCTATTGCGCTTAACCTTCATTTTCAGATACACCGATTAATACTTGAGTAAATAACAAAAATCTCAATTAGATAAGGAGAGCGAATCCAGCCTACTCTTATGTCGAAGATACAATAATTTATAGGTTGTCTATTTCTCGAAGTAGGCGAATAGAATACAGAGTAGATTACGTCAAAGGAAATGCAACTTCGTAAATCAAAGACATGGTCGCGAATTTATTATTTATAAAAATGAGAAATCGTAAATTTTTGCGTTTTTTGTAGATCGAAAATGAGTTTTGGATGTTCTTAAATTGGATGTCTTGAACCAGTTGTTTTACAAGCATTCTTGAGGTTAAATAGATTCAAACAATGTTTCTTGATCTTTGTTGACATGACTGTTTCATCCGTTCTCTTTTTTATTCTACTTTTACTATTTCTGCACATAAATTATTATTTTCATTAGATCTGAAACATATAGTCAATTAAATCAAAATCCTGACTAATAATTACGAACTACGTAAAAATAAATAATTAACATGTAACTAATATTGATATATCATTTGACCATTTAATAGACTAAAAAACAATGTTTCATATTTAATTTTCTTATGATTATTTTTAATATAAAAAAACGCTGCCACGTGCTTTGGCGGAATGCTTTCTCATAGAGCTCTTTGAGTTTCATTATTTTTTTTATATTTATTTAAATGTGATTTTAATATAAAAAAATTGTCTAACATTAATATTTATTAATAAATTTGTACTTTAAAAGAACAATGACAACGAAATTCATTCTTCTTCTTCAGATATTTTTTCCATTTATTAAAAAACAATTTAATTTATAATATTTAATAATGATTATATTTAAATACTTAATTGAATGTAATAATACAAGTAACAAAGAGAAGTGTATAAAAGTAATCTAATATAAATAATAGTCATAACAGAAAATGTACACTTTTCTAATTAATTGGAATTCAAAATAAACTAATCTTCTGAAATAAATCATTATAATAGATTTATTAAGATACATATTTCTTAACATATCAGAAGTTTTTTTTACGTTACTTCTCAAGGCTTCTAAAATACACTTTTTCATTTAGATTTAATAAGATGCTTTTTGTATTTACATCTGCATTCACATTTACTAAAACAATTTAGTTCCATCAATGTTTATTTATTTACAAAAATTACCATACACATTTATTTAATAAATAATCTATACATTATTTAAGTCTCCTAAATTTTAAAAAATTAATAAATAAAATTTGATGATTTGCTACTTTAAAAGTAAAAATAAAAGTTATCACATTAAAATAAACGCTGTATCTATTCGCACAAAAATAATGTAAATTACGTGGATTTATGTAAACATTTTTTACATTGAATAATATTAAATGATTTTTAACATATTTTTAAATATATTATAATAAACTAATATAGCTATGTTACGTCACGACGTATCTTTTATTTCAAAATTTATCATTCCAAAAATATGCAGTTATTGATCAATCAGCTAATTTACCTTAGCAAGCATATTGTAAAAGTAAGTCAGTTGTTTAGAAACCAAGTGCAATGCGATTTTCAGAATTAACAAAATAAGTACAATTACGAAGACTACATGAACCAGAATTACCAAGTTAACCAAATCATTCAATAAGATTCAAAATGCAGAATAAGCATTGCTTCATCGGTCGACACCAATTCAAATTCTTAAACAAGGCAGGGATCATCAATATAAAAAGACAGATCAAATCAAGAAAGAGGAGCCCTTCAATAAGCACTTTAAAGCAGACACTTTTTCAAAGCACTTTATCAAAGAATTTCTACAAGCACTTCAAAGATACAATTATTATAACTATATTCCTCGCACTATAAAATTATTCAAATATTCGCGCACTATATTCAGTTTATTATAAAAGTAACAAATAAAATCACTATAATTAAAATATTAAATCAAGTGTACTTATTTACTGTCTGCCTGTATCTACTTAGCCGAATCAAGGTAAGATTCTTACAATTATATTTTGATCTACATTATTTCAATTCAAGTATATTTAATCGTGAGAACGATTCGTAACAATTAAAATTGGTAGAGCTTTTCTATCACTAGACTTAACCTTCAAATTAAATATTTTAAAATTAAACTTTGTTCTTTTATTTAATATTATAATAAAATATATTTTCCTCATATCAACCAATCATTAATTCCGTCCTGGTGTAAAGCCAGGACTCAACAGCTATATATATATATATATATATATATATATATAGGTGGGGTCCCCCCCTGCTCGCCCTGCTCGCCAGCCCCCCAATTTGTGATGTACTTATTCTTGAATATTATAAAATTTAATGCCATAAAATTTATTTATTTGAGAAGTACGTAGGTATATCTGAGGCGTCTCTAAGGCGATGTATGAGGCGTTCTTGAAGCGTTTCTAAGGCGATGTATAAGGCAGGACAAGAGGCATACAAAAAAAATGCCTCATCTCTGAGGCGTACCCTGAGGCGTTGTAGGAGGAGGGGATGAGGAAACATTGAGGCGTCTCTAAGGCGATGTATAAGGCGGGACAAGAGGCATACAAAAAAAATGCCTTATCTCTGAGGCGTACCCTGAGGCGTTGTAAGAGGAGGGGATAAGGAAGCACTGAGGCGTCGGTAACTATTTTTACGTTATTTTTGAAAATTTTAAAAAATATCACTCTCACAAACTTGAGGCGTTTCGAGGAATTCCTAAGGCTTACCTGAGGCGTCTCTGAGGAGTCTTTGAGGAGACCTATGAGGTAATATGAGGCGACAAACGTTGAAGCGATGTCAGAGGCTGGTCGAGGAGGGGGGAAGAGGGGGGAGGAGGGGGGAGGCATCTCACAGAGGCTGAAAAAAAAACCTATATTTACGTTAAAAAAATTTAAAAATGTGAGGCTGGGGGAGGAGTGGGGAGGACGCAAGAATGCTATTTTTTTAGGCTTACGACTATATAATATAGGACGATATATATATATATAAGCTTATCCACAATACTTTTAGGTTTACTGATAAATTCTTTAAAACAATTTTCAATCAATTATTATTTTGTTTCATTTAAAAACATACACCTCTATCTAACTTAAAATTGACAGTTTTTAATCAAAGAAATAACTCTATTTACTTATATAAAAGTTCTGTAGATGACCCCGTATATATATATGTATATATATATATATATATATACCGAAAACAATTTTTATAAGTCTTATTCGGAAGATATTTTCAAAACCTTTCGAATGAGCTCTGTTAAATTAAAATTTGGCGCAAAGGAAGCCAAGATATAATTATTTAAAAAAATAAGCATTTTGTAAAAATCGCAATTTTCGCCATTTTTGAGGGTCTATAACTTTTTTCTATCAACTTAAATTTCCACAAAAATTTAATTGGAAGTAGTTGTTTGCATGTACAACAATTCCCTTATGGAAAATTTTTCGGCCTGGACCTTTGACACCCTTATCTAGATCATCGAAAATGCAATATTCTTCATTTTAAATAAGTTAATACACTTACTACTTCTGGCTTGAAGTTATCCAATTCGGTTATACAAAACCTTTCATATATTACGAAAAATTGAAATTAATATTAAAATCCTGAATTCAAACCCTATTAAAAGTCTGTAGATATCATAGAAGCAGGGCTACAACCATTTTAAGATTTTCAAAATTTTTAAGTATCGAATCTGTAAAGGCTTTTTTTTTATTTTGACCTATATTCTTAAAACTACTACATATTTAGTTTTATACTGTAAACATTTTTGCAAGAATAAATAAATAAACGTTATTTTACCTGTTGCGCTAATCTATTATCAGGGATTGCTTTTTATCATACAGTATTTTAATTTTTAATCTATTTGATTTTTGTAAAAAATATATTTAGATATATATTTACTCTCGTGAACTAATTATTAAACGCCTAATCAGTTAAAATATTGAGTCATTAATAATTTCTCATGCGCTCATAAGCTAGAGGATTTTACGCGATTCCATAATCTTTCATATAAACTGCTTTTACACTTATTGGGCCCTTATTATGTCATGTCTTTAATGATTTTTTACGAGAGTGCTTTTTTCCTTTTTACTCGAGGATCTCGTTGGTTACTACTAACAAGGTTTCTTCTTTACGCACTATGGGTTATATCAGGCCGAATTCATTACTCTGTTTCATGTCTAAGGTTCTTGAGCGCCTTATCTATAATGAACTTTATTTCTACTTGTAAACAAGGCAGTTACTTGATGCTTACCAGATTGGCTTTAGAACTGGACACAGTACTCAGACTGCTTTACTTAAAATGACTGATGACATTAGGCTGAATAGGGTCAGACGTTACTTGACTATGCTTTTACTGTTCAACTTCAGCAAGGCATTCGGTAGAGTGTGTTACACCACCTTACTTCGCAAACTGTCTTCTCTCGATGTGTCACACTCTGTCGTTAGATGGGTTGCTTCTTATTTATCTGACCGGCGTCAGGCTGTTGTTGATAGTGCTGGTAATCAGTCCAACTTTGTCACTTTTAATACTGGTGTTCCGCAAGACTCTGTCCTACAGCCTCTATCATTCTTCATCCATATTAATGACGTTGCTGATGATTTTCACTCTAACGTTTAATATCTGATATATACTGATGATCTGCAAGTACACGTTCATTTTCAAATTGGTCAACTTGATTTTTTTACCTCGCTCATGAATGAGCACGCTTCTTTAATTAGTGATTGGGCCTCTTTCAACTATCTGAATCCACACGTTAGTAAAATTAAAGCCATTATCATTGGCTCTTATCACTATATTAACATGTTACTTTCATTGACTGTAACTGGAGTTCCAATTAATGGGAACATTATTACGTTTTAATCCTCTGTCCGTAGTTGAGGTGTTTGGCTTGATAGTAAGCTGAACTGGAAAGAGCAAGCTGCAGATGTATGTAAAAAGTCCTTTTCTTTACTTTACAGGCTCAATTTCTTTAGGAAAAGCACTACTCTGGCTCTCCGTAAGCACTTAATTTAAACACTGCTGTCTCCCCTCCCGGACTACTGTTATCATGTCTATTCTGACCTTTCTGCCAAGCTTGACCTCAGGCTGCAGAGAGTTATCAACTCTGGTGTGCGTTACATCTTTGGTGTAGGTAGGTGAGAGCGCATCACTGCTCATAGGTCCTCTCTTGACTGGTTATCCATTGTAGGTAGAAAACGTTATTTTTCCGCTACTTTTTTATTTAAAATGTTTTCTTCATGCTCACCGCCTTATTTATACTCTGTTGAGAGGCGATGTGAGGTCTTTGATTATACCTTTTGCTGTCAGAGAATATTATCATAGATAATTTCTGGTAACATCCTCGCCTCTATCGAACAATCTTCCTGCGATACTTACAGTCTCACCTTCACTATCTCATTTCAAATCATCTACGTTTTCATATTTCCTGTCCCTTGAGAATGGACCTCTACTCTCAGTTTGAGTCTTATGTTTCACTGCTACTTACTTACTAGTTACGGTATATATATATATATATCTTTATATAGTTATAAAAAAAATTAAGATCTAGCCTCCCCTTGGTCGCTCCCTGGCCCCTCCCTAAATAACCATATAATTCGTTCAAAATTTAGCTATTTTTAAATAAGGTTGCTTCACCTTGGTCACTCCTTGGTCGCTCCCTGGTCTCTCCCTGGACGCCCCTTGGTTTTTTATAATTTAAGTTTATATATTCATTAATTTTATATATTATTTATCTATTAATATGTCTTGTGTATAAGCATATAGTCACTATACATAGTGTTGACATACGACTTCCCACACCATCTTACATTTAAAATAAAAGTAAATACTTTATATGACATTGAATTTAACTCATATAACAAATGTTAATCATCGAATTTGATAAATTTTAATTATACTCAATGAATCAAGAAAAAGTAAAAAGGGTGAAATACAGAGGTATCTAGATATTTACTAAAAATATAACTTAAATTTAAATGAAGAGAAAGCCATAATGTTTCTTTATTAAATAATTAGATATATTTTTCACTTATTCATTTGTCTTATAAAATGAGGAATAAAATCATAGAGATTTCATATCTGACAAAGAAGGAACAATGATTAAATGCTTTTAGAGAAGAAAGAGGTCAAGAAAGAATAGAAGAAAGAAACAAAAGAGTAGGTAGAAATAAATTATTCAACTTATTTTTCATTAATATAACAAGCGATCTATTTAATAATATTAAAATTAAGCTATGAGAGATATTTTGTAAAAATATAACCTGAAGTAAGATGAAGAAAATTCCATAAAGTTTGGTTTTTATTCTTTGAGTTCTCCTAGAATAACTTAAATAACAAAAATACTTTTGAAAATTAAATTATTTTTCAACACTATATATTGTGTACAATTTTTTAAAATTTAAGTTCATGTATTCATTAATTTTATATATTATTTATCTATTAATATGTCTTGTATATTAATATATTGTCACTGTATATAGTGTTGACATACAACTTTCCACACCGCCTTACATTTCAAACAATAATAAATACTTTATATGACATTGAATTTAACTGATTCAACAAATGTTAATTATCAAATTTAATGAATTTTAATTATACTTAATGAATCAAGAAAAAGTGAAAAGTGCGAAATATAGAGGTTTAGATTAAATTAGATTAGATAATGATTTATTCGTATTAAATATACAGAAGGCGTGTGATACAATATAAGATTACAAATAAATATTGCACTTAAGAAGGGGCCGAACTATCTGTCTTTGTCTAATAGCGTTTTTCATCATTTATGTAAACACTATCCGGTATAACAAGAAAAAAATAGCAGCCCCCGCTAGATATTAGTATAATAAGTAAATTTTGTAATAACAACCAAATTTTTTTTACTGCGTAGTTTTTGAATAATTAGAGACCTACCAAAAAAAGATAGGTTATATTTTAGGTTGATGGTAGGTCTCTAATTAGTCAAAAACTACGCGGTGAAAAAATTTGGTTGTTATAACAAAATTTACTTATTATACTAATATCTAGCGGGGGCTGCTATTTTTTTCTTGTTATACCGAATAGTGTTTACATAAATTATGAAAAATCCTATTAGACAAAGACAGATAGTTCGGCCCCTTCTTCAAGTTGATATCACAGTCGAATATCTAACCCTAATAATACTGAAAAAGTAGCTCACAATAAAAAGTGATATCACAGATAAACCGTAGATAATACAAGAATAATTAAGATTATAAAACAATACACGCAATAATACAATAAATTAAAAAGAGGCATTCATTATCTATCAGTCATAATATTAAAATTTAAAAGAAAAATAAAGAATAAAAATAAAAATAAGAATACATAAAATAAAAATAAAAAGCGTACACAATAGCATGAAATGCAGTCAATACAATAAAATCAAATAAAAAACATTTATTCACCAACCATTCATACAATAAATACATTCACACCTTAAGAGGAGGTCACGTATCTCTGTCCTTTTCTAATCATTGAAATGATTTTTTTACAAAGACTAATAACTTTAGCAAAAAATGAAGAGAAAGCCGCATCTTGTATCAAAAAAAGCAATATTTTCTTTGATAAGAAAAAATTAATTTTATTGCTTCGTTCTCAAGAAAACCTTGAAAAACCAAATTGTTCACCCTAACCACTATGATTTAAGTTTTTCAAGGTTTTCTTGAAAACGAAGCAATTAAATTAATTCTTTCTTATCAAAGAAAATATTGCTTTTTTTGATACAAGATGCGGCTTCCTCTTCATTTTTTGATAAAGTTATTAGTTTTTGTAAAAAAATCATTTCTTTGATTAGAAAAGGACAGAGATACGTGACTTCCAGAAATCTACCACTTTTATGCCATATAAAATGAATACCTCTATCCTTTGCATATTTCTTTGAATCTTGAAAGTTTTTATATATATATTTTTGAAGATATTCATTTATGAAAATTTGGTAGTGGCTGTTTGTGGCAGACAAACCGGCAAGACAGGTAAGATCAATATCTGCCGTTGAAAAATTAGTGATTTTTCTTTTTGCATTTAATATTTGTTGGACCAGACTGGCCTCGGAGAGTCTGACCACGCCGCTTCCAGAATCATGCGATGTCAAACAAACAGCCGATAATATGTGTGAATGTGTTATGTCCGGAACTATGGTACCAAGGACAACAGAAGCAAAATCTTCCGGTCGAACATTAGCTGCTAAGCAGTCCAGTCCACTGGAGATCACCAATAAGTCACCCTTGGCACCACAATTATGTGTATTTTGATTTCGATTATGATAAATTTTTTCTGTTCTTGTGTCAGTAATTTTTGTGTTGGTGTCTACCGCTTCAATTGAGGTTGTGTTAGTATGTGGGATACTTTCATGCTCTTGCACACGCTCTTGCACACTTAGATCAGAGACGGTCTGCACCACGCATGCCACCCCCACCGCAAGATCTGAAAAATTCTTGTCCATTCCATTAAACTCAGCCTTCAATATAGATTGAAGGCTATCAATTTTAGAATTAAAATTGGAATTTATCTTTTCATAATTCTTAATCAGAGTGGACAGTTGAGTCTCAAGACCACTGACTTTCTCCCTTAGTTTAATATTTTCATCAAACAGCCCTGCCTGCACAGCTTCTAAATTTTTTATTATTTTATTTTGACTATTAAGTCTATCAACAATGCCTCGCAAGCCATCACCAATACCCATTACACTGCTCTCAACATTCGGAAGCCGATCGAGAGCGCCCAGGATTGAGTCAAGCTTACGAGACAAAGCACCTTCAAGTGCAGACTAAGCAGCCTGAGAAATAAAATTATCATTATTTTTCAATTGTTCATTATCAACTATTGATTTAATTGATTTATTATTTTTAAGTATGGCGGCGGGGGCACCACGCGCAGTGCCACCTCTTTCATGCATAGCTTCAATAGATTTGTCATTTAAAATAATACTTAAACTAGACTTATTATTTTTCGCCGCGCTACTGGCCTTCTGAACTGCCTTAGTTGTTGGTTGCCCCTGTGAGACGATGACCGGTGGTACTTGTATATCGAGCCTTGATGGAGTCGATGTAGTGGGAAGCAGTCTTTTCTAAGCCTTATCGAAATCGCTAACGCCAAGCGCGCGTGAAGTGTAGGGGGCGCGCTTCTCATCCTTCGCCTTTACGCATTTATTACACATGTAGTGATAGCCGGTGCCTTCTGATTGTATACGTGTCATACATTCAGCATGACAGCGTTGGCGACAGGTAGAGCAATTGTACAACCTTTTCTCTCCGATAAATCTGACGACGGCCGCTTACATATATCACAATGATTCATAGTAGCGACCTCTTGTTGCATGTTTAAAAAATTACGTCACTTAATGTGTTCAGAAAGGCACCAAACGCCGCTTTCCCTCCAAAATCAAACAGCAATCAAACACTAACCTCAAAAAAGATCTGCTGGTCCAGAAGCTCGCAACAAGAAAGCAAGAACAGCATCACTCCTTACGAATTAAATCCAGACGCTGTCTTGTATTAAGGCACTTGCAAGTATGCTGAAACAAAAACGCCCGAAGGCAGATTGTGGCAGAAAAAAGTCGAAAATCACAGAGCGTCATGAAGTACGTGTGGCGCTACTTACGTGTTCCAAAAGGTATCGTTATGGCACATTAGATTTTTTTCGTTAATGGAAACTCTCGCCAAGAGCCCTAAAAACTACTATAGCTTATATTAATTTGCAGTATATTCTTTTAATCGCTGTTAGCAGATAGTTTTTTTATTTGACTTTAATAACAAAATTATTTTATTAATTATTGCGAAAAAGAGCAGACATATTTTTATAAATTTTTTCAATTGTTGCTCATAAAATAATTGTTTTATTTAATAATAAAAAAAAAAAAAAAATTCATAATTGTCGCTTTTAACTGATCAATTTTTTTTATATTAAAAAAAAACTGACTAATTACTTGAAGTGTCGCTAAATAAACAGACTTATTTTTTAATTGTCGCTGCTAGCAGATCTATTTTAATAACTGTCACTAAAAAGAACAAACAAATTTTCTTAATTTTCACTAAATAAAGCCTACATTTTTTGACTGTCATTGATAAAAGACCGATTTTTTGACTGTCGCTACGAAAAAAAAAAATTAAAGTACCGTTAAAAAAAGGATACGTAATTTTTAAGTGTCGCTATTTGCAGACCTATTTTTTAATTGTTTTTTCTAACAAAATTATTTGGTTAATTGTCGCTAAAAAAAGCAGACATTTTTATAAATGTTTTTAATTGTTGGAATTTTTTAATTTTATTTTGATAATTAGATTCATGTAAATTAATTAAAGATATTAAAAAAAAAATCTTATTTAATTGTTCAAAATCGAAAGTAAACGTATTTATTTTGTTCACTTATTACTTTATGAACAATTATTTCAATTCTACATTATTCTACTACAGTATCATTTTTGTTAAAAAAATTAAATATATTAATATATGTTGATAAATGATTCATCTTTTTGAAATTGTAAAAAAATTCGATTACAAAATAATAAATCAAACAATGGAACATTTTTCAAGATTAGTATTCACAAAAATTAGTTCCAGATATCGCTATTGATGCATTTAATTTTTCATCCTGATGATCCTACTTAACACAACGTAAGTAGCTTATGATTCAATCGAAAATAGATTCAATAAGAAAACCAAATTATGCTTACTTGAATTTAATACTGCAAATGCATACTATTAATGATTCACTAATTTGATACTTCATATTTGTAACTGTTAATGAGCATACCTTTGGTTTCAGGGCATTTATCAGACTTTTTCAAGGCTGAAATTGAAGGTTTTTTTCACCTAATTTTAAATGATTATGTATAGGAAATAATTCCAGGGTATGAGATACTATAATCACATTTAGTGTACGGAAGGTAGGTAAAAAAGCCCAAAAATCGAACTAAAAGTGGTTTTTTGCTTCTGTAGGCCATTACACCATTTCTAAAAATCTGAAAAAATTCATGGTTATAGTTTTTTGGTTGGAAAACAACATATTTTCTTTTGGTTATATCTGTTGTCTTAGTTTTTTTTTATTGAACTTTAAAAATTTCAAATGTTTATAAAATTTGAATTTTGCGCCAAAACTATTTTTTACCTACGTCAAGTTGTAGCAGACCTATTTTTTAATTGTTTTTTCTAACAAAATTATTTTGTCAATTGTCGCTAAAAAGAGCAGGCATTTTTATAAATTTTTTCAATTGTTGCTAAGAAAGAAATTGTTTTAATTAATAATAAAAAAAAGGAAAGTTTTTATAATTGTCGTTTTTAGCTGACTAATTTTTTTTACAATTTCTAAAAAAAGCAGACAAATTACTTGAATTGTCGCTAAATAAGCAGACGTATTTTTTAACTGTCGCTGGTAGCAGATCAATTTTATTAATTGTCGATAAAAAAAACAAACAAATTTTTTTAACTGTTGCTAAAAAAAGCAAACATTTTTGACTGTCATTGATGGAAGACCGAATTTTTAACTGTCGCTAAAAAAAAAATAATTATACTACCGTTGAAAAAAGGATACGTAATTTTTAAGTGTCGCTATTAGTAGACCAATTTTTAAATTATCTTTTCTAACAAAATTATTTTGTTGGTTGTTAAAGAGAGCAGACACATTTTTATAAATATTTTTAATTGTTGATAAAATAAAAAAAGGACACTGAAAAAATCAGTCTTTTTATTTTTTATGAAACAAAAAATTGAAAATTATTATTGTGTTGTATTCATACCATGTTTCGGGGAGGTTGGCGAGTGGAGCGAGCAGGGAGATACCCCCCTAGTATATATATATATATATATATATACTGTTTGTAATACATATTATAATCTTATTTTTATATTCTTCATAATTTGTACAATATAATGTACAGCAACAAATAATAATTTATCTATCTTTCTCTTTTTTGTGTATTATAAAGGCAGCTTAAGGCGACTACGGAAGTTCAGTTGGTTTTCATTTTGTAGTTTACAAATTACTCTTTCAGTTTCTAAAATTTTTTGGATTTTTTAATTTTCCACCATTTATTGTAATCCGTAGAATGGTGGAAAATTAGAAAATCTGAAAAATTTTACATATTGAAAGAGTAATTTGTAAACTCAAAAATAAAACCTAACCTAAAATCCGAAGTCGCCTTAAAATAGAAGGGATTGTGTCTATCTTTCTTTGTTTACCGGTTAAAGCCAGAATTATAAAACTGATATAATATACTTTATACAGAATTGATATAAGGAATTTGACTATATAATAAACATTTTATTGTTAAAATTCAACTTGGTTCATTTATTTGAATTATTAATCGTAGTGTATCATAATAAAGGTACATAAATACTTTATTTTAATGATTTATCATCAGTGCAAGAGGGGCGGAGAAGGACAGAGTTTATTCGGTTATAAGCAGCAGATGACTCAACACAATAATTTTACTTTATTGATTTTTCATCAATACTGAATCACCACAACGAGTAAGTGCGACGTATTATTCGCCCGGAATGATGAAAAATCGTATATTGACCTTAAAAGAAAAGTAGAATATCAATTGCTCGCGTATTTGCAGCTCTTGCTTCGCTTAAGCGGCAATCCATATGCGAGCATTTAATAGTCAACTTTTCTCCCTAGGTAAATAATATACTATTTATTTATTGTAGAGCATAATGGGTCTTTGATTCTAACATGCAAAAATATGCGTAAAGTTTATGGAAGAGATTCACCTCAATTGAAACATTCTCTGATACCAGATCAAATCACTGTTTTATTCCATGTGACGGAGAATCGATAGAAATGAAGGTCACCTCTTTTGACAACGTTGAAAAAGTTTTTCAATTGCAACTATATTAATATTTTATATGAATTAAAAAAAATAATTATCTTTTTTCCTATATAAATAATATACAGGATGTCAAAAAAGTAACGGAACGGTCCTGTATTTTTTTAGGCAAGATATTTTTGGCAAAGGTCAAGGTTATTCCTTTAGTAATTTTCAACGAGGAATCCGATGGTGAACTTTAATTTGACCTTGAGGATGACCTTCAAGGTCAGCTTTTTTTTTCAAACACGAACCCTCTATTTTGATACCGGCAATCGAAAGAGCGAAAAATTTTACGTTCAAATATGTACTCAGGTAGATAGATAGATAGGTATTCATTTATTTTGTAATAAGATACAAAAAGGCGTGTTAAACACATAATATATCACATAAAGCTTATTACTAATATAAATAAAAATATTGCACTTACAGTTGATATCACAGTCATTCAAACTTAAAAATAATAATACTGAATACGTAAGTCAACAATTTAAAAGTGATATCACAGATTAATAATAGTAAAATAATACACGCAATAAAAATAATATAAATTCAAAACAGGCGGTCAATATCTATCAGTCATAACTTCATTAAAATAAACTATACATTAAGAAGTCAAATCAATAAAACAAATACAATACAATAAAACAAATACAATACAATAAAAATAAAATAATACTAAAATAGAATAATAAATTAAAATAATTTAACTTCGTTAAAATAAAATAGAATATAATACAATAAAATCCAGCAAAGCATTTGATATGATGATAAACGCAGTCGATTTAATAAAAAGCACATTCACTCGAAAACCATCCAATCAGCATTCATACAATAAATACAGACATACCTTAAACCTATATACGGGACTACACAAAAATAAATTAACAATAAATTCCATTTTTAAAATATTAATCGAGGTTGATCAAATACCTTCTCACTGCGGTCTTAAACCTACTGAGAGATGATAGATGTTTAATCTCAGCAGGTAGGGAATTCCAGAAATGCGCACCTTGAACTTGAAAGGAATTCCTGTCAGTCTCAGGGGGGTTATTCACTAGGTTTTTAACGATAACGATTGACTTAACGTTTTGACGTCGAAAAGCGTTAAGGACTCTACTCTTTCAAGTAATCAATAAACACATGAAAAAATGTTTTAGTTTATTATTAAATCTTTTACAACAGACATTTACAACATAAATATTCAAAATCAAAATAATTTCAAATAATTATTACATTAAAATTAACATAAAAACAATACTTATGTCGACTGAATAATAAATAAGATGACAAATATTTCCATCGATCTTACAGCCAATTTAAAATCTATATAATGAAATAATAAAATAAATATGGACAGTCAGACTGCCCTTGTTCATAATCACCCCCGTAGAATAACCTGAAATAAAAACTTTAAAATTAACTAGAAAGAAACATGAAAATAAATAAAATTAGTAAAGCACAATCTGACGGTCCCCCACCACCAAAAAACCTTTCTTCGATTGTGATCTTCAAAAATGACCAACGTTTCGAGTACGCTACTGCTCTTCTTCAAGGACTGAACTGTTCAGTCCTTGAAGATGAGCAGTAGTAGAGTATCATGCTGATTTTCAACGAAAGCTTGAGCGATCTCAAATTGTTTTTCTTCAGTAGTTGCAGACTTTGTATGGCCAGATTTCTCGAGCGCATTAAGAGTCCCATGCTCATCAAAACGTCGTACAGTTCTTTGTACTGTAGATTTAGATATTTGGCTTGCACCATCTCGGTTACGGAAAGTATGATTAAATAATATCCGCGTATCCTTTAAACTTCGCTGATGATCTCCCTAACCACGCATCATTAATAGAGATATTTTTTCTCGCTCAGAAAGTCGAATATACGCCATGGCTTTTGAGTAAAATGAGAACAAAAAACTATACAAATTGCGGGAAGACTCTTCGAAAAATTAAACTTTATTTATTTGAAAGAGAGATACTACAAATGCAAAGTCTATTAAATTATTTAAATTTTTTGTATGAATAAGAAATTTAAAATTAACAAAAATTCAACATTTAACGCTTTAAATTTATGTTACTTTCTGAGGAAGGTAAATATCAAAATTAGGAGTTCAATTGTAAAATATGATTTAAAAACAATGGATAAATACTAAAAAGATCAAGCAATTGTTGACGTCGCTAACTTGGCATGAGTGCAGAGTTCATATGCAATAACTGTGTAGCGTGAAAAAGAGCCTTACTTGTATTCTTCGAGCCATTTATTACATTACAAATTTACTGGAAATAACCATTATCGTGACCGGTATAAACAGTCTCACCTCAAATTAGCCCAACGTTAAGTTTAGATGACCTTGAAATGACCTTGAACGTCATCCTCAAGGTCTGAATAAAGTTCACCATCGGATTCCTCGTTGAAAGTTACTAAAGGAAGGGCCTTGTCCAGTACGATACAGACCTTTCCAGAGGTTATACGGTCATCAGTTTCAGATGTCCTTCAAATCAGGTTCAAGGTCGTTCAGGTCATGTGACCTAAGGTCATATTTTCACGTAAATTTTTCCACTCTTTCGATCGCTGGTATTAAAATAGGGGGTTCGCGTTTAAAAAAAAAAGTTGACCTTGAAATGACCTTGAAGGTCATCCTCAAGGTCGAAATAAAGTTTACCATCGGATTTCTCGTTGAAAGCTACTAGAGAAATGGCCTTGTCCAGTACGACACAGACCTTTCCAGAGGTCAGACGGTCATGAGTTTCAGATGTCCTTCAAATCAGGTTCAAGGTCGTTCAGGTCATGTGGCCTGAGTACATTTTTGAACGTAAAATTTTCCGTTTTTTCGATTGCCGGTATCAAAATAGGGATTTTGCATTTGAAAAAAAAAGTTGACCGTGAAATGACCTTAAAGGTCATCTTCAAGGCCAAAATAAAGTTCACCATCGGATTCCTCGTTGAAAATTACTAGAGGAATAACCTTGACTTTTGCCAAAAATATCTTGCTTAAAAAAATACAGGACCGTTCCGTTACTTTTTTGACACCCTGTATAATGAAATCGATAAATAATTCTTAAAATTGCACTAAATTATTATAATAAGAATCAAAAAATAATTCTTTCACAGATTTCAAAAGCAATATAAAATAACATTTATTACTTGAAAAAAAGTTTACGATATAAAACTAAAAATGTAGTAGTTTTAAAAATATAGGTTAAAATAAAAAAAAATGCTTTTACAGATTCGATACTTAGAAATTTAAAAAATCTAAAAATGGTTGTAGCTCTGCTTCTATAATACCTACAGACTTTTAATAGGGCTTAAATTTAGGATGTTAATATTAATTTCAATTTTTCGTAATATATGAAAGGTTTTGTATCACCAAATTGAATCAGTTCAAGTCAGGAGTAGTAAATGTATTAACTTATTTAAAATAAAGAATACTGCATTTTCGATGATTCAGGTAAGGGTGTCAAAGGTCGAGGCCAAGAAATTTTCCAGAAGGGAATTGTTCTACATGCATATAACTACTTCCAAATAAATTTTTGTGAAAATTTAAGTTGGTAGAAAAAAGTTATAGACCCTTAAAAATGGTATAAATCGCTATTTTTACAAAATGCTTATTTTTTGAATAATTATATCTTGGCTTCCTTAGCGCCGATTTGAATTGAACAGGGTTTATTTAAAAGATTTAAAAAATATCTTCGAAATAATTCTTATAAAAAGTGTTTTCATTTGTTTGTTCAGATTTAGCAGCAATTTGAAGATGGACAAATTTTTAAAAATTTCATTTGTTGAAATTTGGTTGCCATAAATGAAGATTAATATTTAAAAATATGAAACAATTATAAAATATACTTGACATTATAATAAAAAAAATGAAAATTGGTAAATTAAAATCGGTTAACAGGGAGTCGAGATATAAGCTCTCAGAAAGAGGGGCAAAAATGGACCATTCTTTGACATTTAAGGAATCATAGCTCTGGCCCTAAAGCTACCGGAGGGCTGAAATTTTAACTGTAACGTTTTTTAATAAGGCACAGCAACATATTATAATTTGGTAAAAATCCTAGGACCCACCCAAAGAAATTTGGCGAAAAGTGTTGACATTACTCATATATATATATATATATATATATATATATATATATATATATATTTTTTTACTAAAATTTTTTAAATTCAAATATTTAAAATAAATGTTTTAAAGATTTATATGAATAATTTATATATATATATATATATATATATATATATATATATATATATAAATCATTCATATAAATCTTTAAAACATTTATTTTAAATATTTGAATTTAAAAAAATTTTAGTAAAAAAATTACTAAAAATGTAAAATGTTAAAATTAGTGAGGGTTAACTTGAATGAAATCAAATATGTAATTGAGAAAAAAAGTTATATATTATAAAAAACATATCCGTATAATATAAATTGATTGTCTAACAGTTGCCCACGGAACAAATTAACGCGTTTCGCGTTCATAAAACATACTCCACCTTATGGTGGCGCTGCGCACTGCACATACACGATTGAGCGTGTCTATATTGCTAACACTTCCTTCCACGCTCGATGTTATTTATTATACATAAATAATTTATATTAGAATACATAAATGAAAATGTATATAAAAAGAATGTAATTTGAAGGTTTTCAATCTTGATTTAAAGATGACTGCCATTTGCTCTATCGCTTGTTGTTTTACTTAAGACCTGTAAAACAAAGTAAAGAATATTAAAATCAATCGAGTGTAAATATGTATATATATGTTTTCTAATTTTTATCAGTCTTATCAGTCGTTTAGTATAAACTCTGACAGTTGTTCATGCAGTTCAAATAATATCGGTTTTATGAATATGTTTGCTATCTGATGTTCAGAAGGAACCCAGCTAACATTCATCAAACTTCTTTCTGCACGCTTCTTTTGTATACTGCTCCTTTATTTCTGTCATATATCTTAACTTTGTTACACCACCTGTTTTTTCACCACTCGTAAACACTCGTCCTATTCTCTATATCTAATTTCAAAGTCCTCTATTTGTTCCTTTTAAGTATCTAAATACTCTTTTAACCATCTACCAGTTATCTTCAGTGAGGTTAATTTGATGGCTGCTTAGAAAATTAACAGCATAGGCAATATCTTACATTCTTGCATTGGCTAGATATAATAATGTGCCAACTGCTTCATGATAGGGTTGATTACATTTGCTTTCTGTCATTAGCTTTTTACGCTGTTTTCTTTTTTTGTTGGCCAATTGCTTGGTTACCATAGGTTTTCGTTAAGAGGACACTGTATCTCTCTATCCTTTTCTCATTGAAAAATGTAATTTTTTGGAAAATCTAGTGATTATTGATAGAAATTAAGACTTGTCCGCTACTTGTTTAGTAAAAATGAATATTTTCTCTGATGAGGACCAATTAATTTTGCTGCTTTTTTCTCAAGTAAAGTTTGACATACTTAAATAACGTATTCTCTAGCCTAACTTAGGATTTTTTAAGTATGTCAAACTTTACTTGAAAAAAAATAACAAAATTAATTGGTCCTCATCAGAGAAAATATGGCTTTTTACTAAACAAGTAGCGGACAAGTCTTAATTTCTATCAATAATCACTAGATTTTCGAAAAACTTACATTTTTCAATTAGAAAAGGATAGAGAGATACAGCGTCCTCTTAAGGAGATAATTGATCAAAAACGAACTTCTTTATCATTTTGTTCATGTATTCTTCTTGCTTCATGCTCAGTATCCTTTTCTTTCTGTATCATTGTATTCCTAAACCTAAGCAACTTTTAGTCTTGCCAGTTTCTGTTATTTTGAATTTTTTCTTCAAATTTGTCTTTATTTTTTCAAGCATCTGTACATTGTTGTAAACTAGCACAATATCATCTCCATTCAATATCAAGATAAGAAATCCGTCTTTTTCTTGCTGAGTAAGTAGACAATGCTTATTGTTAAATGATCTAAGTCAACATTTCTTTACTGCCTCTATAAATCTTTTATTCCAACATTTTAGACTGACTTTCAAATCTTATAAAGCCTTTTCCGATATGCACATCTTGTTTTGTTTGATCCTTACATAAACAATCATCCCTTCAGCTATTTCCATATAGCTGATTCCATTTCAAATCGAACAGCCTGTATACACTCAAGTCATCAATCACTGCACCGATGAAGTAGGTTATTTTACTTGGAAAATGAGGAGACGCGTATTTTTTTTTGCTGGAATATCAAAATTGCATAAGATATGCACATTTAAAAATTGCACACAAAAACTAAATGTTCGAACTGAAAATGTTCCCAATAACTTTAGAGGGTTATCGTTTTACCAATTTGCAATGAATTTTGGTAAACCTTTTCTTGGTTTATTTTGTTTCGAGCCCTCTTCAATTCAGTGCAAGAAATTTTAAAAAAGACTAAAAAATGCTTGTATATAAGTTCAGAAGTCTTAACGGGATGTCGGAGCTGCTGGACACAATTTTAGCTTTTATTATATTATCGATATCTTTTTAAATCTGTAATTCAAACAATTGTAATGACTTGTCTGCACTAAAGCTATGTCAACACAATAATTTTTGTTGAAATAAAAATTCATTTGGACTTGTTATTTTTTTATAAGCTTGGAATGGAAATTAAATATCAAGTTCGATAAACCTAACCTCAAAATACTATATACCGAACAATTGTTTATTACTTTTTATGTACAGTGTTTTGGTAAATTCTGTAAGTTGTCCGCACTCAAGTTTAATATTACAAATTTTCTTACTGTTATGAAAGAACTCGATCCAACGTACCGTTCACTCATGAACTTGGAATTAAAATATTAATGAATTATTTTAGAAGGCAGCGAGCTCCGCCATGCCCTTAAGCAATCTACATACTAAGAAGGTGTGTGTGTGTGCGCGCGCGCGTTTGAAGATTTGAAAATATTTTTTCTTAGTGCAGTTTTACTTTTTGATTATTTTGAAAATACTGAAAAAATTCAGTTTTTATTTTTATGTTATTTTACGTAAAATACTCGATGAAATTGCTCTTAAATTTGTGTGCAAGTTATTCGCTATGGTCTGAAGAAAAATATCTTTGGAGAATTAGTTTTCTTATTTATTAAAATTTCAAGCTTGTAAAAATTCAATATGTCAAAAAACACACTCTAAGGCATAAAAATTAGAATGCCGATGCCTTCGATTTACTAAATCTTATCTCGAAGAACCTATGTAACAAAGTCGTATCTTATAAAAAATCATAGACAATCTTACCTAAACTTTTAGAGTAAGATGATCGTATCATTACAGTGGATTCAACATAATTGTAACTTAAACCTCTATGTATCTTTATAGAACTTTTAATATAATCGTTAGTCAAACGTACGTACAATATAATCGTTTTTTAAGAGGATTTCGCGTATCTCTGTCCTTTCCCAATCGAAGAATTAATTTTTTGAAAGAACTAATAACTTTAGCAAAATGAAGAGAAAGCGGCATCTCGTATTAAAAAACTAAAATGAAAATTTTGTTTGATGAAAAACGAATAATTTTATAGCTTCTTTTCAAGAAAACCTTGAAAAATTAAATTGTTTAAGCTAACCTTTCTATTTTAATTTTTTCAAGGTTTTTTTTGAAAACGAAGCTATAAAATCAATATTTTCTCATCTATGAAAATTCTACTTTTTTGATACGAGATGTGGTTTCTTTATTTTTTACTAAAATCATTAGTTTTTGTAAAAATACCAATTCTTTTATAATAATTTTTACACTCTTACACACACTCACACTATTTTCATTTTCAATTTTTCTTAAACAGAAATTATGTTTTATTAAATTGAAATAATATTTTAAAAAATAAAATAAAATTACCCTAACTCAATGAGGTCTATGAGAAAGCATTACGCCAAAGTACTTGGCAGCGTTTTTGTTGAATACTGCCATCAGATCGTCTATTCTTTTCTGATCTGCCTTATGTTTCTCTCTGTCTTTCTTTTGCATTTTATAGACCGTCTTTACCGTCGCATTTATGTTTTAAAATGCATTATTCAGTTTTGCTGTCAAACCTTTAATTTGTTTATGTTTTTCTTTATCTATCGCTATTTGACCTCTTGCAGTTGCTTTAACTACAATTATCACAGATCCGTCCTCAAAACTGTCACTATATTCTGCCTTCTGTTCGTTATATAGCCCCTCTGTTTTCTCTGTCTCATTGCTGTCGTTAGTTCCGTCTTTTCTCTCTTTCTTATCTGTCATAGTGTGGCCACCTGTCGTACAATAGGGCCCATATAATCCATCTCTTTCTCTGTGACTGTCTTTATCACCAGATAAAATTCTTCATCAGTAACGTACTTTCCATTTATATAAAAGTAGTAAACCAATATAAATAAAATTCATATAATTTTTCCGAGCACAAGCAAAACTAGATGATTTAAGTAAGATTTGATTATATATATATATATATATATATATATATATATATATATATATATATATATATATATATGTATATTGTCAGCTTAATAGACCGAACACAAGCTCTTTAAGCTATTAATATATCTATTAAAATAAAGAGAATCAACCTAGTATGCCAAACACAAGCAATATTAGGTAATTAATATTTATGACAATTGAAGAGAATCAATCTAACTTGCTGAACACAAGCAATGTTAAATGACTACAATTTGTCAGTTATTTAAGTATATTTTTATATTTATACTTATACATATGCTATTATTTTCATACACAATATACTAATCGCAAACATTATTATATATGTGAAAACAGTAACTAAGATCGATCAATATTATTTTAAAACTATAGATATATGTTTGAAATCAATTATATAAGTCCTATAGTATGTTCAAGCTTACTTAAATACAATTTTTTCATCCTTCCACCCTAACGTCCCCCTATAAAACAGTGCACTTTTACTGGCATCGTTACCTCGCCAAACTTATAAGCGGATTATTTCACACGTCCTCATTTGGGGCAGTGTCTTCGTCACAGTTTTTGTCAAGGGGGTGGGTAAAGGCTATTTTGACGGAAAAAATTCATGTTTAAAATTTTCTTATTCATTAAACCGTATATTTATACAATTATAAAGACATGCTAATTTTTCATAAAATTCTTCCCGTTTATCACAGAAAACTTTAATGCATTTTGAAATTGTATGATGTACGATTTCACAAATAAGAGAAAATTAAATATGATCTTTTATTCTTCAAAGTAACCTTGTATTAAATTGAAATTGATCAATATTTTACAACAACCCCAAGATACCGTAGTTTTGGTCTGTTTTGCTTTGTATGTGGGATAAAACAAAAAAAGATAACAAAGGTAAATTTGATAGCCCAATGGAATGGTATCAACCAGATAGAAGAAAGAATTGTTACTTCTGTATCACCGAAATTATTGGAATTAATAGTAAAAATAAAACAAATGTTAATTATGCTGATGTTATTTTTGTAAAAAGACCTATTGAAAAAACAAGAAGAGATGAAAAATTAGATCTTCTTGAAAGGTTATCAATAGAATCAGATACCAACGATAAAAAACATGGTGACAAAGATAACGACGAAGTCAGTGATGGCATTGATGGAAATAGAATTAATAAGAATGATTGAAAAGATGAATCTTATGGAAGCGATAGTTATAAAGAAACTCAAAATAATGATGATAATGATGACGATGACGACATTTTCTTTCCAGCGGGCTAAAAAGACAAGAGTGTAAAGTTATGCACGCAATAAACTAAACAACTTAATTAGAGAGCTTAAATTACCTAAAGATGGAACAGAACATTTAGCTTCAGCTTTAAAAGGCATGAATCAGTTGGCAAATTCTACTAAATTATCTTTTTACAGAACAAGAAGCAAAAGTTTCGAAACATATTTTGAAGAAATAAATCAGGATGGTGATAAAATAGTATAATGTATAATAGTATAAAACAAGAATAAAGATTGTTAATAGATTCATCAAATAGAAGTTCAAAAGCTGTGCTACTACACAACTGCAACTACGATGCCTTAGTTCCTACAGCGCACTGCACTATAATGAAGGAAACATATGACACTCTCAAAATAATACTACAAAAAATTCAGTATGACAAGCATAAATGGCTTATTATGGCGATTTAAAAGTTGCTGCAACATTGTTAAGACAGCAGTCTAGATTTACAAAGATGCCATGTTTCTTGTACTTATAGCATAGTAGACCTTGTTAAAAAAAATCAGGTGATTTGTCACCGGATTTTTTTCACCAAGGGAGACCGTGCAAAGCACTATACAAATCATAAATGGCCTGAAAGAAAATCTCTCGAAGTTGAAGAGAGTAACGTTATAGTTACTCCATGGGTTGACCTAAAAAAATGTTCTCATTCTGCCATTACACATAAAACTTGGTGTAATGAAACAATTCGTTAAGGCTTCAATTTAAGATAGTTAGTGCTTCCGAAACTTGGAAAGCAAGTTTCTAAATAAATCAGATGCGAAATTGGAGGAAGGTATTTTTGATGGTCCAGAAATAAGAAAAATGATGTCTGATGATCAGTTTATTAGTTCCCTGATAAACATTGAAAGAGCTGCATGGCTTAGCTTTAAGGAAGTTACTGAAAACTTTTTGGATGATCACAAAAGCCCAAATTACAAAGAAATTGTATCTAAAATAGTTGAAAACTTTGATGAAATGGGTTGCCTAATGAATTACAAATCACATTTTCTACACAATCACTTGGATAGTTTCCCTAATAACCAAGAACAGGGATAGTGTTTTTACCAAGACAATAAAGGATTAAAAAAGCGTTATCAAGGTAGATGGGATACTAGTATGCTGGCCGATTACTGCTGGATGTTGAAAAGAGATTGTAAAACTGCTGGGAAAAAACTTAAAAGAAAACCTCTACACCGATCATTTGATGAGAAACGCGTAAGGTATAGTAAGAAGAAATAAATAACATGAATTTCAGTTTGTTCTACGCGAGTTTTGTAGATTTGACCTTGGAATGACCTTTATTCTGAGGTAATGGAGTCAAACGAACCACGGATTTTGATTCAGCGATCCCAGAAACATATGCGAATACTGTTAAAATATGGTTGCTATTAATTTTGTAGATTTGACCCTGAAATGACCTTGACCTTGAGGTGATGGGATTAAATGGACCACGGATTTGGATTGAGCGACCTGAAAAACATAAATATATACTGTTAAAATATGGTTGTCATTAATTTTGTAGATTTGTCCTTGAAATGACCTTGACCCTGAGGTGATGGTGTTAAATGGACCACGGATTCGGATTCGGATTCGGCGACCTCAAAAACATAAATATATAATGTTATAATATGGTTGCCATTAATTTTGTAGATGTATCCTTGAAATGACCTTGACCTTGAGGTGGTAGGGTCAAACAGACCACGGATTCTCATTCAGCGACTTCAAAAACATAAGATGTACATGGTCTCGTCCATGGGTTGGCCATTATTTTTTGTGTTGCTGTGTAAATTCAAATTAATTTTTTTAAATATATTTTTCTTTTATTCATTTTATATACACTCGTTTGAATCAGTCAGTTAATATTTAAATTTTATCCCTACTAAAAAATCTCAGGTGAGAAATCACCTGATTTCTCAGGTGATTAATCATGCCAAAATCTCATGTGATGATTTTTTTGGTTTTTACACGTTTCAAAGCATACTTAGTCAATTGCGAACTATTTTTGAAAATTTTTGAAAAATTAAACTTAGAAAATTTTTTGTAAACTAAGTCAAAATTTTTTTTAAGACCAAATTTTTAAAAAATTTTTTAAGTTCAAATTTTTGAAAAATTTTCAAAAATAGTTCGCAATTGACTAAGTATGCTTTGAAACGTGTAAAAACCAAAAAAATCGTCACATGAGATTTTGGCATGATTAATCACCTGACAAATCAGGTGATTTCTCACCTGAGATTTTTTAGTAGGGATTATCATAGTGTTTCTCGTGTTTCTTGTGTGCACATGTATATGTATATATATATCCTTTTAGTCATGCGCGCATTGTTATACATTCATGTATGCTCATATGGGTGATTCTATTCTTACGGGTAATTATATGTAATTGTTTAATAAACTATCAATACAAGGTTCAAATATTATGAACCACAAACTTTTTATATACTTTCAGCTTGTAACTTCATGATCCGTTGACTTTTTAATCGCTAATTTTAATCTAGCTTTTGTAGGAACCCTTAGAAAGAATAAAAAGTAATCTTTCCTGGCTGTAATCATATATAAAAAAATTTTTCAAACTTTTTAGATACAGGATGAATAGATTAATATTTCTGTTGGATCGAAAAATATTTTTTTGCATTCCTACATACATTTCAGCAAAAAGGTTAAGAAAAAATTTTTTTCTTTGATCCTCTGTTATTATTAAGAAAATGAATACTTCCTCATAGATAGAAAGCAATAATAAAAAAAATATTATATTTGAATTGCATGAAAATATAAGCTATTTCTACCACATAGAAATATTGTTATTGTATGTTTATTTCGCTAAAACATTGCTTTGATGTTCATAGAATACATTTTTGTTTACGTCAAAATATCATTTCACTCACGAAAGCTAAGTTACCTTTTCTATGATAGTTCCTCTGGCTCTAAACATAGTCCAGTAGTATGAGTCGAAATGCATAATGTAATTAGTAACAGGTGCACACCACCAAAAATGGCTTTGTTGGATAATTAGAAATGAAATTCTTGAGAGACATTATAAATTTGAGCTGTCAGAAATTTGTAAAAGAGGACGCTGGAGCTCTCTATCTTTTTTGAATTACAAAATTTAGGTTTTTGGAAAAACTAGTGATTATTGATAGAAATTAAGAGTTATCCGCAATTAGCACAGTAAAAAGCAATATTTTTTCTAATGAGGACAAATTAATTTTTAAGCTTTGTTTTCAAGAAAAGTTTGACATACTTACAAAATCATAAATTAGGCTAGAGAATATAATGTTTAAGGATGTCAAGTTTTTCTTCAAAACAAAGACACAAAATTAATCTGTTCTCATCAGAGAAAATATTGGTTTTTACTATACAAGTTGCGGACAACTCTTAATTTCTATCAATAAACACTAGTATTTCCAAAAACCTACATTTTTTCAATTAGAAAAGGATAGAGAGATCCAACGTCCTTAAAAATCACTGTTTTTTTGAGGTAGCTTGAAATCGTTTAAGATCTAGTATATGAAAATTATACTATTTGTAGATGTTTCAAAGACGAATAATTTGAGACGTCATTGATCAAAATCAGTTAATAAATTTTGTAAATAATGAGAAACATACATCGAAAATCGCGAAATTTTCAAATATTTGTCATTTGATAAAAAAAGAATGTACATGTTTGTAATTCAACAAAAATGTGCCTCTTATTATCCTTAAGTTACCATAGAAATTTCATCAAAAAATATTAATTATTTTACGAGATATTCTATTTATTTATTAAAAAGAGGTCAAATGTACGTTAAAAATTTCACCCAAAAACGTCATGGTAGAGACATTATGATAATCATATCGTATTTGGATATTAATGTAGATTTTATGAATTTGATGTGAAATCGTGTCCATTTCATTATTTTCAACCTAAATATGGCAAAAATAAAAAAGTAAATTTTTTTCTTAATAGTTTTTTTAATAGTTTTGCAACTAATAAAAATATCAATATAAGGATTTGATATTTTTATTACTGGCAATTTCACGCAAATTAAAAAAAAAGAATGCTCTAGCTTAATTAGAAGCCGAGATAATTTTTTTTTAATTTACTAAATAGATTACTTTTAAAAGCTTAATCAAAATCTAGGAAACCTTAAAATCAGCAATAGCAATCGACATATCAATTGTTAACGTAGTTTTGTTCTCGTTATAAAAGAAATATATGGGGATATCTCTGGAACTTTTTAATTTTGAGAGGTCAACCTGACAACAATTGAAAAGTCTATAATACAAGTTTCAATTTTCACCTAAAAATAACACTTACATTAAAAATAGTCAAACAGCTACCTAAAGAGGGGCACATGTACCAGGGTAGGCTTAAACTGTTGTTTTTACCATATTCATTATGCTCATAAAATTTGAGAATAATTGAAAAAATGGTACTTTTTTTATAGCTCAAGAAACACACGTAGAAAAATATAAAAAAAGTATCATTTTTGACGTATAAAATTATGTACCGTAAGTACCAATTTTCCAATCAATACCAAAATTTAATTACATATTCTACTACAAGAAAAGAGTAATTGACGCCCTTATTGCAGTGTGTGCCACCCCCATTTAAAAAAAACACGTGTTTTTTGCACGTGTTTTTTACATGTAAAATTTGCGTGTTTTTTTACGTGTTTTTTTCACGTGTATTTTTCAGGTGTATTTTTCACATATTTATTCATAGCTTTTCGAAGCTCTTCTTCCATCTGGTCTCTTATATCTGCGTCTTCAAAATTTGTGTAAAGGATGAGAAAACTTAGAAAAACGCCACGTAGTGAATTAAAATCGCTATTAATGATCGATTACGTCAGTTTGACTTTAAGTCACTAGGTGGCGTTTTTTTTTGAGTTTTGTCATCCCTTACACAAATTTGGAAGACGCAGATATAAGAGGCCGGACAGTAGAAGCTCTTCGAAAAGCTATAAAAAAATATGTGAAAAATACACGTGAAAAAAACCACGTGAAAAAAACACGTGAAAAATATACGTGAAGAAACACGCAAATTTTAGATGTAAAAAACACGTGTAAAAAATACGTGTGTTTTACACGTGCAAAAACACGTGTTTTTTTAAATAGGGACTTCAGAAACTTGTATTATAGACTTTTCAATTGTTGTCAGGTCGACCTCTCAAAATTAAAAAGTTCCAGAGATATCCCCATATACTTTATCTTCGGAATCAAATTTTCTCAGAATTTTCTAAATCTTCTCAAATATTCCTTCAGTTTTCAACATTTTTTTAAAAATGTACTCGTAAAACTTTCTCTTTTAGAATACAGACTATATTGTATTTTCACATTTGTAAGTACACAGTTGTATTATTGTGTGATGCGAATGCCGTGGGAAAAAACACGCTCGACGGTCACGTGCAATACAAATTTGGAAAAACCATAAAAACCTAAAATAATAAAATTTAAAACTTTCTTTTTCATTGTTCAAAAAAAGAAAAAAATATAACATAGCAGTCGTTAAAATAAAAATGTCAAACAATAGTCAAAACATAAATTTTCCTAAACAAAGATTTTCTTTAAAAAAAAAAGCAAAATTTCAAAAATACAATTATGGAAAATTAACTTTGATAAGACATTTTCGTAAAGATCAACTAAATCAATTTGGAAATTTATTTTATAAAGGAATCTTTATTAATTATTTTAAATTAACTTAAACAAAATTTTGGAATCAAAATTTTAATATTATTTTCATTCTTGAAGTATATAGAATTTTTCAAAATAAATTAAATGAAATTTTAGTGTATTCGAGACAACATATTAAACGCCCGACGTAATGCAAGTACAAACAAAAGCGCAATATAATACTACAAACTGGAATAAAACCTTCCGTTTCAACAGCGTTAGGATCTCATGAAATCTCATACTATCAACTTTTAGCTAAATCGATAAAGCACACTTCGTAGAAAGTTGAATTAAAAAAACTTAAATAAAAAATTCTCAACTAAAATTGAAAACTATTTTAGCGTCAGCGTAAATAAATACCTAACCGTCAACGAAATCTTGCCTGTACGTGGGAAGCGCAAATCAAGCCACTAGTAAGAAAGAAAAATGCGATAAGTTTGCAAAAGAAAACTGTAGATACTATACTAGTGTATGAGCCGGTCTGTGGCACAGTCGGTAGGAGCGTTGGATTCGTATTCTTGGGGGACCGAGATCGAATCCCGCTCTCGGCTGTTTTTCAAGCGAGCACCTCTGTTTTATGTGCTTTGTACACAGAACACACTTTCGAGCTCCGTCGCTAAGGGATGAAAAAGTGCAGTTGCAAAAATCAACTGACCTTGCGTTCCAGTGGACCGGGGTTTGATTCCCTAGGAAAAATTAGAAAAAATAATTTTCGAAGTTTTTCCGAGGGAATAAACCCGAAGACGCAAAAAAAAATATATATACAAAAGTCCCAATGGGCAAAATACAAAATTATAAAAAGTCCCACTGGTCAAACTATACTCCACCATATATACTCCACCTGGTAATGGCCAAAGCGAAAAGCAAAAGGCCAATGCGCATTAATAAAAAAAAAATATACTAGTGTAATCGTACTTAGCATATTTCGAGAAAACTTAGATTAAGCGTAACAAAAGAAAAATAAAAGAATCTTAAATACATAAAAGTTACATGCGAGTTCGCATGTGTATATTAAACAGTTATTTAATTTATAGTATTCAAATAAAATTATTATTAACTTCCAATTTAAAATACTTCAAAAATTAATAATATCACATGCTAGCCTGCAAGTGTTACCATTAACGGCATGTCGGAGCTGCAGCAATTGAGTTTTGCTTTTTTTTATTTTATCAATATCTTTTTAAATTCATAAATTAAACAAATATAATGACTTGTCCGCACTAAAGCTATATTAGTACAATAATTTTTGTTAAAATAAAAAATCATTTGGAATTGTTATTTTTTTATGAGCTTTGATTGGAAATTAGATATTAAACTCGACAAACCTAACCTTAAAATACGATACATTGAAAGTTTTTATTATAACTTTGTATGTATAATATTTTGGTGGATTTCTTGGGTTGTCCACACTAGAGTTTAATTTTACAAATTTTTTCTTTGTAGTAAAAAAACTCGATTAAGAGGAGGCCGTATTATTCTGTCCTTGTCTAATCTAAATTTTCTTTATTATTAATAAATTAAATATTTTCATAGAAAAGTAAGACATCCGCCCAATAGAGCAAAAGACAAGCAAACGATTCTTTTTTATGAAAAAATAAGAAATTTTGATTATTTTTCGAGTGAAGTCTGAAACGGAAAAACAATTGAACTTGATTGAGTTGATTCAACTGTTTTTCCGTTTCAGACTTCACTCGAAAAATAATCAAAATTTCATATTTTTTCATAAAAAAGAATCGTTTGCTTGTCTTTTGCTCTATTGGGCGGTTGTCTTACTTTTCTATGAAAATATTTAATTTATTAATAATAAAGAAAATTTAGATTAGAAAAGGACAGAGCTATAAGGCCGCCTCTTAAACGCATCGTTTATTCATAAGTAAGGATTGGAAATATTATTAGAAGGCGGACAGCTTCGTCATGCTCTTAAATATCTGGTATAAGAATAATTTTAGTTCACCAGCAATTAGTTCATATTGCAGTAATAAATTAAAAATAAATAAGGATAACCATGTTTCAATTACTTATACTTTCAAAATTTTAAGTATCTTTAGTAAAAAGAAAAGGCTAAGGGAAAACCCAAAGCATATTCCTGTCCCTGCGTGAAGGTTTTGGAAAATTGTGCCGCATACGAATTCACGTAACATAAACGATCTTACTTGTATTAGAGTTATAACATAAATTATAACATTAGAGTTATAAGATTCAAATTTGTATATGTCTAGCACTCATTTAAAAAAAATAAACCAACGCAAAAATCTATTTTTCGTGATATACAAAATTTCAAAATCAAAATAATTTCAAAGTAAAAATAATTTTTGGAAAAGTAAAAACTATTTTAAAATTTAAAATTAGACAAGTACAACTTATTTAAATTAACGGGATGTTGGAGCTACAACAATCGAGTTTTGCTTTTCTTATTTTATTAATATCTTTTCCAATTCAATTTTTGTTAAAATAAAAAATCATTTAGACTTGTTTTTTTTTATGAACTTGGATTGAAAATTAGATATCAAACTCAACAAACCTAACCTTAAAATACGATACATTGAAACTTTGTAGTATAACTTTTTATGTATAGTATTTTGGTGGATTTCTTAAGTTGTCCGTACTAGAGTTTAATCTTATAAATTTTTTCTTTGTAGTAAAAAAACTCGAATAAACGCATCGTTTATTCATAAGTTAGGATTGGAAATATTATTAGGAGGCGCGCAGCTTCGTCATGCTCTTAAGAAAACAATTTTTTTCTACCAATCTAAAAAAATTTCTTTAAAAAAAAAATTTTTTTTTCCAATCGCAAATTGATGGTATTAATATTGAGGCATTATTAAAATTTTTAAGAAAATAGAATAAATGAAATTGAAAACTTTTACTGCGTAAAAATGAACCATGTCATAAGTCAAATCTCAAACTCTCCGTTGCACGTGCGTGAAACACCGCATTCCATTCTCATGGCTTTGATTCATGAGTATAGTATTACGGCCAGCGAACGGAAACGGCTAAATAAACAACTCAAGTTAAAAGCTTACTAAATATCATCTCGCCACGACACCTAAGCTACTCGGAATCAGCTGTAAAATATATTTAATTTTTAAATAAAATAACGTCAAATAAGATTTTCTTCTAAAAAAGTAGAAAAAAACTGTTTATGATGTGCTTTAAAATTTCTTGTAAAATTTTCTTTTTACAATTAAATAATCTAACACATTTCATAATTCTTTTGGAGTACATTATGAACAAAAGTAATTGCTACACGGAGAAAAAAAATCATGTTATTATCCCATGAAATTTAAAGTGATAATTAAATGATATTTCTTCACCTAATATTATCGAAGAAACAAGTGATTTTTCGATGATATACATGTTTTTAATTAATGGCGATGCATCATGTTAAAATTACTTGAGACCCACGGGATTTTCACGTGGCACTCAAGTGAATTCATTGGTGGTGCGACCGACCCAGTAACACGGGCTTTGAAAGGAGATAGAGAGAGAGAGAGAGAGAGAGAGAGAAACAAAGTATCCAAAGGGTTTAGCTTATAAAAATCAACATGACAGGAAAATGAGCCCCCACTCTACTCGCAGAGTATGTGTATTCTAACTGACTGCTGCTATACGAATATGCACTTATATTCTTTACTCTCTCTCTCAAACCCTCTCTCTCACTCTCTCTCTCTTTCTCTTTTAAAGCTAGTGCTACTCGGTCGGCCCTACCACTATCGAATTCACTTGCGTTCCACGTGAAAATCCTGCGAGCGTCCAAGGAATAACATCATGGGTTTATAGCATTTTAAGTTAGAATCAATTGACGATGAATTAACTTGATTTCATGAGAATCTTACATGGAGAATCATATTATTTTAAGAGCATGACGAAGCTGTCCGCCTTCTAATAATATTTCCAATCCTAACTTATGAATAAACGATGCGTTTAATCGAGTTTTTTTACTACAAAGAAAAAATTTGTAAGATTAAACTCTAGTGCGGACAACCCAAGAAATCCACCAAAATATTATACATACAAAGTTATAATAAAAACTTTCAATGTATCGTATTTTAAGGTTAGGTTTGTCGAGTTTAATATCTAATTTCCAATCAAAGTTCATTAAAAAATAACAAGTCCAAATGATTTTTTATTTTAACAAAAATTATTGTACTAATATAGCTTTAGTGCGGACAAGTCATTATATTTGTTTAATTTATGAATTTAAAAAGATATTGATAAAATAAAAAAAGCAAAACTCAATTGCTGCAGCTCCGACATGCCGTTAACATGTTAAATTTATCATGGGAAAATAACATGATTTTTTTCTCCGTGTACATTGTAACGTATCACAGAGATCTTACTCTGTGTTGTTACAAGAAAGAAACATATTCTTAAAAGGATATCGTAGTTATCCCTTTAATAATATTTTTATTCAAAGATCACGAGTAAACGGTGCGTCAAATCATATTCTTTCACTACAGGAAGAAAATTTATAAGATTAATCCTGAGTGCGGACAACACAAGAAATTTATTAAAATATTACACATAAAAAGTTATGAACAAACTTTTAATGTATAGTATTTTGAGGTTAGGTTTATCAAGCTTGATATCTAATTTTCATTCAAAGTTCATGAACAAATAACAAGTCTAAGTGATTTTTTTTCTTAACAAGAAAAATTAAATTAATATAGCTTTAGCGCGGACAAGTCATTATATTTGTCTAAATAGTCAATTTGAAGAGATATGAATCAGATAAAAAAAACAAAAATCGATTCTAACAACTACGACATACCGTTAAATTTCAATTTTACGTATTAAAATTTTCGTAACGCAGAATAATGGCAATTATTAATAAATATACACATCAGTTCTGAAATTAATAATTTACTTGCATGAACTGAAATTAAAGTTATAAGTTTTTCAAAATTCACAGTTATTACTTTTAAAATATTACAAAACTCCAAAATCATTTTACTTTTAAATACAATTTCTAGAGTGATGGATCGCGTTAAAATAAAACTATAACCCTGGTAGAAAATTTCACTAGTGTTTGGTCATATTTTGACCAGTTTTAGAAAAAATGATCAAGAAATAACCAATATTAATCAGAAAATGACCAATTTATCCGCTTATTGAGAACGGTTAATAGTCAAAAACTGTTATAAATATGATCAATCATTTTATTGTTTTATTATAATAAATAATACATAAATTTATTTTTATTTTTATATATTATACTAAATTATGAAACAATATTAATATTAAATAAAATTTGTAACCACAAATATAACTTTTATCAATTATTTTTAAAAGGCGGTCGAGTCTATTTGCCGCATGGGGGCGCTGCAGTAAAATAATTTTTACTCAGCGATTTACAATTTACTAAAACAATAATATACCTCTAATGTTGTCAATAACTCTAGCCATATATATGTAGAATAATTATTCATGCTAATCTTGTTTGAAATGTCTAAAATATTGTTGTAAAGCGAAAAATGCAGCGCGAGATAAAGCTAGCGTAAGCATATGTATTCATCAATATTTAGTATTACTTTCTCTGTCGCACTAAAGAAAAATACACATGTTTACATGGGCTTTATTTCGCGCAGCATTTTCCGCTTTACAAAAATATTTTAGACTTTTCAAACAGGATTAGCGTCGATAATTATTCTACATATATATGGCAAAAGTTATTGACAACATTAGAAGTATATTGTTGTCTTAATAAATTGTAAATCCGTGTATAAAAAATATTTTATATTCTTCTCTCACCTGCAGCACTACCAAGCGGCAAACGGTTCCGACCGCCTCTTAACGACAATCTCGAAAAAAAATTTTGAAATTTTTCACATCAATAGTAAATTTATATGTTTTTTTATAGGGGGTATTTTACAATGATCGGCTCTACCTGACATTGTCTATAATCCGTAGGAACAGCTATCAAAAATTTTTACAATGACGTTTTTATCGTTTTCAGACATTAAAAAATTTTAATGTAAAATTAATGAAATGCATCATTAACAGTATGTCGGAGTTCCCCCATCCCCCGCCTCTTAATAATATTTTTATTTAAAGCTTATTAATAAACGGTGCAACAAATCATGTTCTTTCGCTACAGTCAGAAAATTCGTAATATCAATCCCAAGTGCGGACAAGGAATACATTAAAACACTATATATGAAAAGTTATAAGCAAACTTTCTATCAATAGTATTTTAAGGTTAGGCTTATTGAGATATTGATATCTAATTTTTATTCAAATAGTATCAACATAGTTTCAGTGCGCACAAATCAGTATATTTGTTTAGATAATTAATTTAAAAAAATATAAATAAAATAAAAAAAGCGAAAATCGATTTCAACAACTCCGACATTCCGTTAAAAAGAAAGACACAAAAAATAATTAATCATTCAATATTTGTTCAAAGTTATAAATACTCTAGTAAACGAACAAACAATAAATAAATTAAGATATAAAGCACAGTGTGAATGTGTGTATTAAACTAATGAAAATAGAAATATATATTTATCTGAAGTAAAATTCAACGTAGATGCTTTTAAAAATGGATTATGTATCAACAGTAGTATATAATAATAATAGTTTGGTTTCAGGTTTGTTAATGATACTCATCTCGTCAATCTCGATGTGCCAACCATATCTTGAGTTTGATTGCAACAAAAGATCTTGTAGGCGCAATTGACAGAGTTCCAAATATTAAAAAGTGTCATAAATTTGTCATGGAAAAATACCAACAATTATGGAAATGTTTATGATTACCAAAAAAATGAGAAGAAATGAAAAAAATTTTTGAATGCAGTTTACAGAGGCCTGTTATAACAAGGTGGAATTCTATGTATGACGCCTTTAAACAAATCATTTCTTTCAAAGAAAAAATTGATGATGAAAGAATTCAGGACATGTTGGAATCTAATAAAATCTTAAGAAAAAAAGATTTTGAATTTATTGAAGATTATTTGAAATTGTGTCAACCCCTGGCTTCAGCGATTGATATTTTACAAGGAGAAAAAGATTGTAATTATCGTTATCTTTTACCAACATTGTTGACTATCCGAAAAAAATGGAATACTTTATCGGCAAATAAAAGTTTGTCTATGTGTGAGCCACTGTTGAAATATTTAAAAGAAGCTTTAGACAAGATTTCATGATTTTTTTGAAATCCTTAACAATAGCGAATTAGCAGCTATAGCAGCACTCACGCATCCCAAATTTATAGCAAAATGGATTTCGTGCTTTGATGAAAATACACAAGCAAAAATAAAGAGACTTGTTGAAGAATTGGTTAGGCCTAAAAAGCCGGAATCAGCTGTTCCAGATAATGAGGATACTGAAGACACGCTTTTTGATTTTGATGATGACAGCTCAAATGCAATACTGAACACGGCTTTTGTACCAGAAGAACAAGAAGAAAATTACCTAATGAGGTTTTTAAATGGAAAAACGATGTCTTTGAAGTCTTTCAATGATTTTCCAGTTGTTGACAGCTTATTTTTGAAATTTAATACCACATTACCTTCTTCAGCTCCAGTAGAAAGATTATTTTCTTATGCTACTTTAATGAACATGCTAAAATTTGATAGATTGTCCGATATTACATTCGAAAAACGAGTACTGTATAAAGCAAATGGACTCAAAAGTTATTTGTAAGGGTATAAAGCTTTGAACTTAATAATACTTATTTTATTATTTTTATGAATAAGCAAAAAGTGTAATAATTTATAATTGAATATTTATAATTATACAGAAACATTTTTTATAAAAGCAATCTTTCAATATGGATGGGTAAAAATTTTTTAAAATAATAATCGCAATATTCAAAATTATCTAAAGATTTACATTGGCTGAGTAATCGCAACTTAATAAATTCTTTTTAAATGTTTCATATTAGAAAATAATCGCGATATTATTAAATGTATGAAAGCTTACAGTTGCTGAGTAATCGCCACTTAATAAATTCTTTTAAATGTTTCATATTAGAAAATAATCGCGATATTATTAAATATATGAAAGCTTACATTGGCTGAGTAATCGCCACTTAATAAATTCTGTTCAAATGTTTCATATTAGAAAATAATCGCGATATTATTAAATATCTGAAAACTTACATTAGCTGAGTAATCGCTACTTAAAAAGTTATTATTTAAACTCTTGTGTTAAATAAGCAATCATGATATTAAAAATTATTTAAAAATGTACATCGACTGAGTTATCGCCACATATAATATTGTAAATTTCTACCAGTATAAAGTAAATAAATGATTTAAATAAATGACATGAAAAAAATTGTTTTATTGCTTTATATAAGGTTATATCGTATGGAAAAAAATTCAGAAGTCATGCATAAGAAGCTATAGAGAACCTGTGTATTTATATGAGCTCACATAATCTATATACGATGTATCCATAGTCCATACACAATATGCATAAATGTGTCTAATTATGTAAATCTTATCCATAGTCAATATATTATCTCTATTTTAATTAATTTTTTTTTATTCAAAAAACCGATTTTCTTATTAGCAAAGGACTGAAATATGATTCTTCCTTTTAAAATATATCTTCATTTTCTATAATTTTGTAATAGTATTAGATATCTCTAATGATTTCAAAGATTTATGTCTATTAAAGAAATAATATTTATAATAAATGATGTTTAAATAAATTACTTTTTATTTTTGTGAAAAATAAAAGTTTGATGATTTCATGTAAATAGCAAGAATGTTTATTGTTCGGTTAAATAAACAAAAATGGTAAAGATAGAATAAAAATTATATGTGAATGCATAACTGATTCAGGATTTCTTCATCTTTGGAATTTGACTTATATAGATTTTAAATGATTTAATTCAAATAAAATGAATTACTAATATGATTTCGTAACATTTGTGGTAAGTAAATAATTGCTAAGATTCATAAATACTCAAATTTTTTAAATAATAACGCTTATTACCTGTATACCGGAATGATCTTTGATGGAAAAAGGTTAAAATTATTCACTAATTACGATAGTAATATGCTTTCTCGAAGTTACATTTCGCTGGCATTATTTGAACGGAAAATTCATAAATTAGTAGGGATACCACCGCAAATTTATATGCGACATGATTTGTATGAATGATATTTACGTATGGGTATCAACTACGAATAAATCAACATATTTCATGGAAGTTGCATGAATCTTAAACAATTGTTCTTTTAAAATCTTTTGATTTCCGAGTATTCTTCGACCTAATCAAACAACCTTAGAATCTAAATCTAAAAGAATCTCCAAGTTTTATTTGACGTAGTCCCTGCAAATGCCTGTAAACTTCATAACCGGTATAGAAAATTTCAAAATTCATTCATATAGACGACTTCCAGGTAGCCAGGATCACCTGGATATTGTGAGATGTCATCCCGGGAAACGCACATGTTATTAATAAATAATGGCTAAATTTCAAAAGATATTCTTGTAGACAATGTTTATCTTACTCGGAACATCCATGTTTGGCTAGATAACATTTGCAACAACTTCCAAGTAGTTATTAAACTATAAGTAGGATTTCAAAAGTTTTTGCTGTAGATGATGTTTAAGTTGTCATTGACACCTAGATATCCAAAGACGGCGATCGTGGGTACCACAGCATAGTAAATAACTATTTTTTAACGAGTGTCTACATCGAAAAGGTAAAGTATGTATATATATATATATATATATATATATATATATATAGTGAAATATGTGTTTGTATGTGTGAGCGTGTGCGTGCGCGTATGAGTTAAAATTAAATGTTCCATATAAACTTGAATAAACCTGAGTGTGTACGTGCGATTCTACATAATATGTCCCTTATGTGTATATATAAACATATATATATATATATATGTTTATATCATGCTTGCGAGTTGACATGAAAAGTCCCATGTACATGAACGCGTGTGTGCATGCATGGGAATTGACATGAAACGTCTCATATATATAAACCTAAGGGTACTTGGATAGGTGTGTAGAAGTTGTCATAAAATGTCCCATATATATAGAAAAACCTGTGCTTGCGAGTACGTGCGAGTTGACATGAAATATCCCATATATATATATATATATATATATGTATATATATATATATATGTAACCTTTTTCCCTTTCGGGAGGGGAAAATACGTGTAACTCCTGTTGCCAGACGCTTCAGTGAGTTACCAGGGTAAGATCGGCAGGAGTTGGAGGGATCGGACGGTGGAAAGTAAAGGAAAGTAACCGGGTTTAACACGTTCGGTTATACTAGGGAGTACCTTAGCTTTATTGTACTCATAAACTCATGTACAACGACGATTACAAATATGGAATGATAATAACGTATTAATCAAAGCTAAAACTAATATTTTTATATGATGCAAATAAAACTAACCTTACCTTAATGAAATGTGATTCACAAAAGTAATTTATTTCGGCCACTTGACGGCTATTTAATAAATGAAATCGATTAGTAATCTTTAATGAATCTGAATTTATTAGTTTGAGTTTAACTAAAGATTCTACGGCCTGGACGGTCTAATTTATACCGGCGGCTTTTAGCTGCAACAATGTGCAGAAAAACAAAAAAGACAAATGATTAATAATTAAATAATTATAATATAACTAGGCGGCGGCATCTAGTAACGCTATACTCAATACTACGGTAATAATAATAATGACGGTGGGTAGCCAGCTCCCTTAGTTATCTGGATTACAAATCTCTATAGGCATGCGGGACCTTTAAGTGACGTTAAGACAATGGGTGGCCGACACCCTTAACTTATTCTAATATCTTAATTACTACGCGGCAGGCGGACGGAGTCCTCTAATTAACATAACAAAATGTATTGGGTGGACGACACCCTTAACTTATTCTAAGTTTGAATATTTACACGCGGTCGGACGGAGTCCTTTAAACTAATATGAATTAAATAATGGGTGGACGACACCTTTAATATATTCTATAATCACGTAGTGGCGGTCGCGACAGCTACGGGTGAATAAGACCCTCAATTAAGCCCGTTGCGATATGTGAGGTAGAATATAATATTTTGGGTGGACGTCACCCTTAAATTCAACGGCGCAAGTTCGGCATTGCGGCGGCGGCAAAAGTTGCGAGTGTGCTCTAGGCAGATAGATTTACGCCAGCGTGCTCACTCGGCGTATCTCTAACACTGCCAGCATATGCACTAGAGTGTAGACCAGCGTGCTCACTCGGTCTAACCTCATGTGCAAGAGAGAGAAGCTTTGCCTAAGCTGTGGTGCTCCACAAGCCAAGGCAGCCAGCTACTACTGGTCCCACTCTCTCTTAGCCTAGCGTGCTCACTCAGGTAAAGAGAGAGGGGAGACCATAGTCTACACTGCTCTGCTTAGCTGTGCTTCTCGGCCTCTTATATACTCTGGCCTTATTTTTCCTGTTGAGTGCAACGACGTTCGAGGTTGCCGCCTAGCGACTGAGCTCAGAACTACTGTTCTATCGTAGCTGGCCGTTAGGCGGGAAATTTAAATGCGCGGGTATGTATACTCGTCGCAATGTATATAGAAAAACATATGTGGACGCGCACATACATACGCGTCTGGGCTCATATATATGCAACATTTCATGTCGACCCACACGCACACATACAGACAAGTTGATATATATATATATATATATCAACTTGTCTGTATGTGTGCGTGTGGGTCGACATGAAATGTTGCATATATATGAGCCCAGGCGCGTATGTATGTGCGCGTCCACATATGTTTTTCTATAAACATATATATGATAAAAATTCCTTACTGCATTTAATCAAAAAGGAATTGTGGAATTTTTAATTAAAGCCCTAGATTTCACAAATCATAATCATAACTGACGCTCTTTCATTTCACAATTACTTTTTTGTTTCTTAATTAAAATACTAGCAAAAAATACCTCGCTCCTAACGTCACTCGGTTGAATTTTTATATATGATATTATTATGTATAAATTAGCCAATTTTGAAATAAAAAAGAATTGCCGCAACTTATGAATTTTGATATTGTTATTTTGTACTAAATTAAATTTTTATATTTTCATAAAAAAGAATAATTAAAGTTACAATACGCATAAAAATTGTTTAAATACAAATTATATCATGATGAATTAAGAATTTGTTCTACTAAATTGCATCATAATCTATAGAAAAATATAATAGGAATTCATTCTTTTTAATCACGTGTTTCAATAACGAACCATGAAATAATCGAAAACAGTATTGGACGTTTACTAGGACTAACAACTACACGGAGAAAGGAAAGTATTGTTAAAATAGGTTCTAAATCAAGTATATCTAATTTATGTACTAAGGTACTTGAAAAAAGAGTGGCGATATAATTTCAATTATTACTATACCTTGAATTTTAGGGACCAATGTTGGTACTATTATGTTATGAAGTAAGAGCATAAATTTGCGATGCTTACTGTCTTTTTTTTAGTACTAAGACTGATATTTCACCTACTCAATTCAAGGGCAATATTTCGCAGAAAATGTAATTATTTATCTCTTTTCGGGCGGCTTTTCCTGTTACTAGAATTAAAAATTATTAAATATAGAATCATTTACATAATATATAACACTTCAAAATTACTAATAATTAATATTTTGATTCGTGATATTTAAGGAATAAAACGATACATGTTTATCTTCCATATTCCGTTTTAAAATAGTTACTTTTGAGTTTTAAATTAATTATTATTAATTTAAAATTGATATATATATATATATATATATATATATATATATATATATATATATATATATATATTATATGATTTACATTATATTTATCAACTGCTGAAAATTGTTACACAATTTAATGAGTTTTACGTTAATAGGAATTAATTATATTGAAGTTTGTCGCTCCTAACGTCGCTTGGTTGAATTTTCTTTTAATATATTATTATGTATAAATGACTAATTTTAAGTAAATAAGAATTAATTAATTTAAGTTAATTTTAAGTAAATAAGACTTAATTAATTTAGGTTAATTTTAAGTAAATAAGACTTAATTAATTTAAGTTAATTTTAATTGAATATGACTTAATTAATTTAAGTTAATTTCAAGTACTAAATAAAATTGAAAATAATTTGATGAAACATAATATAAAAATATATGTACACATGTGCTTAAAGTAAAAAAGCGTATAATTTATTCCATCAAGTGACTATTTCTCACTCTACTTCCATAAGAAAAAGAAAGATAGTACGATATTTGATATAAATAAACTGAGAACTGGGAACTGAGTGACGACTATGATTTCCAGACCTTAATATATTACCATGAATTTGATTTATGAAATTAATTTTTACGTGAAACATGCTTTAAAAAATGTTGTGTTCATTTCTAACAAAAATATCTTCACAAATGTAATTTTAGGCACGACCGCTATACGGAAGTGCCTTATATTTTCGACATCGCGAAAAATGTAACCCTTTAAAATATGTTATTTTATGATGAAAAACTTATTTTTATAGCAAAATAAGACTATTACGAGGCTTCCTTAAAATGTATGTATGTATGGATGTATGTGTGTGAGAAATTAAGTTTATGAATTTTCTTTACGAATTTTTATTCGATTTGGATAATTCAAACGGCGAATTATTTTAAATAACAACGTAAGTGAACGTTCCTATTTTGAAAAAAATCGTTGGAAGCGTTTTTGAATAGGCGCCTTTTCAATGGTCAAAAAAATGGATTTTTGTTAATAACTTGAAAAATACGATTTTTTTTTAAAAAAGTATAGGAAATAAAAGTAATAGAATATAAAAAAATAATAGTACATTACGATACAAGTGACCTAAGTGGTACTTTATTACACGGCCGGAGTTATCGCCCGAGCGTAGCGAGGGCGATAACGTAGTGCCGTGTAATAAAGTTCCACTAACGTCACGAGTATCGTATACTATTTTGTAGCACGTGGGACATAAATCCGCCAAATTAAATCTGTACTCTTCAAAATCAGTAATAAACCAAAACTATGCACTCCACGAATTATAATTCAAAAAATAAAAGCGAAAACTATAAAAAACCAAACACTACGCATCCTGTGAATGATAAATCGAAAAAAAGAAAAGAAAACTATAAATAAACTAAAACTAAACACTCCATGAATAATAGATCGAACAAGAAAAAAAAGAATATAATTTCAAAAATATACTCAAAATGTGTAATAATAATTAATTTTTATCAATATTATT